>JASEVX010000001.1:88113687-88711614 GCA_031761405.1 Serripes groenlandicus | reverse complement strand
CAATGGATGCATGCTTTTCAAAATGCCACACTTCAATAGTGGTACCGTTCAGAAAGGGAGTGTCAATTCAATGAACTATAAATATACATACCCATTGCATTTAGTTTATCAAAATGTATCGAGGTTTTAAAAATAAAGATATCAAGAAGTCTCTATTACCTTTCGATCACCCCTCGTACATACATTGGTTATATGAACAGATGTTCCTGATTTGGCGATCTGGGCAGATTCAAATCATACCGCGTAGACTGATCCGGACGACACATTCCGTCTCAGGGCGATAGAGGTATGGAGTAATGATTCCTGAATAAGAAAATCCATAGGAGGCGAAAGGTGTCTATCCGGGTAAGCCTGCGCGGCATGCTTAAGCTGATCCGGGATGATACTTTACACAGAGTCCACAATCTTGGTTTTATCGCGGGACAGCTAATTTCTTGTTCGTCTCTTGAAAACATAAACGATTAGCAGACACTTTTGCCATTAATTACGACCGGGTTTCGTATATAATCTGTTTCGATGTATCTAATTGCAGGTTGTGGTAATAGGGATTCACTATGCCGTTGGAGAACGTTTCCTTGATGTCGATAGGTGTAATTATTGTTCGTGTGGGCCTGGTGGAGTTGTTGCTTATACTGAGAAAGCGTGCAACTAGAATGTCAAAAAGAGACCTGTCGCATATAACCCACTGTTATCACCTAAATATTCAACCGCATAGAACAACTTAATCGGGTTATGAATAATTCTTACCTCAATTTGATGATTCCCGACAGGATGCCCATATATATGTTCATAACAATCTATCAATAAACTACTCAAATAGAATAAATGTGTCATTGTTTTGTATAGTTTTAACTTAAACTGATAGTTATAGTTGGTTTATTTTCCGTCGATTGGAAATTGTATCTAAGGACATCTCACGAGGTATTGTGTTTCGAGCAAGATATACGAATTAGCATTACTTGAGTTATCCCACGCAGCAATGACGATTCAATTCTGAAACAAAAAGGAATCGGGCAGCGCCATTGAAACAGAGATGCGCTATTCGAACTTCTTTGCGTTCAATAATAACGATGTGTATCACACCCGCTGCATTCCAGTCACCACCATTAAACGATCAATGCACCTGTGTTTAATATATAAATGCAAAACCTTCCTCCGGGGACCAGCCGATGAATGAGCGTTGTGCCTAAAACGACATTTCCAGTCGGTCAGAGCCGCCGTTCTATCTAACATTACGAGCATGTGTTTAAGATCGTTTCACGGGCTAAACAGGTCGAAGTACACGACGATCAACTGCCGGGACTTTGCGACCATCAAATATCTAGATTAATATACGCTTTCGCACATACTGATCATAATCGTCGCTGTTTGTGACAATGTCATCTAAATGTTTAATCCTCTTGGATAGCACTTGAAAACTGAGACCTTGAACTGCCTTTATTAGTATGCAATTTAACCGTAATAGACATTGATTTCAAAATAACATAGGAAACGGCGCTAAACTCCAATCAATCACTTCATTTCAACACCGCACTATTATTACATATTTTGCAAAGACAGACCAGATCCATTTTATTAAAATAGTTGAACTAAATTGATTTAAATGTAACCCCATTTAATTGATTCAGCTGCTAGACTTGGATTAGACTGCACGATAAATCCGGCTGCTCTCGGTCTATATCGTTGGGAATTGAACTTTCAAGTCGTGCATTGCGGCGAAACAATTCTAACTTACAGAAGCATCTGCATCAAACCTTTTTTTATATTAACGTTTCAACTCTGTTGAATATTTGTGCTTACTTGTTGTATACCTGTGTTTCAAATATTTGCCCATATGATTTATAAGTCGTCTCCTGCAGATTAATCGTATGTGAGAAGTGCTTGAAGTGGACGGAGAAGAGTTAGTAGTAGTTTCTGGAACCCTGAGATATAAACTAAATGGAATAATAACATACAAGTTTTGCATACTATAAGCGTTGTTGTTGTGTAGACTTTTCTTAAAATTTAAAATATACTAATTTATACAACGCAACACCATTTCAAACCAATTTAACTGGATCGCGGCTTATAAAGTGACCACAGCGTCCAACTAAACACAGTAGCCTGGTTCAATCCCTAGATGGGCCATACGAAGGTACATATTTTGTTAGCATTGTCATCCTACCTTAGGAAGTAGCATTTCTACTAAAATAGCACATAACACAAACCATAACGGTCCTCTTTGCGTTTTGTGTTCGGAAGAGCGTCCGCTTCGGTTGTGTGGTGGTAGAGCGCCCGCCTCGATTGTGTGGTGGTAGAGCGCCCGCTTCGGTTGTGTGTTCGTAGAGCACCCGTCTCGATTGTGTGCTGGTAGAGCCCCCGCTTCGGTTGTGTGTTGGTAGAGCACCCGTCTCGATTGTGTGTTGGTAGAGCGCTCGCTTCGGTTGTGTGTTGGTAGAGCGTCTGTCTCGATTGTGTGGTGGAGTACCCGTCTCGATTGTGTGGTGGTAGAGCGCCCGGTTCGGTTGTGTGGTGGTAGAGCACCCGTCTCAATTGTGTGGTGGTAGAGCGCCTGCCTCGGTTGTGTGTTGATAGAGCGTCCGCTTCGGTTGTGTGGTGGTAGAGCGCCCGCCTCGGTAGTGTGGTGGTAGAGCGCCCGCCTCGGTTGTGTGTTGGTAGAGTGCCCGCTTCGGTTGTGTGGTGGTAGAGCGCCCGCCTCGGTTGTGTGTTGGTAGAGCGCCCGTCTCGATTGTGTGGTGGTAGAGTACCTGTCTCGATTGTGTGGTGGTAGAGCGCCCGCCTCGATTGTGTGGTGGTAGAGCACCCGTATCGATTGTGTGGTGGTAGAGCGCCCGCCTCGGTTGTGTGTTGGTAGAGCGTCCGCTTCGGTTGTGTAGTAGTAGAGCGCCCGCCTCGGTTGTGTGGTGGTAGAGCGCCCGCCTCGGTTGTGTGTTAGTAGAGCACCCGTCTCGATTGTGTGGTGTGTGGTGGTAGAGCGCCCGCCTCGAATGTGTGGTGGTAGAGCGCCCGCCTCGGTTGTGTGGTGTTAGGGCGCCCGCCTCGGTTGTGTGGTGGTAGAGCGCCCACCTCGAGAGTGTGGTGGTAGAGCGCCCGCCTCTATTGCGTGGTGGTAGAGCGCCCACCTCTATGTATCGAAATACGCCCATTGCGCCGAATCATATACCACTCGTACGTACTCGCTTACTGACCTATTTGCCGAAAGACAATTCCAAAATACACAACTTATTTTCCCAGAATTCAGCAGATCCACATGTTCTAACCTTCTATATTTCATTCAGTTTTTGTTTCTTAAATGACTGCATGTATTACAATTTATTGTAATTTACAATAAATAGCGACAGAATGAAGCCGAAAGACACATATCGTGTGGCCTCCATCTTGTATTTTTATTTTGTTAAAGGCAGAACATCTAACTATCATTTCGTGACTGAATAACCCTATCGGTTTCGTATCAGTTGAATGTTCACGGGTTATATAAACTCGCAACATTACAAAATCAAAATGTGACAGGATACCGAATGTCATTATATACATGTATATCGTTATTCAAGCCTCTAGCTATTCTGCGTATAGTGCATCTGCGTATAGTGCAGATCCATGGGCAAGGTTTAACCAGACTCATCACTGTTCAGCCAAATAAACAAGAGCGCCAACTGTCACAAAATACGCCCGTCCTGTTTTTTTGAGACCAAGTATAGTGATAATTTGTTGTACGTCAGGTAAATTTAAAGAGCGGACACTGTTAATACAGTTTTGGACATTTCGAGGGACATAAGTGTGAAGTGACTAAGATATTCCGCCCATCAACATATTATCTAAATTTTGTGATGATGAAATAAAATGACTTGAGCGATATGGCTGATTATAACACTTGTCCGAGATATATTATGCCCATACACATTCTGACTAAATTTGGTGACGATTGGATAAAGGCTTCAAAAGTTATTGATCGGACAATACCGATTAGAGGTAATTTCTATAATTAAAGGGAAATAAATCTCGAGTTACTATAGCGATATGGCTGGTAATCGGACTTGTCCGAGATATTATGCCAATACAATTTCTGACCAAATTTAGTGGTGATTGGACAAAGGCTTCTAAAGTTATTGAGCGGACAATACCGATCTTAGGTAATTTCTGTCATTAAAGGGCGATAACTCTCGAGTGACTCAAGCAATATGGCTAGTTATAAAACTTGTCCGAGATATTATGCCCATACACATTCTGACTAAATGTGGTGATCATTGGATTTTGGGTTCAAAGGTTATTGATCGGATAATACCGAATTGAGGTAATTTCTATTATTAAAGGGCAATAACTCTTGAGTGACTACAGCGACATGGCTGGTTGTTAAACTCGTCCGAGATATTATGCCAATACACATTTTAACTAAATTTGGTGTTAATTGGACTTATTCTTCTAAAGTTATTGAGCTGACAATTTCTATATATACTGCAAAGACACCACTTTCTTATATTGTTTCATCAAAATGTCGAACGAGCAAACGCCCTTATTTCGTTCCCGGTTCAAGAAATTGCATTAGATAGAAAATCGAATGAAGCAGATAAGGAACAGAGCAGATCACCATAGTATATGATATGCTTGCTTGAATATAACGGATAAGCATAAGTTTTTAATTATACAACATAGTGACGTAATAACGGCGAGATATAGCGTCTTCTGGAGTAATGCGTAATAATATTATATAGGATGAAAGGAATCAGTCTACATTAAGCACGATTTTTGTTGGTTCCCGGTTTAAGAACTATTGAAATAATAAAGCGTATGAGTCAGGTAACCAACTTGGTAGACTGGTTCTCTATTTTACTCTTTAGACTAGATACAGTATTAATTTCGCTTAACTAAAAATGTACATACGTTAAATGAATATACCGACCTTTGTCTTTTTTATTTATTTGTAAACTCACACATGTATATAGAGTGTAAAAGGAATGTTTTAAAAGTCATTCACCTTAAATTAATATACATAGTAAGGACAATGAGAAAATCAGATATGTGGTCACACTGGCAGATCTAAATATCTCCTTGTACTAAATTTCAAAGCATTCCTACAGGAAGCCGCCTACTGACGGCTTCCAATAACGGTATGTGAACCGTTAACTAGTGACCATGATACAGAGGTCAATGTCAAGGACTCGCATAATCATACATGGCCTTGTGATGATTCGGGTTCGCCGCCCTTCACACCAAACCGCTTTATTGAAACACCCAAAATACAGGAATCAACCGAATACCTGGAAGAATATCAACGATTATTAACTTTAGTAAATGACTTTCCACAAGAGATGTTTGTCAGTCGCATGTTATTAGACTATGCTAATTGTGAAATAAAATTTGAACAAGCAAGGTGTATGCTATATGATACCCTATGGGAGTCGGACGATTACCCCTTTGACGCTGACTGCGATCTTAAACGACGACTTAGGACCAGACAATGCAACTCCTTGGCGACCAAACTTGCATATGACATATAAAGGTTCCTAGTTGTTACTGAGGGTGCAGATTTCGCTTGCATTAGAGATTATTAAGTTTTTCCAAACGGTCTTCAATGCTTGGCTCCGCGGAAAATGCTCCAGTGAAAGTAATCAGTCAAACTAATGAATGTTGTGAATGCCGGGTAGATATCAAACTCATTAGAAACACACTCACACCTGTACGAGCGGGCAATCAGCAACAGAAAACATGAACAATATAGACTTAAAGTCAATGAAAATCCAAAGTCAGTGTGATTGAAATTGCGTCATAAAAAGTGTTGAAAATGTGAAAATATGTGTAAACAATACAGGCACTAATACATTGTACGTCGAGGCCCGAAAGTAACGAATTTTTGCATTTGTAAATTATTTACCAACAGGATTAGCTGATTTAAAGAGTAGTTTTAAGGGTGTTTTAACACATTTCGACCATAATTGGTATTTGAAGATATACAGCTATGCACCTCTTTCATTTAACATATTATAAATCGTATAACGGTCACTTCGTTAACAAATAAATATTAAAACTATAAATTAAAAAAATTAAATTAAAACACGAATGAAAACGAATGAAAACGTTCCGATAACAATGGGTGTTTGATAGCTAGTCATCAGTGGTTAAACACTTTCCGTCAGATATGGCCGGTGATTCATATTTGGTTATCTTTGTCCGATCGGCGATATCGGTGATTAATAGCTTGCATATCTCGTGATATAGGTTGCTGTCGGTTCTTTTATTAAAACAATATGTTTAAGTGATGAGAACCGATGATTTTTTTGCAGTTGAGTTGACCGATTGGCCACTTACAAATTTAAACCCTCCGATGACACGATGGCGGCAATCAATTGATCACAGATTGAATCCCTATTAACCACCGATAAAAACCGACGAAATCCCACATTTAAATTCTAATATTTTTTCTATCGGTGGTAAGTATTAGTTGATCTGTTGCTTATCGGTGGCTCATCGGTGATATCGGTTGTAGACAGGTTGTCAATCGGCTATTTGTAAAAAAAATCACCGATCGAGAATTTTAAACATGTTTAAAAATCCCAATCGGTAATTTTTCACCGATAAAACTTATCTTTCCCCAATAGCCGTTGATAGGTGGAAAACAGGTGACCAATAGGTGATATCGGTGTTAAATACGTTGTCATCGGTTCACTCCAAAAAAACTACCGATCAATCACCGATGGCTCTGTGTAACTGGGGCATAATGGATGAACAACAAGATGCAATAGAAAAAATATTAAACCAGAAAACGGTTAAATCGGACAAACTAAAGATAATATAATCGAAAGAGGGAGATAAAAAAAAAAGCACAGAAGTGTCGCTTCCATGTCGACATTGATCAACTGCAACTTAATATGATAGATTTTAAAAGAAAAACATTAAGTATATACCAGCGATACGTCATTTGATGACTGATAAAAAGAGAGCAATTTCTCTCAATGTTTTCAAATATGTAACAAACGTATTTTTTTCAAATTTCGAACACTTGTTTAAAAGCAAGGGTCTCCTAAAGATGTTATCACGTAAACGGTTTAAGCAACATCATAATGTGATCTCTAGCAGAGAGTTGTTCTTGCTGCACTTTTCCAATGAGAAATTTCGAGCATAATTGCAGAGTAGAATGTATAATCGACGGCTGAGGATTTGCGATCAAATAGAAAGAATTGAATCGACTGCTTTCGAAGACTTCAATTATACGTAGAGCTTATTAATTAACAGAGCAGTGTGAAAGAACAAAACGTGTATAGCTCAGGCAAATCGCCTGGCCCGGTGGTCTAGTGGTTAAAACGCCTGAGTGTCAATCCAGAGATCTTGAGTTCAAAAACAGATCTGGGTGCTTGACTTTTCTGAGGTGCTCTTAAGTCTCTCCCTCTCAACTAGGGGTCAAATACTGGTCCTTTCTAGAAAAATGTGTATCGGTTTTATACACTGAGCATATCAAAGAACGAAGAGGTCTTTTCGGAAATAGCTACGGTATCGGACCCAAAGTCGCTTGTATCTAACAATGTCTTTTGAATTTATCTGCATCTGTTTGATTCTTGAACATGCTTAAGTTCACAGTATCAAATGGACCTTGAGAAGCTAAAAGGCTTACATTAGTTAGAGCAATTGCTCTATATTTACATTACAAAATTATTGGAAATGAATTCGCAGTGCCATTTTCTTTCCGGACAGTATGTTCATATGAGCCACACCAGGTGAACAGTAGGAAACACTTCGGCATGACATACTATAATCGTATGGGCTACATTTCAGTTCGGTCAGAATCTTCATCTTATGATATGTTTCGTATGGGCGAATGGTGTAGATTGTGGTGATATTCTGTGTAGACTAGTCTGATTCTATATTGTTCGCATATGAAGAAATACCCCTTTCGTATCTATGTTGATCTTTACCGATATTTAATAAAATATTAATAATATGATCTGCATGTATACATGTTTTATATACATCGGTGTCTAATGACCGATTGCGTAAAGATCTTCGATGTATGCTGAAAAGTATTTAAGTTATACACCACTGATCAATGTAATCTGTTTACGCCGTGAAAAATACAAGGAACTGTGAAGGTATCAGTTACGGCGTTGACCCTTTTATATCCCTAGACCAAGATATCATCATGGAAGTGCCGGAAACCGTACCAAACCTGGCCCTCCTTCGATCGCAATTCATACTTTTGACAATTATTAAGCAAATAACTGCAGTTCTATTTAGCTTTCATTTCATAATTAAACGTACGTATATATCCGAACTCAAGCAGTCACTGTTAGTTTTTCAACATATATGCTGTGAAAACTAATTCACTACGGACTGGGAAATCATATTTCAAATGTAGTACATAATTAAATGTATATATATCAACAAATTCATGCAGTCACTTTTAAGTGTTCTTCAGATCTGCTTTTGAAACTAATTTACCACAGATTGGAAATGTCATATCAAAATCAAAAGAAAGCCGCTGTAAACCTTTGATTACTATATTGAGATTCTAATTCTTACATCAAAGAAAACAAAAGCAAAATATGTACCTACATGTTCTAATAATTTTGAATGGAGGAAATGGTGGCATCATTGTGTTGCCTGGTTTGCAATTTATTATTTCATGATTTAACACATTTATTTATTAACAAAGGAAAAATAACATATAACAGGAGGCCCAGTACCGCTCCACTGCAATTAGGCAAAAATTAAATCTCCAAACAGCCCCGCCCCCTGGTAGCCATTGTTTTTTTAACCAATCACAGTGGCTTGAAGGAATCTCGTAGTGTCACCCAAGGAACATTTCTGCAAAACTATTTGAAAATCGGTCAAACAGTTTGGGTGGAGAAGGAGCCCCGTCCCCACGGCAGCCATATCTCAAGACTAATCAACGTAGCTTGGTGGAATCTGATTGAGAGTCACCCAAGGAAAATTAAATTTTCTACAACATTTTTAGAATATTGTTCCGACACTTTAGGAGTTTAAGTTTTGACTATAGCCATCTAAGGCAAAATAGCCACGCCCTCTTGCGGCCATGATTTTCAACCAATCAACATGGTATGAAAGAATATGAAAGAGGGTCACCGAAGGAACATTTCTACGAATTAATTAGAAAATCGTTCCAACACTTTAGGAGGAGAATATTTTTTATGTTTTCACTATAGCCACATAAGGCAAAATATCCCCGCCCTCTTGCGGCCATGCTTTGCAACCAATAAACATGCCTTGAAGTACACCCAAGGAACAATTCTAAAAATATATTTGAAAATCGACCTAACCGTTTCGGAGGAGAAAGTTTTCACTATATAGCCATATAAAGCAAAATAGCTCCGCCCTTTGACGGCCATGTTTTTCGACCAATCAACATGGCTTGAAGGGATCTGATAGAGGGTCACCTAAGAAACATTTCTAAACAAATATTTGAAAATCGACATGATTCTTTCGGAGGAGAAGATTTGTTTAAGGTATCACCATATATCCATATTAGGCAAAATAGCCCCGTCTTGACCTACATATCATCAAAACAAACATTCTGATGAATTTTCAACATGCTCAAGTTTAAAATGTAGCCTCTAGAGTGTTAACAAGATTTCCCTTCAATTTGACCTAGTAACCTACTTTTTGACCCGACATGACCCATATTCTAACTTTTTTAGATATCATTCAGATCAACATTCTGACCAAATTTCAAGTAGCTGAAGCAAAAAATATGCGGCTTCTACAGTGTTAACATAATTTCCCTTCAATTTGGCCAACTGACCTAGTTTCTGACCCAATATGACTTATATTCAAACTTGATCTATATATTTTTAAGACAAATATTCTGACAAAATGTCAAACTGCTGGAGAACAAAATTTGCGGCCTCTGGAGTGTTAACAAGGTTTTCCTTCAATTTGACCTACTTTTTGACCCGACATGACCTATGTTCAAACTTGACCTACCTCTCATCAAGACAATTATTCTGACTAAGTTTCAACATGCTCAAGTTGAAAATGTGACCTCAAGATTGTTAACAAGATTTCCCTTCAATTTGACCTAGTGACCTAGTGGAGATGAATGATTTGATTACTTTTCATGAAGATCGAATGCAAAATGTAGCTTGTAGAGTGCTTCGTACAGAGGTGAGCTAAACATGTGCCTTCTTATTTCTTGAACTGACATGACCCATATTCGAATCTGGCCTAGAAATCAGCAAGATATATAAAACCGAATATTTTCATTGAACATCGAATGATAAAAGAGGTCTCTAGATTGTTAACAAGCACACTGTTGATTACGGATGGACGACGGACAAAAGAGGATCACACAAACTCACTATAAGCACTTTGAGCTCAGGTGAGCTAAAAATATAATATTAAATTTCACTCGATTTCATCACCACAAATTAAAGACACAGTCAACTCTTCGACACTGACTTTGACGCTTAGCTAAATCTTGCGTCATTGGGTTTTTACGACTACAAGCGCTTTATTTGTATTAGCCCTGTTATCTAGCCCAACAACCAGAAAACCATTACTCTGTCTGTATGCCACACACAGGGGACTCTTAATATCGTCTTCATCTGTCAGAAGTATCATCTGCTTCTTTCCATCCTTCCGTATCACGTGTACATTGTTGGATTTCCAGGCACACACCAGTACGTTGTCAACGGCATCTACAAATAGTCCCGTCGGTCTGTTCAACTCGGTATCAGAGTAACGATAGATCACGTGGCTTTGTTGATCTAGACACGTGACAGTGTTTGTGTCAGAATCAGATATAAATACTTTGGTCCCGTCCCTACTGAGTTTGATGCCAAGAGGTCTTGTGAACATGTACTTTCCATCCACCACACCAATCCTTCGTTGAAGTTTACCGGTTTGGGTTAAAACCTTGACTTCACCATTACCAGGATTATCATGGCAGGTAACGTAAATCTCTTCGCCATAAACATCGACACCACAGCATATTCTATCCAATTTTACCTTTCTTTCTGCCGCAATCTTTGGAAATAACTGCACAAATTGCAATTGCCGTAGGTTACGCTGTGTTACTACGACCGAATTGTCACCGAAAGCTGATACATCTGCGGCAGGGATGTAGAGGTCACTTTCGAATTTAAAGTTTTTGTCAAAAAGTTTGATCCCGTCGGTGAAACATGCCATAACAAAATGTCCATCAGGCATGAAGGTACAGCCCCTAACATCCCGCACACCTATGTCAAGTGCCTGTTTATCCACGATAGAAATGTTCATCAAGGACGACTGGCCGTGTTTATGAGGCTGATTTGGTACAATAACTGTCCCTATCGACTGTAACTGCTCGGTCATGTTGGTAACGGTTTCACCAGGTTGAAATTGAATGTCTATTGTATTTATTTTCTTAAGTATGTCATTTATGACCTTGTCATATTCGCGCACCTGAAGTCCGGTTTTCTTCATTCCCACGAACATGACGTCATCATTACGCGTTTTTTGACATTTCTTCATTGCTTTGATCTGATTATTGATTTGAACTAACATGTCATCTGCTACATTCACGTGGTCTGCAATCTCTTTGGAAATGTTATCTTCATATTCTCTGACTTCTGCAATGACGTGAGTTTCGAGTTTATCCAGAATGCTATTGATTTCATTTCTTATCATTCTCATATCATTTAAACATTTCTCCACTTTTCGTGTTAAATTACCTCTATCACCGTGTCTCATTTCTTTCAGGTCTTCATATTTATATTTCAGTCTGACCAGATTTTTCATTGTTCTACTAAATGCTTCATCTGACTTGGCTGCTTGTTCTGTGATATTTACAGTGTTACAGTCTCGATGATTGGTTGTTTTACAATTTCCGCATATGACGTCATCGTGATCTGTACAAAACGTATGCAGCTGCATAGTTGTGTGTATTTCACAAAACATGGCGGGGACTGTTGGAGTTTTCATCTTTGGAAAAGGCGGCACTTTGCTCCACATGAGTAACTCATGGTATCGTGATGCTTTATCGCCTTTGTGTGCTTTGTCGCACGGCATACAAAGGTACTCGCTACACGTTTTACAAAAGGATACTGCCTCTGAGTCTATATTAACCGTTTTGCAAACCCCACAGTTGCGCATAAACGTTCCTATTGGAATGCCTGTAACTCCGGTGGCCATGATGATGTGCTGACAATGTAGGAATTCCTGCAAATAGAACCAACATTCCATAGTGAATACAATTAGAATATGGTCACTACAGAGCTATTGAGATAATACAAATCAGCGACCTTTTTTTTACAAATCGTTATTTTTAACTCTTTAAAGAATGAAGGAAGGCGATTATTTTCAATAAAAATGCAAACACACGTTGTTAATTAAACGCATCACTTGGTATTCCTGGTCCTTTGGAAAACAAAAATACCTTAATTTGAATTGCGTTCGTGTAATAAATAGTTCAAACTACATTTTTATGGAAATAACTGTACTTTATAGTAGTGTGCAATGATTTGTCATTAAATATATAACACTTAACAATACCCATTATATTATACAGTGATATGACAAATTGTATAACGGGACATATTGCTGAAATTCAGTCTATTCTCTCTACCCAAATGTTTTCAAAATGCTGTCTTCTGTCATTAAAAGACTTCATTGTTGAAAAGGGTTAAAATCCCGCAGAGAATTCTTTAAATATTTAGATAATCGAGATATACATTTGAATGAATTCAATTGTTATGTTTTTTCAATCGGGTTAAGCTCTGTATGATCTATACGTGGACCCTAACATTTACCTTATTTGGAAATTATTTACAGTCGTCTGTATACACGTGTCTTAAGGAGAATCTCAATCTCGTTTTAAATCCATGAATATTTTAAATAGCTCCATCAAAAGATTAAACAACTTTAAATAGTTAACCGTAACTTTACACTTGTCTTTCAAACGAAAATACAGGAATCGTTACTGACCAAGTAAATTGCCTTATGAATATGCAAAACAAATTAATTTAAGTTATACCATTGACAATATGTAAGTAACTCATTGTAAAACAAGAGGGCCAAGATGGCCCTAAATAGATCACCTGAGTGATAGTATAGTAGTAAATATTTCACTGCAAATATCTAGGAAAATTGTGATTTTCAAATTTTCTGATGCCACATTGATGCCCTGTCTTTCAACCAACCAATATGGCTTGAACAGTTAGTGTAGAGGGTCACGCAACATTTCTATCAAATTATCTTGAAAACGGACAAGCGGATTTTGGAGGAGAAGAACGTTGAAGTATGAGCATTGTTCTCACTTTGTGATGCTGCAGTAACCAAAGTTCTACACAGAATGTATGTCCTTGAACACTTTTGAAAGAGGACCAACAAAGTAACATTTCTGTAAAATTAAGTTTAAATTAGTCTAATGGAATTGTAGTTGTCATTTGAAGCTAAAAGTTAAGTTTAACCCTTTTGTGATGACTCCTGGTTCTATGATTTTATACCGAATCAATATGACTTAAACAAATTAGAACAGAGGACAAATGAAGTAAGATGTCTATGCAATTATCTTAAAATCAGACAAGCACTTTCATAATAATTAAAGTTTAAAATTTTGTCATTTTGCCCCTTTTCCGATGCGACCTGGTTGCCGTGTCTTTCATCCAATCAATATGGCCTGAACAAATTTGGTGAAGGGTCACCCAAGGATCATTTCTAACAAGTTATATAGGAATCTGACAAGCGGATTTATAGGAAAGAATGTTAAAGTTTGTACAATGCCGCAGCAACCAAAGTTCTCCATCGAATTCAATTGTTTAAACAATTTTGAAAGAGGACTACCAAGGGAACATTCCTGTGAAGTTTAGTTGAAATTGGTTTTGTGGTTTAGGAGAAGATGATGTTTAAAGCTAAAAATGAACGACGGACGACAGGCGACGGACAGAGAGTGATCAGAATAGATCACATTGAGCCTTCTGCTCAGGTTATCTAATAAAAGAAACAATCAAAATCTTTCTTGTTTAATTAATTCCCGTATATATTTCATATAAAACATGTTTACTCAATTCAATAGCGCATGTTGCGACCTATTTCTGGTCATCAAATACTAACTTTTGTTTGTCAGATGTTTCTCTTTTTCGTGTAGATGTTGTTTATACAAGTCTCGGAAATAGACAGTGGAGCATTCTGGATACATAAGCTAAACACTATACTTCCTAAAGGTCTAAATAATACACGTATATAATATATATCATAGCAAATAAATACATTCGGCACAAATTAATGTTTGCCTGTTTATATAATATTCGTTACACATCATCACATACTTTCTCAATAGGCTTTTGCATCAATAGTGATGCATGATAATATGTGCGGCTATAACTTAAAATATCAATGTTTGGGAGAAATATACGTGGCGAAAACGATGAGAGAATATCTTTTTATGTATCTCTTTGTCCGATCTTTGTATTAAACATTGATTAGTCTACGTTCTAACCGAGAAATATTACCCTTCATTGAAATCGTTTAAAGAAATTCAACATGAATAAAACGTCACGTTACCATCGTTGAGTTATCACACTTTAATTGAATTCCTGTGGATCTATCCTGCCAAGTGAGAATTAAGTGCAGTGCTTTAACCAAAAACAACTTGTTCGCTTGCAAATAGTGCTATGAGACATGGTCTTAGACAAAATATTGAACAATTGTCTCATAACTCTTAACATTAATTAATTCAGTTACGAACAGCGTTCTTCTTTTTCTTGTTATCCCCATTGTTCATGTCGCGTACATTCAAATAAATGATTAAGATACAACAAAGGCATACATTTCTTATTATGTGGTTTTGCAACGGGGGAGATGATAGGGTATTTATTATATTGTTATATATAAGGTTTTCTAGATTATAAGAAGGAAACAAAAACACGGACTAAAATATATTAAATACATGACAATATGATATTAATGTGAAATCATGATCAGAAGAGTAATAACATAAGACTGGGAATTCCATTAAGTAAATACTGGGTCCAAATAATTTTGATATGAATTGAGTTTTTTTTTATATCTCTCTCAACTCCATTTGCTTTGGCTAATAAACAACGTCAATTCCTCTTAATATAGTTGTTATATCTAATGCAGAATCGATTAGATCAAGAATTATATAAACAACACATGTTTATATTATTATATTTCTTTTTAAGGAAATCAATATATAATTCCTGGATGCAGCAGTTTACGAACGTTAAAAAGTGTTAGAAAGATACGAAGAATTGTAACTTATCCCTTTGCTTCTTAACCCTTTAGCCGAGCCCCGGTAGCTCAGTCAGCCGGTAGCGACCAGAGCTGTCAATACAGGGATTGTGAGTTCGAACCCCAGCTCGGCCAAGATTCTTTCCGACGTTTGACAAAAGTCACTGTGATAAGCGTTATTCGTCTTCCACCAATGGGCTAACAGTTCATGTGGAAAAAACAGCCAGTTGCTTGGAAACAATGTTGTGTGGAGTGCTGGTGAACTGGTCGACGTGATATGACTGAAATGTTGTTGAAAACGATTTTAAACCCCAATCAATCAATCAATTGCTCCCTGAAATGGAGAGGACCATAATTTAAACTAGAATGGAGCGCTATGCGGAGCACGTGTGTCACCTGCACCTGCTCATTGAAAGTGTGACGAAAAATTGTGAAGGACAGACAGACAGACAGACGGACAAACGCCGGACAAAAAAAAAGTAATCCCTAAGTTCCTACCATGCTACGCAGGGTGACACCAAAAAAGGGAAGAAAAAACTAGCCAGATCACCCTATACCTTTATTCAATAAATGCTTAGATGGCTGCGTTAACTCTTTCCCACATACTTTAAAAACATCAACACTAAGGGAATACACAAACTAAACATGAAAACTATTTTTTGAAGAGATGAAAACAATGTGGCAATAGTAGAAACTGCTTATAGAGAGTAATTTCTTCTTTTGCCACAATATGTTCAAAAGACATTTGCTTCAGAGGCGTCTAAATGTGGAAATAGTTTTATTATCCGTTAATTGTACACTGCTACATTTAGATGATCCCTGCCTTCATTAAAAACAAATCATAGCGGAATGGATTGTTTACATCAAATACAAAAAGTACATACAATGTATATCAACCGTTAATGATCACAGATGAAGTATTACAGGAAATTACCAGTTTACCGTTACAAAGGAATAATAGAGTTTAACCCTTCCCCACATATAGACGCCTCTTCAGCATAATACATTAAGAAAACAACGATTTAAAAGTCGTCTGCTGCAAACATGCTGTAAGTGTTAACAGGTTAATGCTATTGTTGGCACGGTCAGTTCGTGGTCTTTTTCATACCCCCTTTTTACGCTTTCCCACATACAAAAAAGTATAAAGCAGACGTTTTTGAAAATGTATCTAAGTTTAATGTATGTAAAATGTTTATATTACATTAAATGGAATTTAAAACACTGTGGTAAAAGGGGAAACTAAACATTATGAGCATTATCTCTTATTGCCTCAACGTTTTTAAAAAGTCTTCTTCTGTAGATGAATCAAAATGCGTCTGCAGGATGGAAACGGTTAACATTAAACAAATGGAAAAACAACTGCCGTAGTACTTAAAATGCAATCCAGGTAAAACGTGTAAGTTAATACTCAAATGAAAGACAAGTCTTGCTTATATATATATATATACATGTACTTACAGAAGTAAAGTTTATCTTTCTATCTTGCTTTTCCAATATTTCTTCATTCTTAATAAGTAAAGTTTTTCTTTAATTAGTTTCAAAAATAATTCCACTTAAAGTTTACGGATATTCAACGATCCTGAAATTACATTTCTTATCGACAATTCAACATTTTCATTTGAATAGCGTTTTTCACATATATCTCAATCACGTTTTGTGCCATGTTACTCTTGGCATATATTGTAGTACAAAGTAGACTGTGCCCGATTCAAAACAAATCATCTGGCATTCAATATGACAACGAGCAATATCGTACCCTTACCCATTCTTGATTGAGTCGGGTGTAAGACATGTTAATGATTTTCAATTACATTTTACTATGTGTCGATCTAATTGAACGTTATATATATACATATATATATATATATATATATATATATATATATATATATAGAGAGAGAGAGATATATATATATATTCCTAGTCTTATCCAGAAGGTACAGGGACTATTTACCTTAAACATGATATATTTGATAATGTCATCTGTCTAAACATGAACATTTGATGAGGAAAAAAACTATCATCAGACAGTTGGCTGTACTTTTTCTCAGAAAACATAGAGAGTGCATCGTTTTTGGCAATGTCTCCCTTTCCCGCGGTGTTTTCCTAAAGGATGACTGCTGCAAAGATGTCAAATGCAAACCGTCTTTATCTGGGAAAGGGTGCGTTTAAGACCTACGATATAACCCCTTGTATTGTAAACATAAGAAGAATGCTTCAAATAGGGTTTTTTAAATTTTACTCTTTTACTGCTTGAACCGATTTTGTGAAGGCAGTTCCACGAGTATAGAGCAAGGTCAGCTGTTTGACCAGTCTGTTTAACTCAACATGTTATCGTCATATTCCTATAATTGGTTATGGACTCTTCAAAATGCGAAGCTAGACAAATCTATTTTGAAAATTCAGTATCGAAATGGTTACATATCTTCAATGTTATAGTAACATTCAGTCGCATATGATTAAACTGCAGGTACTCATAAACTATAAACACGTCTAGGGTATATCTAGAGTATATCTTGATTTACCTTACAGAATATGGGACAGGGGTTCGGGGTGTTGTTGTTTCCGTTCTTCTTTGGGAGGGTTGTCTTTCTTAAAAAAGAAGGGTTTGTTTCGATCGAGAAGCCAACCCCTGATTTCCTTTTTAAAATATTGCCGTATACATTTGTATGTTTTATCACTTTCTTACTCTCGACCGGGCATGTACTAATTTGTTAAGCTTAATTATGATAGTGTTTATATCAAATCAGAGTAAAGGTGGTCTTGCTGTATCTGCATTGCGGAAAGATACATTATGAGTAAATCATTGGAGCTACAATTATTTTAGAAGTAAGATATAGATCTGTATTGCAAACACAAAGATAGTGAAGACTTGCGAGGCTATGCGTACGCAGAGACTCATATATATAAATATATACAAAATAAGATACATATTCACTTGGTGCGGCTTTTTTTAATATTGACACTTTGCTGAACCATTGACTGTTTTAAAACAAACAATAGATACAAGATGTATAAATGATAAGGCGCGTCGTCAATTCATTATAACAATAAACAATGAGCTTAAACCGATCGTATTGTTTTATACCACCTATATACTTATTAATGATCAATTTATATAACGCTTAGCTCAACGCAACTAAACTTTGTCGATCTATGGTAAACAATATCAATTAGCATTTACGTGCGGTCTTATCTTGGTCTTTGCCACTTATGTCTCATTTCTTGTTTAGTGGTTAAACACAAGTGGTGCCAGTATACATCCTATAATTCATTGAGTCAAGGCCATGTACGATTTTGAATATACATTGTAATACAAAGCGGGACTGCGCATACGCCGTGACGAGAGATGCGATAGCAAGCGTATCTCGGGTTTAATCATTGCTCGCGGAGACCACGATGGATCGTCAATGGGCCAGTCGTAACCCAACCCTTTTATTGGTCATTCATTTATGCCCAGCGGTTACGGATGCGAAGTCAATTGGAGCATAAGGTTAACACACAAACCCAGGGACAATTCGCCATGACATAAGCTCGACTGGCTTTCAGCAGATAGTAAATCCAATCATCCTACGAAGTTTCAGGCGCGTAGCTGCCTATACGTGAGTACGCGGCTGAATCCACATGATTCTGACAACAACAAAATCAGCCAAAGTTGCAGTATGCGTACTTGACTACATGCTCATTTCAAACATTCCTTGCCAGGACTTCGCCGTAAGTGCGGGTAGACGGCGGGACCTTCCTTATAGCATATGCGGCCCGGCTCACATTTCCCCTACAAGCAGCGGAGTACTCGCTTGAAACAAGGCCAACACTTCGTCGTAAACAGGGGTAGACGCCGGGACCTGCCTTATAGCATATGCGGCCCCGGCTTACATTTACCCGGCCATCAGCGGAGTGCTCGCTTGAAACAAGGCCAGCACTTCGCCGTAGTTGCGGGTAGACGGCGGGACCTGCCTTATAACAAATTCGGGCACGACTCACATTTCCCCTACCAGCAGCCGAAACAAAGATAGCACTTTGCCGTAAACGCCGGTAGACGTCGGGACCTGCCTTAAAGCATATGCGGTCCCGCTCATATTTCCCCTACCAGCAGCCGAATGCTCGCTTGAAGCAGGGCCAGCACTTCGTTGTAAGCGCGGTTAGACGGTGGGACCTGCCTTTTTGCAAATTCGGCCACGGCTCACATTTCCCCCTACAAGCAGCGAAGTGCTCGCTTGAAACAACGCCAGCACTTCGTCGTAAGCGCGGGTGGACGGCGGGACCTGCCTTATAGCATATACGGCCCCGGCTCAGAATTCCCCGGCCAGCAGTGCTTCCCATATACACGCGGCGGACTGTGTGATAAACCAGCCTACTAAAATCCGGCGTTCCACTCCCGTGACAAAAATAAGTGTTCCACTCCAGTGACAAAACAAGTGTTCCACTCCGCTGACAGGGGCCTCTGGGCTCGAGTGTTCCCCTAATACACGCGGCGGACTGCGAGAAACCCGCCTACTAAAGGATGCTGTTCCACTCCCGTGACAAAAGAAAACGTGTTCCACTCCCGTGACAAAACAATAGATCTGAGTATTGTTAACATAATCGGGGCTTGTATTTGTTTGCTATTTTAACTCTATTTTAGAGAAAAAGAATCTGCAGAGTAAAGGGTTCATTTTTGTTATTTATGATCCTAAAACTGTCCATTTTCCAGTACTAAATAAAGTACCTCAGAACGCCCAGAATGCACCAGATTGCACCATTGTTTTCAAAATGTTAAGGGGGTCCCAGGACCCCCCTAGCACAATTATGAATCCATATGAATATAGGGCTAGCTACGCCCGTGAGTTTGAAGACTCTCGGTCAAAAGGTTCGTGAGATATTGAGTTGAAGCACATTTTACCTGTATGTACACTATGACTTAGACCTAGTGACTTCATAAACAATAGGGATTATTATATTCTCAATAAGACCGATCATCCCACGATGATTGACGCACTGGATTAAAGGGTTCTTGAGACAGCGAGTGGAAACTATTTATACCTTTATGACCAGTGATCATGACATTTTAACCTTTTGACTCCAAAGTAATAGGGATCATTTACTCAATTGGACCAATCATTTACATTTACAGATTTTATGGGAATTTAAGCATATACAAGACGAATGTTTGACGCCAAAGAGAAGCCGCAATATTTCGTTGCACATGTAGAAATAAGAAAAAAAGAACATTTAAATCCACAAACATTAGAACAATTTAAACTGTAGTCAGTAATGCTGATTTTAACCTGCATGCGCGTAGCTGCGCGAGTACGCGGCTGAATCCACATGATTCTGACACACACAAAACAAATCAGCCAAAGTTGCAATATGCGTACTTGACTACATGCTCATATCAAACGGTCCTTGCCGTTTCTATACTAAATTATAATATGCGGCCCCAGCTAACATTTCCACGGCCAGCACTTCGCCGTAAGCGCGGGTAGACGGCGACCCCGGCTCACATGTCTCCTACCAGCAGCGGAGTGCTAGCTTGAAACAAGGTCAGCACTTCGCTGTAAGCCCGGGTAGACGGCAGAACCTACCTTATAGCAACTTGGGGTTCACGTGACAAGATGGCGTAGCAGGTCGATAGAATTCTGATCCGATGGGAATTGACATTTATTTAATTTACTCGGCGCTTTTCAAACATGTTTTCTATAAAAATTGATAAATAGTGGTAACCGGTGTAAACGAAGGGACTTAATGTGATAAATGTGTTAAATGGATGGATGGACAAGGCGTTGTTCTAATGTGTAAGTTTGTGCTTTTTTGAGAACAAAGGAGGTCAAATGAGAACGATAGTGAATACCCATGCAAGTACCCGTGTGTATACCTGTGTGCATATTTATATGTTTAACGTGTGATTCCTCGTGCTGCGTAAGTTAACATTGTAACATTGTAACATTGTTGTGTTTCGATATTCGTTTACCTACAAATAGGTTCTCATTATAAGTGTCATCAAACAAAATGGCCACGAAACCACATGCTGGTCCGTCCACGCCAAGAAATGCCAGTAATACTGAAAAGAAACGTAATTATTCACCAAGTACGCCTAGTCCGGCCAGTTCAAACCCTACGAAAAAATCTAAGAATCCCGATGCCATGGAAAAGTCTAGACAATATTGTTGAATCGACCGAGGTTTAATTTCTCAACACACCTCAATCAATTGTCTTATCGGACAGTGACATGGCCACCATTGCCAAAAAGGTTGTTTCTGTTATACGAGATGATCTGAGGCAACATATTGAAGAAACTGTCAATGAAACTATGAAATCTCTTGCTCAATCCGTTGCAGACATTGTTTCTTCCTCGTTCACAAAGAAGGTCGAACAACTAGAGCAGGAGAACATTCAACACTGCAGAAGTGAGCAACCTCCGCAACCAGATAGGTGACCTTGTGTCCAAATGTAATTTACTTGAATCCGCAATAGATAAATCTGAACAGTACTCCCGCCGCAACTGTCTCAGGATAAGTGGCATTCCGGTTACAGATGCTGAAAACACTGACGAGATTGTGCTCGATATCGCTTCAAAGTGCAACACTCAACTGAATCTTAGTGATATCGAACGATCCCACAGAGTAAAAAGGAAAATTACTGAAGCGTCAAAACCGTCAAAACCGTCAAAACCGTCAAAACCAGCAGATATGATAGTGAAATTTGTCTCGTACAGATCGCAAGCCAACTTCGTCTATGCGAAATCAAAGTTAAGGGAGAGTGATGAACACATAAACTTTTTTATAAATGAAGACTTGACAAAAACACGTAGTAATATCTTATTTGAAGCGAGAAAACTAGTTAGGCAAAAAACTTTGAAGCAAGCATTCTCAAGAGACGGTCGCATTTTTGTGAAAGATACAAATGACCAGAGGCACCCGATCTATTCCGTCGAAGACCTCCAGAAAGTCTGCAGTACAAAACTTTGACATTCTAATACGGTTAACAACATATCATTAGTTGTCACATGTATCATCTTTTCTTTTTATATATTTATCTTTGTTTTGGCATAAAATTCAAATTATTTGAACTCTGTTTCATTTTAGTCGTTTTCATGTCACCGAAGGTCAAATTTCATTTTGAAATGGAGATCCGGAGTCATGCTTGCCTAGTATTAAACTATATATCTTATCTTGCATATGTTTCAAATCCGTGATGTATTGTTACATGACGTTGAAAAGAAAGCCTCATTACAAATGAAGCCAGTTAAGTTATGTGTAGTGAATGTCCTTGCAACTATCTAACATTTAAGTAAACAATAACACAAATAAAGGTAAACACCTCTTACTATGGAATTTACTATATGTTTACATTAGGTTTTCATTCAGTTCGATCAATCAACCACGTGAAACACGTGCAATTATCATCGGAAATGAAGTATGGCGAGTTTTGGGTGTACCGGTCTAGCTTGGATGTATTCTTGTTGTTTGGCACATTGCTCCGTGATAATGCATTCTCCCGCATCTGGAATGGGATGTTTTTGGAAACAGTATAGAGATGGTTTATTATGCTCGTAACGAGCTATCTGAACTATTCATGCTCTTTTTTCTGCTATGTCAGTGAGTACAAATATGGTTCACCCTTTTGATTAGGGGAGTCCAAAGAAGGTACCTATGGGGCAGGGAGTTAAATATAGATACACCTGTATGCTTAAGAAGCGAGAGCATTGTCGAGTTGACACGGTGCGCATATGAATGTTTTATTTATAAGGAAGAGAGGATATCTGATAATATCCAGTCATATATCACTGTATTACTGTCGTTTTAAAAACCCTTAGTTTGCTTTTCATGCATATTCTTTTTATACGCCCATTTTGAAAAAACGGATCGTATTATAGTTTTACCTGCGGCGTACGGGCGGGCGGGCGGGCGGCGTCCAGTATGTTGTCAGCTCAATAACTTTAGAAGCCTTTGTCCAATCATCACCAAATTTGGTCAGAATGTGTATTGGGCTAATATCTCGGACAAGTTCGATAACTAGCCATATCGCTTTAGGTAATCAAGAGTTATTGCCCTTTAATTATAGAAATTACCCAAAATTGGTCTTGTCAGCTCAATAACTTTAGAAGCCTTTGCCCAATCATCACCAAATTTAGTCAGAATGTGTATTGGCATTATATCTCGGACAAGTTTGATAACTAGCCATATTGCATTAGTCAATCAAGAGTTATCGCCCTTCAATTATAGAAATTACCTAAAATTGGTCTTGTCAGCTCAATTACTTTAAGAGCCTTTGTCCAATCATCACCAAATTTGGTCAGAATGTGTATTGGCATAATATCTCGGACAAGATCGATAACTAGCCATATTGCTCCAGTCGATAGAGAGTTATTGCCCTTTAATTATAGAAATTACCTAAAATTGATCTTGTCAGCTAAATAACTTGTAAAGCCTTTATCCGATCATCACCAAATTTAGACAATATGTTTATGGGCAGAATATCTTGGTTACGTTTGATAACTTACAACGTTATCTTAGTCACTACACAATTATGTCCCTCAAAATGGCCAAAACTGTACTAACAGTGTCCGCTCTCTAAGTTTGGCTGACGTACAACCAATTACCACTATACTTGGTCTCAAAAAAACAGGACGGGCGTATTTTGTGACATTTGGCGCTCTTGTTTTGGTTTGGTTTTCTTGTTGTTTTTTTGTGGTTTTTTCACTCTTATTTGACATATGTACATGTCTGGCACTTTGGTCCCTGCACTGCTGGATACGTCGGGGGAAGCTTTCGAGATTAGTGAAGGTCAAGATGAGACGGCTCATGACGATATGTCTCATCAGGATTGGCACTTCTTTCCATTATGATCTAGGACATAGAAGGGTCAACCTTGCGATTTCAGGGGTGTAAGGGTAAATCACCACAATTGTTGTATTGGTGTTTTTGTTCTTTTGTTAAGCTTTCCTGATAGTTGTTGTGTTCGATGTGTGTCTTTCATGCATACCATATATGTTGTACATGTCCTGTATTTATAGCACTTTGATAATTTTGATTGTTTATTTTTTTTTAATTTTCTTTTTTTCTTCGTGTCAGTTTTTCATGATTACCTTATTTTTGATTTGTTTTTCATGCTTTCCTGATTTGAAGAACATGTCCTGTATTTATAACACAAGAGTCCTTTCACTGCTGGATGCTGAAATTGAGGTTTTTGAAATAAGTGTAGATCCAGATGAGACGGCTCTTATCGAGATATCGCATCTGGATCTTCATTGCTTTCCACTCTGATTAGTTACAAGAAAGGACATCTGGTCCCCTCTGTGATGGTCTTTGGAAAAGTCCATTTCGAGGGTTAAGCGGTGTCACACTTACCTGATTGTGTCCATGTTATGCAAAATGTTACCCACTACTGTCATATGATGTAAATTCTACTCAAACAAAGTATATGAGTTTTTACTACTACTTTTTTAGTTAGTAAAAATATTTTTTTTTCATCATAATTCCCATTGGATCAGTTCATACGCTTAATTTAGTATGAATATGTGTGTATTATCCTATCACATCATCATTTCATCGCTCTTATTTTTCATGTTACTTGCAAGTGCTACACTGTTTACTGGCATGGTCGTTGTTTGTGCTGTTGGTCATGGGCGCGGCGTATATTCCTTACGTACGGGAACAAAACGATTGGCACTTCATTTGGCTTTTCACATAAGACAATTTCCTAATGGGTAACGATACAAATTCATGGCGTGTGTCAATCGGTTTGTTCCACAATTGCACAAGCGGAGTACTCGGGAGACTGACCTTAAACTGTTACCTTCTAAAATAATTGTTATTGTTTTTTGAATGTTTATTTAACATCACGTGTTTCTATCTCAGATATACTGCTGCACATTTTCAACAAAGTATTATTAATAGCCACTGTGCTTTGGTCATTCTGTTATTATTATTGGTGTCGGGAGATGTTGAGTCAAATCCGGGTCCCGACCCTCAGAATACTTCTAACATACTAGGCGACATTTCAATTATTCATTTAAACATACGGAGCATTATCCATAAACTTGATTTTGTTGCTCAAACTTTTTCAGACTTTTGCTTGCAATTTTATCTAAAAGACGCAATGATCTAGAAAGTACCTCAGTTCATGCTATATGGGTAGAGATCAGTTACAAATCTTCTTCCTTTTTATTTTGTAATGTATATCGTTCTCCTAAGACACCAGTCTATTTTTGGGACAATCTTAACATTTCTATTGAACGTGCTTTCGAATCAAATTCAAACATTATTATTGTCGGTGATTTAAACCAAGACTTATTGAACACAAAATATCGTCATTTACATAACATTATCATCATAAACAACATGACAAATGTGATTGACAAACCGACACGAGTGACAGATACCTCAGCAACCTTACTTGACCCTATTCTCGTATCTTACAATATTCTTATTCTAAACTCTGACGTAATAGACATCGACATCAGAATTAGTGATCATAAGGCTACGCTTTTAATAATGAGATTTCACGATTTTCAGCAAACATGTTCAAAGCGAAAATGTTGGAATTACAATAAAGGTGACTATGTAAAGTTAAACCGAATGATAACCGAACAAAACTGGGAATTTCATTGATAACATTGACATTAATAGCTCAAGTTTACGATTTGCTGAGACACTTCTTTCACTCATGACTATGTATTCCGTCCAAACTTGTTACAATCAGACCTAACGACAAACCCTGGTATGACTCTAAAGTAAGAACGTTTTCGAGACAAAGAGACAGACAAAAGAAAATAGCGACCAAAAGTACTAGGCAAAATGATTGGGTAAAATACAAACATTTAAGAAATAAGGTTAACAATTTGAAAAAGCATGCAAAAGAACGTTTTTTCAGCAACTTGGAGCAAAATATTGCCAACTCTCGCTCAGACAATCCCAATCAATATTGGAAAATGTTACGAAATCTAGTTAAAAGTAACAGCAAATCTGAAACAATTCCAATACTGAAAACAACATGTACCGACGGCTCCGAAAATATAAGCTTCTCTGACAAGGAGAAAGCAGACTGTTTAAACGATTTCTTCTGTTCTATCTCCAACATAGATGATAGAGGGACAATACTACCAGCACCAAATAAACGGACAACTACATAGATTGACAATATTACTATCACACAGGACGATATTGAAGACAAGATTGCTTCTTTGGGTGTTAATAAAGCTGTAGGCCCAGACTTAATAAGCCATATAATTTTAAAACTAACTAAGAGATCAATCTCGAAACCTTTATGTATTTTATTTAATAACTCTATTCGTGAGGAATCGTTTCCATGCAACTGGAAACATGCACTTGTTATGCCCCTTTACAAGAAAGGCGACTCGTCTTGTGTTAGTAATTACAGACCCATTTCTCTGCTGAGTTGTATTGGTAAACTTATGGAACGATGTGTGTATAAGTATATATATAATCACCTTATTTCTGATGGTCTTATATATACAAGACAATCAGGATTTTTAACTGGTCACTCAACTGTATACCAACTAATAGATATATATCACCAAATTGTTAATTCCCTTGATTCGAAACTAAACACGTGTATGGTCTTCTGTGATATATCTAAAGCATTTGACCGTGTCTGGCACAAAGGTCTCCTATACAAACTTCAACACGGCATAAATGGTAAAATCCTAAATTGGTTCCACAACTATCTTTCTGGTAGGAGCCAAACGGTATTTGTCGGCTCATCATCTTCCCATACAAAGTCCATAAATGCAGGTGTACCACAAGGGTCTGTTCTGGGTCCATTACTCTTTTTAATCTACGTAAATGATATAGCCGACAATTTTCTAAGTCTTGCTCGTTTGTTTGCAGATGACACCTCCTTAGCAAGCTCTGCTACAAATATTTCAGATCTGGAAGGTATTATGAATCATGACTTAGTTATGTTATCTAACTGGTCAAAACAATGGTTAGTCACATTTAATCCCTTGAAAACGGAAGCAATATTATTTACAACCCAAAATGTTCATTATCCTTCATTGTATTTCGAAAATATTCCTGTATCATTTGTTCAAAACCACAAACACTTGGGCGTTACAATCAGTAATAATGGTAAATGGCATGCTCATATTGAAAACATAATAAAATCTGCTTCTAAAGTTCTCGGCATGATGAGAAAGGTTAAATTCCAAATACGTAGAGATTCTCTTAATCAAATTTATATTTCATTTATTCGTCCAATCTTAGAATACACTTCGGTAGTGTGGGACAATTGTACTTGTTCCGAAAAAGAAAATTTAGAGAAAATTCAAAACAAAGCCCCAAGAATAGTTACAGGCACAACTAGATCAATATCTCTATCAAAATTATACAAAGAGATTGGCTGGTTGTCTCTTTCAGACAGACGAAAGTACCAAAAATTAATATTGGCATTCAAAATCAATCATGGTATGACCCCAAAACTATTTATTTGATATATTTCCCGATACGGTTAGTAACAGAACGACTTACAATCTTAGAAACTCGCAAGATCTGGATATCATATCCAGACGAACTGAACTCTTTGCAAACTCCTTCATTCCATCAACAGTCACATTATGGAATCAACTACCAGTTATTTTAAGGGAAGCACCGTCATTATCAATGTATAAACGAAATCTCTTGAACACTTATTTTCAACGAATTGTAGTACCTATATACTTTAAGTACGGTAAACGAACAACATCTGCACTGCATACACGACTAAGAAATAATTGTAGTAATCTAAAACATGACCTTTACATTAACCATATTGAAAATTGCCCAACATGCATCTGCACACACGGAGTAGAAGATGCAGAACATTACTTTTTTAAATGCGATCAATTTGTACAACAAAGAACAAAACTCTTTCAAAAAACAAGAATGTTCCATCCACTTAATGTAAAAAAGGTATTATACGGATCAGAACAATATTCAGATGACGAAAACATAAACCTATTCGAAAGTGTTCAAATTTTCATTCATGAATCAAGACGATTCGAAGTTTCTAATAAATAACTTTGAAAAAGTGATATGTTTCTCTCCCCTATCTCTGTAATATGTATCACTTCAGGGCCGACAGAGCGAACATCAGTGACCAGCCAGAGAATACTTGCTTGTATACATATATGCATGTGTGTGTGTGTGTGTGTGTGTGTTTCATCAGTCATAGTTGTTACCACTCATACTTACCTGTCATAACGTTAACTTCAATATATCAAAGCCATCTTTATATAATTGTAAAATATAGTTGAAAGGGAATGGCCGTATCTAATGTTGTGAGAACTTGTGGCCAGACCCTTTTGCCTATAATAGTATATGATATACCTGTGCAATGTATAATGTTAAATGATTTTATATGGCAATAAAATATGTTTAAACTAAAACAACTTGGGGCCCGGCTCACATTTCCCCTACCAGGAGCGGAGTGCTCGCTTGAAACAGGACCAGCACTTCGCCGTTAGCGCAGGTAGACGGCTGGCCCCGGCTCACATTTCCCCTATCAGCAGCGGAGTGCTCGCTTGAAACGAGGCCAGAACTTCGCCGTAAGCGGGTAGACGGCGGGACCTGCCTTATATCATATGCGGCCCCGGCTCTCATTTCCCATACCAGCAGCCGAGAGCTCGCTTGAAACAAGGCCAGCACTTCGCCGTAAGCGCGGGTAGACGGCGGGACCTGCCTAAAAGCATATTCGGCCCCGGCTCACATTTCCCCTACCACCAGCGGAGTGCTCGATTGAAACAAGGCCAGCACTTCGCCGTAAGCGGGTAGACGGCGGGACCTGCCTTATATGCGGCCCCAGCTCAGATTTCCTGCCCAGCAACCGAGTGCTCCCCTAATACACGCGGCGGACTCTGCGAGAAACCCGCCTACTAAACACTCCGGTGTCAAAACAAAGTGTTCCTCTCCACTGAGTGTTCCCCTTATAGACGCGGCGGACTCTGCAAGAAACCCGCGTTCCACTCCCGTGACAAAAAGAAGTGTTCCACTCCGGTGACAAAACAATATATCTGAGTTTTATTAACATAATCGGGGCTTGTACTTGTTTGCTATTTTAGCTCTATTTTAGAGAAAAAATCTGCCGAGTAAAGGGTTTATTTATTGATTTGTACAATTTCCAGTACTAAATAACGCCTCAGAAATCCCAGAATGCACCAGATTGCACCATTGTTTTCAATTTGTTCGGATTTCTTTCCGAACACCCCTAGCACAACTATGAATTCACATGAATAGAGGGCTAGCTACGCCCCTGACCTGGCAGGGTCAGTGTTTTAAGTGAATGAGATGATTAAGAGTTAAACTGATCATGGAAAGTGACATATAATGATAAAGAGAAATGGACAAGAGGTTATGATAAATTTCAATTTTTTCCAAAAACTATTCTTGTTGAACACACGCCCTTTTATGATTATGTTTTGTCAAATAATGCTGACACACAGAACATCTGTTTTTGGTTTATCTGTAAGTCATGAAAGTGGCTAAGGATTTAACCATTTCCCACATAAAACAAATCTGCAGCCGATGACTTTGAAATTATCAAGTATAAAATATAAAAAAATCTCTATAAATGATAGTTTGATAATTAAAAAGTGTTGAAATTATTGTGACAAATGCAGATATTCCTCAACATGAGCGATTTCTCCTTTTGCCACAAAAATTTCAATGTTTAACTTGACAGACTTTTAAATAATCAAGTGCAAAACATAGCTCCATAAATGATTGTAAGAGTTTAAATAATTGTGGCAAATGGAGCAATTGAAAATCAAAGCAACGCACAATCTCTAGTGGACGACACTAATGTGAACTCTTGTCGTGATTAGCATTCACAAATTCTTGCCGTATGTGGGAAAGGATTAATTGTCCAAAACTGTCCATTATGTCTTATTTGCATCTCATTCCGTTTTATTTCAATTATGATATATAATCTATTATGATTATCGGTATACCCACCTATTAATTAGAATTATCCACATATAAGTTAACACATTCGGAAAATCTATTTCAGGCTACACGGCATTTGTCCCAAACTTGTCGTGTAAAGGAGTTGTACCACACCATACGAAAAGGGGGAAAACCTTGCAAGACAGAGATCAGTCTGATCATGAATTGTTGTCTTTGCTTTTTAGTCGTGAATCGCAGTGTAAGCCTCTTGAGACGATTCGTTACCAAAAATCTACCAAATAAAAATGCAAATTGTATTATGCAATTAACACTAAAACTATACAAATGGGGAATTTGTGCTGACGCGGTTGATTTGAGTCAAATCCTCACAAATTTCGGTGTTACAATCTGTGACCTTTTGTGTTTGTGAAATTGGACGATTTCATTTGGATTATAAGGGATTTGTATGCAGGTTTGTGAGAAATATTTGGATTATAAGGGATTTTGATGCAGGTTTGTGAGAAATTATTTTACAATTTATTCTTTAACAAACAAATACATTTTTTGAAAGTTTGGTCAAATATTTAAAAAATGAATTTACCCTTTTATTGAACACGTCGACCATTGCATTTGTAGCAGACGACTTTTGAAAAACATCGCGACTAAAGGAGACATTGCTCAAAATTAACAGTTTCTCCTTTTGTCAAATTGTTTTACTGTTTTCAATGAATATACTTTTTTTTGAAACATTGAGATGCCGTCTATGTGAAATTACGAAAAAACAAAAATAAAAATCTATAAATAGACTATAGATGAATGCATGGTTTAATTGAGCTCCGTTTTAAACGCGTCGGTGAATACGATCTAAATCTAACTTACCGGGAATCTAAAAAGTGAACTAAATATTAAGATTTAGCTTTAGTCAAAAGTCTAAATTGAAAAGTTTGGTGAATACGGGCCGTGGCTTTTTCATCTAATTTCTGCGTAATATATCATAGCATGTAAGGAACCAGATTATATGTAGCGCGCGCCTCTTGTTTATGGTTCCAGGTTTAACATACTATCGAACTAATAAAGCGTATGAGGCAGGTAACCAATTCAGTTATACTGTTTAGACTAGATACAGTATGAATTTCGCTTAAATAAAAATGTACATACATTCAATTAATATACTGGCCGTTGTCTTTTGTTTTTAATTTGTAAAACTCACACATGTATATATAGAGTGTAAAAGGGATGTTTTAAAAGTCATTTCCTTAAATCAATGTACTTAGTAAGGACAAAGAGAAATCCCGATATGTGGTCACACTGGCAGGTCTAAATATTCTCCTTGCGCTAAATGCTGCCCTGGCACAAGGCTAGCACTTGGCTGTGGACCCAAGGGTTGTAACGATTATATTTGTGGTTTTAAAAATAGTGGAAATGGGTAACAGTCTTGGAAAAATCTTATTAAGACTCTGGAAGCCGCATTTTTAACTTGAGCATGTTGAAACTTTGTCAGAAAGATTTTCTTGGTGATATCAAATATGGGTCATGACCGATTAAAAACTAGGTCACTGGGCCAAATTTAAGGACATTATTGTTAACATTCTGAAAGCCACAGTTATGGCTTCAGCATGTTGAAACTATGTCAGAATGTTTGTCTTGATATCTAAGCCAATTTCGAGTATGGGTCATGTACGGTTAAAAACTAGGTATCTACAGAACCATGTCAGTCATATCTAGGCCGAGTTTGAATATAGGTCATGTTGGGTCAAAAACTAGGGCACTAGGTCAAATGTAAGGAAATCTTGTTAACACTAACAGCCGCATTGTTAAATATTTGGCAGATTGTTTGTCTTAGTGATATTTAGGCCATGTTTCAATATAGGTCATGTCAGGTCAGAAACTAGGTCACTAGGCCAAATTTAAGGGAAACCTTGTTAACACTTTTGAAGCCGCATTTTCGGCTTAAGCATCATGAAACTTTATCAGAAATTTGTCCTGATGATATCTATGCCTAGTTCGAATATTGTTTATGTCGGGTCAAAAACTAGGTCACTAGGCCAAATTTAAGGACAATCTTGTTAACACTCTGGAAGCCTTATTTTTGGCTTGATCATGTTGAAACGTTATCAGAATATTTGTATTGATGATATCTAGGCCAAGTTATGGGTCAGATCAGGTCAACAACCCGGTCACTATGTCAAATTGTAGAATAATCTAGTTAAAACTATAGAGATCAAATGTTTGAGCGATTCCAGAACTCTCTTGTTTTACATTTGAAAAGAGCATGTTTCTGACTGGTAGTTTGGAGAAAACATGTATTTCTCAAATGATTATGATTGATTATTTTAATTGAAATTAGTGGTGTCTAGACGCAATAGGTCAGTTGGTACTGACGAGGGGATATTAGTTTAAACTTATTTATTTTAAATCGATTGCGAAACAAGCTTTAAGCTTATATTAATCACGCTCGATGTCTGCTTCCTGGATACTTAACCAGTACTCGGGGATATTAATCCAGTGATAGTGTATCACGGCACGGCCATTTCTTATTTTTGATGATTGACCAAAGCCATACCCCTTCCAACAATCGACTAAAAAGTTTCTTTGAGAACGAAGCTAGTTTCATGAGAAGAATGCAGTGTGGAATGGGATACTTGTGAGAGAAAGTCAGGTAAAAAAAACCACGTCATGTTTGGTCGCCTAGATTTAACAGAAATCTGCTTTAAACTCAATTCAAATCAGTCAACGAGTATGATATTTCATGATATTTAAGGAGCATTTAGCTTTAAAAACAATCTCATGGAATTATTGTAAAATTTACAAATCTGTAGGCACCATATTTCAATAATATCTTTACAAGTTTCAATTCAAAGTATGAGGCATCAGGACCTCGTAAACTGACTATCAAGGGAGTTCCCATACTCACACTTTGTTCAATTATGCAAATGTTATGAATCCAATGAGCTTTTCTAACCGAGTCCCTTATTGTGTAGTTATTCATATAGTAAGGCCCGTACGTAAAACAATTACTGTGTTTTCAAAAGTTGTTCATGGAAACAGTTACTTATGTTTTGGACCTGATAACAAAGTTACATCTTATAAATGGGATGCCTTCACGAAGTACCCATATTTTAGGGCACATTGTGTGTTTCTAGTTTTATTTTATTCCTGTCTGCTACAATATTGTTGAACCACTTTATGGATTTAAAAAAAAAATCTATACATGTGTTCACCATATGTTGAAGGTGTGCAGAGTGCATGCTACATCCAGCTTTATTCAAGGACAAGGTCGCAATTTTGAGGTCAAAGGTCACTCGACTAAATTCTGTGTTCACTCCGTAACTGTAGAACCACTTGAAGTTTGTTCTTTAAATAACTCCACAAATGCTCACCATATTGAAACGATGTGCAGAGCGCATGTTACAACCAGCTTGGTGCAAGGTCAAGCTGGCATTAAGAGGTCAAATGTCATATGACTATGTTATGTCCCCTCCATAACTGATGAAACGCTTGAAGGACTTTGAAATAACCCATCACAAATGTTCAACATAGTTAGGAGATGTGCAGATCACATGTTTCTGCCAGCTCAGTTGAAGGTCAAGGTAAAATTTAGGTAACACCTTTAAAGGGGGAGGGGAGGCATATATATTTGCCTTTCAAGGCTTTATCTGTCCTTCCATTCTTACTTCTATCACAAAATATTGTGTTGTGCATATCTCCAAGAAAAGAGGGCCAGAGTTTAAAAAAACAAAACTTAAACGGAATCTTAAACCAGCATGTGATGTTGTGCAACTGGAGTTGTATTCGTTGTTCACACAATATGTAAAGAGTTACGAATCTTGAATCATTTTAGAATAGCACGAATTATTGTGATGGCAGATCACCAAAACTAAGTACTTCATGACTACAATGATATTGTCTAAGACGCCATAGGTCAGTCGGTACTGACGAGGGGATATCAATCAAGCGGTAGTGAATCACGTATCGGCCATTTATTCGCTGATGATTGACAAAAGCCATTGTGACAAACACCATACGCCGTCCATCAATGGACTAAATAGTATATTTGAGAACGTAATCAGTTGTAGTCCGGAGTACTGGTGAGAGAAAGTCATGTTTGGTCGCCTAGATTTAACAGAAATCTCCTTTAAACTCAATTCGTATCAGTCAAACTTAATTGACATTCTAGCCAGTGATGTATGTCCAAACTATTTTACACGAATAAAGATTCAATTCAGTCTTCTTAAATATGATTCATAAAGCGATGTAAAATGTATTAACAACATTTTCCTCGACTTTTGAGTATATGCGGAACTCTTTTGCAAAAAAACACATGGACATCCGGTTTGTGAAGACAAAGTTTTGAACGGTGCTTTAACAGAAGCCATGAAATATGGCAAGAAAAAACCCCTTAAATCTACTAATTAAAACACAACTTCCAACATACAGACGCAGAGCTCTAGATAAGGGGCGTTTTGCATGTTCTTGAATCCTTATTTGACCCTCTAACCCTATGTTGTGCGTACTCAAAAGAATCATCTTAGACGATTATTTTGAGTACCATAACAAAGTGTTTGCTTTTATAATAAAAGAGAAATTGTGGGGAAAAGAGCTGAATACCCCTCCTTATCTGGACCTCTGCTGTTGACAACATTATGGCTATAGCTATAAGGCAAAAATGCGCCGCCCCCGGCCACCTAAGGACATTTTCTACAAAATAATTGGAGAATGGGCCAAACACTTTCGGAGGAGAAGATTTTTCAAATTTTCTCTATAGCCATATAATGCAAAATAGCCCCGCCCTCTGGCGGCCATGTTTTTCGACCAATAAACATGGCTTGGTGGAATCTGATAGAGGATTACCAAGGAACATTTCTACAAAATTATTTGAAAATCGGCCCGATTTAAAAAGCTGGTAATTGTACAGATGTATGAAAAAAGTCATACGAACTTCTTTTGTTTTTTAATTAAGTTATGTTTTGCTTTGAAAGATATGTTTTACATTTGTATGTGAGACCATTTACAAAAATTAAATTAAGATATGAAATCAGTAACCCAGGAATATGTCCCGAGTGTAACATTTGAATTTTTGCGGTATGCCACTTTCATATTCTCTGCCTAATTCTTTAATTTTTTTTACTTTCAAACAAGAATGTCATCACAAGTACATATGCAACTGTCATGATCAAGTAGTAAAGCATGTTTTTCTCCTGAATGATCATTAGTGATGTCCCGAATTTACATATTTTTGAAAAACATTGCTATTGGCACAACAATAATGAATAAATTGTTTCTATAGCTTGGTTGTTTTTATAAATTTACATTGCACTGTAACATTTCAATACTGTAACCACTCGATACACAGTAGAATAAAGAAGATCTGAGTGAGTACAATATTCAAAACACTTTTATCTAAATATAGTAAGCAGATCGGTTCTTTTAAGTATGTAACATTTAGAATAAAACATCCTTAGTTTATTATAATTAATATCAATGTTTAAATGATGAAAGTTAGCATAAAGTTTAATTATAATATTACTACATGTATTACTAACAGTAAACACTTCAGGTGTTAATGCCTTGAAAGGTAAAAAGCGCCAAAAAATACTTGAAAATAAAGTGCACAGTCAAAAGATTTAAAAGTTGACAAAACAAAGTCCTGCGTATGATGAAGAAATAAATCCTAGAGAAATACTAAGAACACAAAAACTGATAAAAAAAAGAAAGCAGTCAAAGTTGACAGTTTTAATGTTTAATCATAAGCTCTTCTCTATAATTTGTATTAGAAAAATACAAAATGACAATATACATAAGCATCTGAGGATTCAATAAAGAACAAACACATGGCAACAAAGGTATTTAACATTGTTTTCATTTATTGCTTTGATGCTAGACACATGATCCCATTATTCTGCTCAATTATTTCAGTTGATTAAGATCTGGAAATGAACCCTGCGTTTATATGTATCACGCATTTCATAAACATAAATATATAAAACACGTCATTGGATATAATTGTGTTTATTATTTGAATAAAATTGTAGTAATTCATTATACTACACCATTTAAACTTTATGAATAGATGATTGTTTCCGACTGATGCTAGTACCCAATACATATATGTCATCAGAAAAAAGTGCTAGCTGGTTGTCAGAGAACGCCTGGTTGAGAAAATCTTTGAAAATTGATGCCGTGTTGTCTCAGTAGGTAAGAAGGAAAGCCCGTGCATTGTCTGTAATTCACAGTGGCTGCTCGGTTCTTGCTGACAACTTTCTGGGTGTATCCACTGTCAATACTCCCTCTATTAATCAGCAGTTTGCATCGCCTATCAAAAGCACAATGGAGCGATACATGCATGTGCTGTATGAAACTATTGATACCGTCGTCCTCGTGAAGGAGAACCACTAGATAACTACATACATATTACGTCACTTAAATATGTCGACAGTCAAAGATATAAGCCATTCCTTTTGAAAATTCATGAAAACGCCTCACATCATTTGTATATGAACAGACTTCATGAAGACATTGCTATAAAGGTACTGATGGATGGTCGACATTAGTTGAAGACCTTGTGTGAAACCATGTGAATGAGCATGTGATATTTAACCGTCTTGATCTAAATGTTTGCTACATTTATGGTGATCAATATACAAGGATGGAAAAGAGAAACAACTCTGCGATCTTATACTATTTGGAGAATACTACTGGTTTTGTTACATATTCTGCAATCTTATATCATTTGGGAAATACTACTGGTTTTGTCATATACTTTTTGTTAATTAATAATAAGTTTCTGCCATTATTAAAAACATCGAAAGTAAACCATTTGACAACTCACATTTGATATATTCAGTTAATAAAGAGTTAGAAAGCTTAATTATTCTTGTTAAAAGATATCTGAGACACTTGCATGTACATTGAAGTTGACAGACTGCATGGTTTGAAACTATAATATACCATGAATATAGTACTAGCTAGTAAAATGCACATAGGTTTCTGTGCATGTGGTGTAGTTTTTAGCTCGACTATTCGAAGAATATGAGAGCTATACTACTCACCCTGGCGTCGGCGTCGTCGTCGGCGTCGGCGTCCACGTCACACTTTGGTTAAGGTTTTGCATGCAAGTTCTAAAATACTACATGTTTTGCATTGAAACTTTCTACAACCCTACCAAACTATCACACCAATGTAGATTATCAAGTTAGATAACTCTGTCCTGCATTTTATGCAAGTTATGGCCCTTTTTTACTTAGAAATTCTGGTTAAAGTTTTGCGTGCAACTAAAGTAAGAGTCCATATCTCAGTATTTACTTGATGCATTGCATTGAAACTGTCTACAACCCTACCCAACTATCCCACCTATGTAGATTATCAAGTAAGATAACTCTATCCTGCACTTTATGCAAGTTATGGCCCTTTTTTTACTTAGAAATTCTGGTTAAAGTTTCGCGTGCAACTAAATTAAGAGTCCATATCTCAGTATTTACTTGATGCATTGCATTGAAACTTTTTACAACTCTACCCAACTATCACACCTATGTAGATTATCAAGTAAGATAACTCTATCCTGCACTTTATGCAAGTTATGGCCCTTTATTTACTTAGAAATTCTGGTTAAAGTTTTGCGTGCAACTAAATTAAGAGTCCATATCTCAGTATATACTTGATGCATTGCATTGAACCTTTATACAACCCTACCCAACTATCACACCTATATAGATTATCAAGTTAGATAACTCTATCCTGCATTTTATGCAAGTTATAGCCCTTTTTTTACTTAGAAATTCTGGTTAAAGTTTTGCGTGCAACTAAATTAAGAGTCCATATCTCAGTATTTACTTGATGCATTGCATTGAAACTTTCTACAACCCTACCCAACTATTACACCTGTGTATATTATCAAGTATGATAACTCTATTCTGCATTTTATGCAAGTTATGGTCCTTTTTTTTCTTAGAAATTCTGGTTAAAGTTTTGCGTGCAACTAAATTAAGAGTCCATGTCTCAGTAAATACTTGATGCATTGCATTGAAACTTTCTACAACCCTACCCAACTATCACACTTGTGTAGATTATCAAGTATGATAACTCTATCCTGCATTTTATGCAAGTTATGGCCTTTTTGGACTTAGAAATTCTGGTTAAAGTTTTGCATGCAACTACATAAAGAGACCATCTTTTAGTAAACTACTTGATGCATTGCATTGAAACTTTATACAGCCCTTACCAACCATCACATCTATGTAAACAATCAAGTATGATTACTCTATCCAGCATTTTATGCAAGTTATGGACCTTTTTGGACTTAGAAATTCTGGTTAAAGTTTTGCATGCAACTACATAAAGAGACCATCTCTTAGTAAACTACTTGATGCATTGCATTGAAACTTTATACAGCCCTTACCAACCATCACATCTATGTAAACAATCAAGTATGATTACTCTATCCAGCATTTTATGCAAGTTATGGACATTTTTGGACTTAGAAATTCTGGTTAAAGTTTTGCAACTACATTTAGAGTGTAATCTCAGTTACAACTTGAAAAATTGCATTGAAACTTTATACAACCTTTCCCAATTGCACAACTATAAACACAACCAATTAAGATAACTCTATCCTGTATATGGTGCAAATTGTTGCCGTTTTTTTACTTAGAAATTATGGTTAAAGGTTTGCGTTAAACTACATTAAGAGTCAATATCTTAGTAACTACTTGATGCATTCCATTGAAAGGTTATACAACCCTTTCTAACCATCACACCTATGAAAATAATCATGTTAAATAACACTATCCAGCATATAATGCAAATTATCACCCACTAAGAAATTGTGGTTAATGTTTTGCATGCAACTACATTAGAGTCCATTATCTCAGTAACTTAAATAAGTGGTGGAATAGTCGAGCGCGCTGTCCTCCGACAGCTCTTGTTAATATGCAGATACTGGTAATTCGATTCATCACGGATATTCTATTATATGCATATCAATAGATTTACATAATGATAACCGGACTTGGAATTGTATACTGCACTAGCAGCCATAATAGGTCTCTATCCTAAATAAATAGTGAGGTATCAGTCTTGCAATGCATAATTTGAGTCTGATGTATACGAGGTGTTGAGAGGCACGATTCAGAATCGTTTATACCTTTCTTTCCCACATATAGTAAATTTGTAACATACTGAAATTATTTTAGAACAATTATTAAAAATATCATAAATGGATGTATAATTGCTCGGAAAGTTGAAAACATTGTGACAAAAGAAGAATTGCTCACTATGAGTAATTTCTCCTTCAGTCACACTTTTTCAAAGGTTGTCAGCTGCAGTTTGGAAATGTTGTATTACATTTCTGTCACGACATACTATTAATGTGCCGCGCCGAATGTAAAGCGACTTGGCCTTTGGGTTTTGAATTAGTTATAATCTAATATTATTAAGATGCTTCTAGAAATATCGCATGGTCGTGTCCAGCTTTGCATTGGGAAGAGTCCATAGATAATACTAGGAATAAAAGGTAAATTGTTGTAACGGAAACCAACAGTATAGATCCTGTTGAGACGTCTGGTTGGCTCAACAATATCGAGCCAGCAGTCAAATGGTTAAATAAGCTTGTTTTCGCGTAATCCTACGAATCCTTATATGTGTTGGTGATGTTAAGTCATGTATATGTCATGTAGTTTCCAGTCGTCTGTTTAGGCAACATATGAAAATAATACGAACAAAATGCAACATATACATACACTAGTTATATAATTTTGAAAACCACTGGAAATGTAGAGAAATTGCTGCTTTTGAACGATTTATTCTGTATCCAATATGGTTTAATAACTCGACTGCTTTAAGAGTCGAAATAGTTGTCTTTGTCATGGAAAGGATTGAATAGACGAGGATGACGGTTGTCAGAGTAATTGCTTCTCCAACGTAAATGTAGTTAGACGTCAACATTTAATGAATAAATTTTCTGGGCGGAAAAGGTTCAAGATCAGCATGCACCTCCAAGCAATCATATCGATTGTTCCCTGTTTGCCATTTAGTCTTGCAGACATCTTATATGGCTTCCACGGACGAGTATGACTGAAGAATAACAATACAAGCATGTTTTTGTATTGTTAATTCTTTTGTATTTCATTACTTTCGCATGACGTGGCCAAATGGAATCCCGATGTGGGTATCACGTCTTATTTAATTGTACTGTACATGTTGGTGATATGTTTATAGCTTGCACAAATCATATTTAATGAACAGTATCTACTTATACAACGATATTGCGAGATGGCGCGTATATGTTTGTCTAATTTTGGATGGTGATTATTATACTGTTGATTGGTACATTATCGAGTAATTCGCGTATAGCAGCATCCAATATAAATGCTGCGTATCCATAAGAGGATTTGCGATAAAAACAAGAAAATTGTAGGGTCCGTCAGCGTAATCCTTTATGAAAAATAAACCTAAAACTTGTGGAAGATATAAAAACTTAAAAACTCCATCATCAGAAAACAATTTTCATTCCTACGCTTTCCGAGGAACTTCTAATGGCGCTAACATAGATCAAAGATAAACGGCTCTGAAGCATCCGCTGACATCAGAGGAGTTTGATAAAGATGACGTAAACAGGCAAAATACGTCATTACTTATAAAGGTCACACGATATTGTCAATGTTTGTGTGGTTTATTCCACAGGATGGATTACTGCGATCTTTACCATTTGTTACGATATTTTTAAACAATGAAAAAGTAGTTTTTGAGATGTATCTCCAGTAATTGCAGTATTATAATATTTCCTTACTTCCTATTTACATGTGCTCAAATATCGCATACGTATTTGACTCATCTTCATATTGTTTAGGTTTCAAATTTCAAATGTTTATATTTTAACATTTAAAGTTGTTTATGATTATGATTTTGATTGGGCACCCTAGGCACCAACAAAGACCTTAAATGTCGAGGGGCCATAAACCCTGATTCGGTTATTCAATCACTATTGATGAAGCCATAATGTCATTCTCTAACACTATATCGACTCATTGCATTGAGGTTTACATTATGTTCCCGGGGCCACGGTGCTCAAAACGGGATGGACATGGGCAAACGTGACATGCCGTTGATGCTGGGCCAGATTTTACAACGTAAGGGCACGGGAAGCATGTGTATAACTATTCCCCGGCATCTCACGGTCCTTTCCAGTTTGTGTTACGTTCAATCACGGCGCGTTCCGGCGTGTGACGGATTTCGGGCCCGGCACACTACGGCGCGTTGCGTTCTACTACGGTCTGACACGTTTAATCGCGGGGAATCCCGGCGTGTTGCGTTCTACTACAGTCTGACGTCGTGCACTACCAGTAGAGGAGCAGGAGCAGCCTTAGGCTAGGAATACTGTGTTTTGAGGTCAAACAAATTGCAATAATTTTTTTTCACTGCAATGCATTTAAGTAAGGTCCCCAAAATGACATACTAAAAGTCCGAAAAAATCCGTGTAGTGGAAGTGTCTAATTTGCATAAATCCAAAATGGCCGCCAATTCTACTGTTTTCTCCTAGATTTAGTCAAAATGTTCACCTTACATACCTTTTAGAATACTTTTAGTGTACTTTGAATGTCTAAAATGTTATTTTCAAGAATGCTTCTCTTTGCACAAGGTTTCATGTGACTAATTGAGTGTCTTAATTTGCATAAATTCAAAATGGCTGCCAATTAAGGCATTTTTTGTGTAGAGAACAACACTTATTCATGTTGTAAAATATTCTTAAATTTTCAAATATATCATAATTAGGCTCTTTAGTTTGCATAAACACATACATATCCAAAACGTGGGTTGATTTGCATGAATTTTAATTCTCACCTTACAATGCATTCCAGAGGAACTATGATATATGTCTATATTGGTTTAAAATCTCAGTTCAGTTATTACAGTTGGTAGTCTCCAAAAAACATACATTTATGCGGCACGCTGATCAGTAGTAGCATCAAGTTCTAGGTCTGGTGGTGGTGAGTTGGTGCAACTAGTGCCACGACAATCGGTGCAGGCTGTTTAACATTGGAGGCCATACTTCCGGCACGTGCATTTCTTGGTTGCACAGTCTTTCTTGCATCCACATCTGATGACTTTAAGGAGTGATGCTGGTGCTGGTGGTTTATCAGTTTGTATTGGAAAATACTTCCCATCCGTGACCTGCCAACCCCAGTCTCCCGGTATCAGGTCGTCTGCCATTCCTTTCCATTCTAATATCTGATAGTACAAACGCAGACTGTGGAACTTTGCTGCTGCTGAAGTTGGTGGCAAAGTCTTTGCTTCTAAGGCAGACGAGATTGATGATACCTTTACGCAATATCTTTTGTGCCTCAAAGAATCTAGATCTTCTGTTTGGTCACCACCATACATGCATATAAGTGCCTTCTCTCCTGCTGTAATAATGGTCTCCTTCAGGTCTGATGCTGGCTGACTAAACACCTTGGCAAGCTCACAGAAGTAGTCAATCTTCATGATTTTCTTCAGTGCTACGCCTTTCCCTAGTCCAAATATGCGAGACGTTGTGTCGCAGCCCAGAAGCGCATGGACAAAGAGAATTTCGCCACACACACTACTTCCTAGAGTTTCCTTCAGCTGTTTTATATTCCATGTTCGATTCTTCTTGGAGTTTGCCTTGGGCTCAGGTGCAAAAAAGACGTCCTTTGCATTCAGATCAGCGTAGAAGATCAGCAAGATGAGAAGGTCTGTGTCATCCCCGACATTAACTGTGTCTTTAAACTTAGCTGTTTCTACTGCTGTAGTTACAATTAAGAGATCTGCATCTCCTCTTGCATGAGATACAGTGCAACCATGCATTTCGAGCTTGGAACTGAGTAGGTTTATGAAGCGTTGCTTGTTAACTTCATTTGCAAGAAATTCGTCTTTCTTAGATTTGATTACCATGTCCTCTGCAAAGTTGACTGTCAGGCCTTGACAACCTCCTGATCGCCTAAGATGTGTTGCATCCTTGATTGAGGGACCGCCTTGATAGTCATCAAAACCAACTGTTGGCCTTTCATATTTGCTGCTGACATAATTGACATATAGCTGGCATATGTGGTTGAAAGTACTCCCACGTGGCCAAGGAAAACGGTAGTAGAGAACCACCATCCAAAACATAATGAACAATACCACTGGGTAGTGTCTGCTCTTGTGTCAGCTCATGTTCAAACACCTTTCAAAGTGCATCTGCTATGACTGGTTTGTCGGCCTCTAGGGGTAGACATGAGGATTCAAACAGGGCAGGGGGTGTCTGCATAACTCGTAGCTGAAAACTGATGCTGAAGTATCTTCACGTTCTCTACTGACAATGACCAGTCTCTGGAAAAGGAGTTTTTGGTCCACATGAACAGATTCATCGCCGATCTTTACAGCAGTCCTTGCACCTAATGTCACTGCTTGATCACTTCTTTTGTATGAATGTTCATCCACTTTCTTTCCAGCCATGGAGTTCAGTATCTTGTTACCGACGTCTTTGGATTGGTCTACATTTACAGTTTTATCTGCAGTCATTCCATTTGCTATACTGTGCAGAGTAGTATCTGGACTGAATGGATTACATTGACTGAAGTAGTATTTCTAGCGTGTCGCTAACATCCCTACTCTGTCTGGCACTTGATGCATCTTTGTGTTGCTCACTTGTGAATAGGTAAGCATTAGTAAGATCTTGCATTGCGTCGTTTACTTCTGCACATATTGGCATTGACAGAAGCCAAACAGTACGTTGGATTTCGGACATGCCACTGCCCCTTGTGAGGCCACCGATTGTCTTTAAACTTCTCATTAACACCTGTTCTATGATGAGATCGGTAGACAGTCCCACCCAGGAGCGATCACTTCTCCTATCTACGTTATACCCTTCTCGGAATCTTCTGTAGACTTCCGGGTGTGCGTGTGGTAATTCACGCATCATTTGCAAGTAGACTTAGGCAGATTTAGCATACAGGATGTGTCCAGAAGCGGCAAAATATGGTAGCATATCATGGATAGCCTGCAGATGAAGCTCCCAGTTTCCAGTTCTCTCAGCTTTGATAAACTTGCGCAAAATATCTATCATGTCCATATACTGCAACGTGTTGTCATGGTCTTCTTCTTGGCCTTTATTTGCCTAAGAATTGGTTTAATGACTTCAGAGGAGCATATTTCATCTACCAATGCTGTGGCAGACAAGAGTCTATCATACAGTTTTTGTGCTTCTCCCAAAACTGTTTCTTTGATATCTTGTTCCTTTCTTGTATCTGTTGCAGGTTCATTTACTTCTGTGCCACAAGGAAACTGAACTTCGGAAAAATGGTCTCCCCCACTTGCTACTCCATATACCTCTTCAGGAGGTTGCTGTTCTACATGTGCTGCATCACAAATAATTTCAGGAATCTGCTCTTCCTCAATTGCTACATCACAATGAAGATCAGTAAGCTGCTGTTCATTAGTAGTTGTTCCAGAGGGAACGTCAGTAGGCTGCTCCCCGAAATAAGCTACTCCACATGGAACACCTGGGTGTTGATCCTCCCCACTAGGAACTTCCGGAGGTTTCTCCTCGGTAGTTGCCAGATGTACGTTATACAAGTCTGCTATCAGCATAGTATTTAGCGCAGCATCAACGAGCAAATGGCCCCGCACAGCTCTAGAGATTGCTTTTCCACCCAGCATATGGCTCACAGAGTTGCTGGCATACACTACTTCAAGAAGTTCCTGGAGTCCAGAGCCCGTCATCAAATGCCCTATAATTCCCAGGAAGCTCATTTCAGTGTGCAAGGGTACAAACAAAAAGCAGAGTGGAGTAGACACAGGATGGATCACTAGGATTCATGTCAATCATGGGGAAAAACATAACAGATGACTGTTCAGGGTAGTTGCCCTTGTTTACCATCTGCATCGTTCCGGACCAAGAAGGTCTTGGGGACCGCAGGAGTAAAGATGTCTTCCACAACACATCAAGGTTGGATGTTGAATCTTCTGTTCCCCAATTCACAATCGGCTGGTAGACCAGTGGTTGTACAGTTGTAGATACTTTGAAGTATTCGATGTTGATACGTCCAACAGCAGCAATGTCCTCAACGGATATCGTTTCTCTGGGTACAGGCTTACAGCACATACATTACATGGTGGCCTGTGTGGGTGTGCAGAGGGGTTTGTTTGAGGTGTATGATGTACATGTAGTATATGGGTATTTTAGTTGATAACAAATGTACAGCAGATCACTTTTCCAACTCTATTAGCGCCAAAACAGCTCTACAAGTTGAAAAATATGACAAAACCTATGTGTAAATCTTAATATATTGGCGGCCATTTTGGATTTATGAATACTGCGATGCACAATTAAATAAGATATGCCTCTGTATATGATATATAAAACATAGTACATTCATAAAAATGTGAAATTTGTGCTTATAAGTGCCACAACATCTACCTATGATAAGAAATGCAACTCAATCTAGGTGAAAATCCTCGAAATAGCAGCCATATTGGATTTATGCAAATTAGGCACACTTCCACTACTTGGATTTTTTCGGACTTTTCGGTAGCCATTGGGGGGACCTCACTGAAATGCATTGCAGTGAAAAAAAAAATTGCAATTTGTTTGACGTTTACCTAAAAAATGGAATATCTTTCCTAGCCTACCTGTAGATCCTCGCCGTTCACTGCCGCCAGATGAAGAGGGGTGTGATGCTGCTGCTGACCCGGTCCCTGTATTGGAACCTACACCTGATGCTGAGGAGGCTGAAGAAGACGCACCTGCTAGGAGGAGGGCAGCCCCCAGGGTCGTCACAAACTTATCGGAGAAGGAGCTCATCATTGAATTCCTCCAGCGGAATCCCACGCTGTACTCTAAGAGGCTGGCTGGTTACAAAGACGCCGCGGCTCATTTAAGTACACACTTAATGAATCACATGTATTGAACCTTTAATACCTTTTCTTGAAACATCCTATGGTAACTCAATCGTTGAACATGGCAGCAACTCAAAAGCTTTTTCATGCTATTTATAAACATATTAAACAGTTTTGTAACACTATGGTACCAACAGCATACATTAAGATTTGAGTAAACACAAAGTATAACTTTAAATATTTATAACTTAAAAGATTGCTACAACTATCCAGCCATATTAAACACATACTATAACAAGTAACAGCATGCAAATAACTGGTCAGCTTCATAAAAAATATAACAAATAACAACATGCAAATAAATTATTTGGGAGGTAACACTAATAGTTGTTGACATACTTCCATTAAACACAGTTGAGTCTTTAACTGGCCTGTACTCAGCCTCTGTGTATTTAGGCTCTGCCACTGATATATGTCATTGCAATACAATCCTGCTTTGGATTACCAAAATATTTGGCCAATGCATCTATCTGAGGCTGAGTAAGACATATTAATTTTAAGGAAAGAATATTTGAAAGCAATGCATCTATCTGAGGCTGAGTAAGACATATTAATTTTAAGGAAAGAATATTTGAAAGCATATATTGTACATGTTCATCTTTGATCTATAAAATAGTTTATACTGTGATTCATATTCAGTCTGTAATTATGTATCCCCTTCTCTGAAAGGGAGAAATACTGTATTTGTCATTATTATGTATCACCTTTCTCCGACAGGGAGACATACTTTATTTGTCATTATTATGTCTCCCCTTCTCTGAAAGGGAGACATAGACATACTGTATTTCTTCTTCTTCTTCTTCTTCTTCTTCTCCTTCTCCTTCTCCTCCTCCTCCTCCTCCTCCTCCTCCTCCTCCTTCTTCTTCTTATGATGATGACTGATGATGATGAGCTGAAACTGCTTGAAGGAATTGATTGGAACATAGATAGATGGCAATGTGAAGTTGTGCACCTTGCAAGAATTATAACTCTGTGCCACTTTGTTGGAAAAATTATCTCCCCTTGTTCAATATCTTTATAGTGTAAACTTTGTCCAGAGAAGAACTCATAAACTACTCGCACCTTGCAAGAATTATAACTCTGAGCCACTTTGTTGCAAAGGTATCTCCCCTTGTTCAATAAAAAAAAAGTGTTAAGGGCCGAAAACAACACTCTACTAGTTATTACGATTCCCCAACCTTTGGTTGGGAATCGTATTGTTTTTATACTGTTTTTCTTTCTTGTTTTCTCCTACCCAATCGTTGTCCGAGCGATATCTTGTGAACGAACGGTCAGATAATATTGAAACTTGGAACATAGATAGATGGCGTGATGTGCACTTTGCAAGAATCTGGGCCACTTTGTTGCAAAGTTATCTCCCCTAGTTCAATATTTTAATAGTGTAAACCAGGGACACTATATTACAGGGATATGAAACGCGTGCGGTTTTATCAGCCTTATCAGTAATATGTTGGCCTCGCTTCGTACAGGTATCGGCCATTTTGATTTACCCATTCCGATAGATAACGACCTTCACTTGCGTATGATAACGGTTACTTGCGTGCAAATACGGCTGTTTTCGTTGATTTGCTAGCGCTCTTTACAGTAACCAGGGACACAAAATATAGACAAAAGATTCAAATTTGTGTAAAATAATTTATTCTTTTATCAAGAAGTCTTAGTCAAGTGGTATTTTAATCTTTTCAAAATAAAAACAATAACTGGTTATTACAATACATTATTTTTTTATTAAAAAATCGTTTGATGGAAAAACAGATTGTTATTGAAAACATGAGATTATCTCTTGATTGAGGTGGCCCAAAACAATAAAATATATGCAATTCTAAAGAGGTCTATAATATCACACTGACCAGATGGCAGGGTGACTTATGTTATGTAACATTATGCAATCATTTCCTGTCGTGTTCCATATGTGTTGGTTACATACTAATTAATTGGTTTTATAACCCTTTCATTGTTCATACAGGGAAATGGGCTAATTGGTAATTAAACTCTTATTAATAACCCTTCTCAACATTCAAACATCTGCAGCAGACAAATTCGAATTCATACTTGGCCATTCATTTTGCAAATATATCTAAGATTGTAAATGTAATTATGATTTAATAAAAAAGGGCAAACCATTTTTTTAAAGGAAAAAAAATGCTCAAGAATCTTGACAATCATTTTTGGATGCAGCACACGACTTTTGAAAACAGTACAACAAAAGGAGAAATTGTTCATAATGGCTCCTTTTGTCACAATGTTTTTAACTTTATTCAACACTTGTTCTTTGATATTTTGTCTATGATGTTCTAGGTCGTCTACTGCAGATTTGTTTTATGTGAGAAAGGGTTAACTTTCACTTTCATTCATATACCAATATTTTAATACATGTTACGTATATACATTCATTCATGTACATGTACCAATGTTTTAATATTATACTGTATATCATATAATTATTGATTTCCTAGCTTTCTTTGCTAAAGGAGTGCATTTGTTTTTCGTTTTCTTTGGCCTCCTGCCAATTCGTCCCCTTCTGCTGCCATGAAGTTTGCCCATTCTGAAATAAATTAACATTGAATAATGATTATACACTTTGCCTTCGTTGTTAAAACAGGGATATATTTCATTGATTAAAAACCTTATATCATGAATTAATTGTTGGAAAGTTACACACAAATCTAGGTACCCATAATTTTCATTAATTGGTCGCCCTTTGTTAAAATTTATCCGCGTTTTTCTCAGTTTTTCTCAAACAATTCTAGGTGAATCTCGGCATACAACAGGTTTGTGAAAATAATTTAAACCAACATTGATCATTCAACATTATCAATCTGACCTTTAAATGTATATATATATTGGCAATATAGAACCGCAAATAATGTTTTGTATAAACCCGATTCGTTATTTTTCTAAATGTCCGCCATTTTTTTAAAATTTCATCGCATTTTTTCTCAGACAATATTAGATTCTCCATTGAATACAAACAGGTTTGTAAAAATAATTTAAACCAAGATTGATCATTTAACATTTACAATCTGACCTTTGAATGTGTTTATAACAGCAATATTTAACAGTAATTGATGTTTTGCATAGCCCCTATTTGTTATTTTGACAAAATGGCCGTCATCTTTTTTAAAATTCATCTAATTTTTTCACGGATTTTCACAAACAATTCTAGACCATTTCCGGCAAACATCAGCTATATTAAAATAATTAGAACAAAGTTTGACCAATGATCTTTTATAATATAACATTGAAATGTGTTTATAACGGCAATATAGAACACATGTCGGTCCCCCACATAGCCTATATTCTTCGTTTTGACTTTATTGACCACAATTTTGTTAAATTTCATCGCATTTTTTATCATTTTTTCTCTGACAATATTAGATTCTTCATTGCATACAACAGGTTTGTACAAATAATTTAAACCAAGATTGATCATTTAACTTTTACAATCTGACCTTTCAATGTGTTTATAACAGCAATATTTAACAGTAATTGATGTTTTGCATAGCCCCTATTTGTTATTTTGACAAAATGGCCGTCATCTTTTTTAAAATTCATCTCATTTTTTCACGGATTTTCACAAACAATTCTAGAAAATTTCCGGCAAACATCAGCTACATTAAAATAATTAGGACACAGTTTGACCAATGATATTTTATAATATAAAATTGAAATGTGTTTATAACGGCAATATAGAACACATGGCGGTCCCCCACATAGCCTATATTCTTCGTTTTGACTTTATTGACCACAATTTTGTTAAATTTCATCGCATTTTTTATCATTTTTTCTCTGACAATATTAGATTCTTCATTGCATACAACAGATTTGTAAAAATAATTTAAACCAAGATTGATCATTTAACTTTTACAATCTGACCTTTCAATGTATTTACAAAGGCCACATTGAACAGTAAATGGTGTTTTGCATAGCCCCGATTCGTTATTTTGACAAAATGGTCGTCATCTTTTTTAAAATTCATCGCATTTTTTCACAAGTTTTCACAAACAATTCTAGAAAATTTCCGGCAAACATCAGCTATATTAAAATAATAAGGACACAGTTTGGCCAATGATCTTTTATAATATAACATTGAAATGTGTTTATAACGGCAATATAGAACACATGGCGGTCCCCCACATAGCCTATATTCTTCGTTTTGACTTTATTGACCACAATTTTGTTAAATTTCATCGCATTTTTTATCATTTTTTCTCTGACAATATTAGATTCTTCATTGCATACAACAGGTTTGTAAAGATAATTTAAACCAAGATTGATCATTTAACTTTTACAATCTGACCTTTCAATGTATTTACAAAGGCCACATTGAACAGTAAATGGTGTTTTGCATAGCCCCGATTCGTTATTTTGACAAAATGGTCGTCATCTTTTTTAAAATTCATCGCATTTTTTCACAAGTTTTCACAAACAATTCTAGAAAATTTCCGGCAAACATCAGCTATATTAAAATAATAAGGACACAGTTTGGCCAATGATCTTTTATAATATAACATTTAAATGTGTTTCTAACGGCAATATAGAACACATGGCGGTCCCCCACATAGCCTATATTCTTCGTTTTGAATTTTTTGACCACAATTTTGTGGAAAATATCGACTTCAAAAACTCATTGCAATAACTATCATTTTTTGTTTAAATACAAGCTTAAAGTTAACGTAAATGTAAGAAAAAAAGATAGAAATTATGTTATGTACTTACATTCTCGGTTATTCCTTTTTAAACTTATTAATTTTAATAAAACATCCGTCTATCTACATCGATAGCCATCGCGGAAATGAATGTACGAAGTGGATAATGACCAGAGGGTCTAATGACCGCTTTTCTTACAGCGAGGCGAAGATAACAGAGCTTATCGATTCGCTTCATATCCCTGTAATATAGTGTCCCTGTGTAAACATTGTGAAGAGCAGAACTCATAAACTAACTGATGGAATTGATTGGAACATAGTTAGATGGCAATATGAAGTTGTGCACCTTGCAAGAATTATAACACGGGGCCACTTTGTTGCAAAGTTATCTCCCATTGCTCAATATTTTAATAGTGTGAACTTTGTCTAGAGCATAACTCATAAACTACCTGATGGAATTGAATATAGATAGATGGCAATGTGAAGTTGTGCACCTTGCAATAATTATAACCCTGGGCCAATTTGTCAAGAGCAGAACTCGGAAATTACTTGAAGGAATTTATTGAAACTTGGAACATAGATAGATGGCAATGTGAAGTTGTTGCAAAGTTATCTCCCCTTGTTCAATATTTTAATAGTGAAACTTTGCGTTTTTAGGGGAGATATCTGTTTTCGACACAGCGCTCGAAAACAACCCTTTCTGATTTTATTTGTTGATTGATATCCTGAATATTTATATAATAAATGTCAAGTTGTCCATAATGGATAAATAAATAAAACTGCTTACATCCCCATATAATCCCATGTCTACCATAGAACCTGGCACATTCTTCATGTTAAAGAGTGATAAGCCATTCATTTCCGGCTGAGCATGATATGATTTATTTTAAGGATCCAAATATGTTCACTCTTCTGATTACTAAATTTAAAAAATCACCACAGTCGTCGGCCTAAAGCAATTATATAATCTACTTTCTCAAAGAACTGATTCAGCTCTGAACTAATCAGGCTATCATCTGGGGTCACAAGACTTGCATGGAACCTGTCTATCAGAAGGTGTAGTTCCTGTACTATGATCATGGTATAAATCAATTACTCCATTTTAGATTTTTTTTTTACTTATTGTTTCTCAAACACAGCCAGCCTATGACTAGTCTAGCATTTTAACCTTAAGTTTAAAATAAGGTTTGAAATCAAAGGTCATTTGAATTAAATTAATTTACAAATGACGTTAAACTTACATCACATCTGATCATGACATCTGAGAAGATGTTAGTGCCCTGAAGGTATTAACTGAATAATATCACTGGCTGGAGAACATCACACAACACAGAGACAGCAGCAGCAGCTGTGTGTTTTTGTTGAGTAGCTCTCCTCTAATGCCATGTACCTCTGCATCGTACTTCTCATGAAGGCGCACATCGAAAGTACCAATCACCTACAAAGTAACTTAATGATCAGATGTAAAAGTTAAAACAATTAAACAGTGATCTTTAATTTTCTGTTAGAAATATATTTTTATGTAATTTGTTCTCAATTTCAAATCATTTTTGTGGTTTCAGTGACTACTGTTTTAAATATGTACCAACGTTTGCACTCGTTTAATTAGTGCTTATTTGCAACCATCTGTCAACAAGCATCAAGCAGGCTTTGCCATGGGACAATAAAGTAATGAAAGAGTTTCCATATGCCAAGCAGCACACCATCCACAACATCTATGATTGGGTACTCCTTGATAAGGTGTTTGATACACAGTGCCAGTTTATGGTTCCGGCAGTTGATGCGGAATAACCTTCCGAAATCGCCTTTGCAAACCTTGAAAATAAAACATTACAGTGACACTGTGTTGTTAATCAAGACAACTGTCTTAAAAACTGAGCATTATCAAATTATTAAATTAATTTTCACTTTCTTGTAGTTTTTATCACTAAATAAAGAATTATTTAGAAAATACTTTTAAGATAAGATTTATAATTTATTTGACGAATATCCAGAAAAAAGGTTGGATAAGAATTTCAATGTCATTATGAGTATTTACCTTTGTTCTCGCCATTCATAGTTTAACATCCATCAAAACCGACAAATGCAGCTTTCTTAATATTTACAACGTGGGTCAACAAGAAGCGTTCAATAATAGCTGCCATAAACCTTGCAGCATCTATGTTGTACCTCAATGACATCCAGAAAGTAGTCACCAACCTTTCCATCATTGAAGAATCTGATGAGGATAGCAAATTGTTCCCTGTTGCTTTCATCACTAGATTCATATGCTAAGAGTGCATCTGCCTGTCACACTTCTTCGAGAAGTGATGACTCAAGATATATATTAATACATTTTAAAATTTGAGGCATGGATATTGACGATGTCTATTTAAGATATGGATGCTTTAACAGGTAGTTAACAATATCAGGAGTTTCTAGACTTTGAATGTGATTCATGATGCCACGGATATTGACCAGTCAAAATCTGAAATGTAACGACGATTCCATGCACAATCCTCACCTGTCTCTAACAAAAGGTTCATCTGAGCAGTCAAAGTTGATTTTACTTTGTTTCTGACAGGCAGCAACATGGATTTTGGAAGCATTGTGTTTGTTAAGCTTTCTGGAAGGGTGTGTCCCTAACCCCACACCTACAAAAGTATTCATCTGACCATTTGATTATACTGGGCAAAAGATTTAACACAGCTTGCAACAATACGACAACTTGGCAGCACTTGAATTAAGCCAGTTAAACCTACTTTCAGACTTGGAGGTTAAACACTTTCTAGCATCTGGTACTGGGGTTACATGATGATGATCGTTCTCAGATTCACTACAAAGATCATCTGACTCCCGATTTATTACGGGTGTTTTTTTGTGTCAGGATGCAGGGAAGACGTTTCACAGGACTCATTGATTGTTTGATTTTTCAATAGATGTAGCAGTTGTTTCACTTTCGTGTGTCTTGGCCCGAAGCAAAAGACAATGTCGATCCTTTTTAATCCCTTGGCAGCGCTTCACTTTAATTTTTTCGCGTAAAATTTCGAATTGTGCTACATGGTTTTTAATCACACTGTTAATCCGAGTTAATAAACCCTTAATTTCAACCCAATTTGTTTTAGTGTCTTTCGGCAAGCGCCCCCCGCCCCCATAAAATTAAGTTTAGCTAAGGGAATATACTCTTCCGTTTCTACAGATCTCTATATCAAAAACACTAGTATATTGAACACGTAATTTCTTGATTAAGGACGACCACAGTTGTAGCCGAAACTAATACGTTTAATTTAGCGTAGTATTCGATTAACAAGAAAATATGTATGCAATTGGATCCAGCAGCTAACATAATGAACACATTAAAAGACACACTATTCCTTACAACTAGTTACAGAACATGGTGAATGAATGAAAAATAAGAAGTTTCACAAAAAGCAATAAGCTGCACTCCATAAGCATGTGTTACTCTTACACATTGAAAGCATTTCACGTATCAGTTATGGATTGATTTCGTCCTCTTTGACGGATAGATTTCAAAAACGTGGAGTTGATTTCAAAAAGATAAGAGCATTCTGAACCCTTGGTATACCATTGTTAATAGCGTGCTCGTAGTGGGAACATGTGTATTTATGGAGCAATAAAGGGTTAGGTAGCATTTGTGTGAAAAGTGCACCATGGTCAACTAGTCCCCATGAACCTTTATAATGCTTGGACAAATGACCTAGTTTAAGCATATTGGGCGGTTTTGAACAAGGCCTGAGTACCTCAGAAACAAATAGTATGACACAGTTTAATGCTAATTAAATAGAAATTTAGAATTATATATGCACCAATGCAAAACACTGAACTGGTAATGATGTTGGGAACAAAAAGGATTTAAAGAAAATAGTTCTCTAAACCATGGACTAGACTGGGAGAAAGTGTTTGATCATGGCTATACTGATCATCAAATTATTGATAACAACTAACAGCACAAAGAGAACACAAAAATGAGTTTTTGGCGCTTTTTTGTCTGCCAAGATATGTTCAAAATGTATAACATTTTATCTACCTGGAATTAAAAATAAAATTCCCGTTTTAAATTCACGTCTGCGTTATGTAGTCATGTTCCCCATAGTGAGTGGAATATGGGGTTTGGATCCGAGGAAACCGCAATGCTACATACATTTAGTTAATGATAAATAAATTGTTTGTCATTGCGTTGAATCACAAGTTAATATATTTAATAAAAGTATTTATTCATAGTAGGTGACAAAAGTCGCGTAAGTAAACGATGTTTTGTTTTAAGTCAATTCTGGCAAGAAAGCGATCAACACATTTTTCTCTTAACTATTTGTACCATAGCCAATCAGCGATATCTTCTTCGTCGCTATTTTCCGGAAATGTTCCTGAATTCCTTTGTCTATTTATAATATGTATATTGTTATGTCAAATCAAAGAACATATATAAACAACAAAACTGACGAATGAAATGGCATAAATATGGGTTAAAACTGATATTGTTTTATTTAAACAAATCGACAACGCCCGGATATATTCGTACTGTTCTGTTTCACTTCGGGACGATGACTAATAACCTTGCCCAGTTGACCTCCCAATGCGCATTTGTCACATGACTTCTTTGTTTACCATTTATTTTTTGTCGCAATATTCCGGGAATATTTGCAAACTTATTTTTCTTTTTGTAAAATATATGTTGGTATATGAAATTGCAGAATATAAAAAAAAAGGTAAAATGCGAAAAATAATGGTAAATTTGTTTCACAATGACAAATGTCTCGATTTAAACTGAATTAGACAATCTCCGTCAATACTCGAACACTTACTTTTCCGTTCTACTTTGCGAAGATGAAAATATCCTTTCTAAGCATTTGTTAAACTAATATTGGAGTACTCACGCCTTAAGTTTTTCACTGATGTTCCAACAACATTATACTTATCTTTTTGGGTGATCTTAACCTTTTAAATGCGGTTTTGTTGAATCCATGATGAACCATTTTTTCCGCGCAGTCTCACCCTAAAATGCATTGTATGTTTACATCAATTGACAGGCAGCGAACTCCAAAAAATAGTTTATGGCCAAAAGAGGTCTTTGTCGGTGATCTGCCAAATGTTAAGTGCGGTTGTTTTTTTACATTATTGTTTAGCATTAAAGTAAAGTAAATTATTAAATACGATTATCATATTCAAATGTTGGATATTGGATTGAGATAAAATACTCAATGTTAAACAAGTGAAACCTGATGGTCCTATATTGTTAACCTGATTAAATAGAACTTCAATACTTTGTTTAAAATTGAATCCATATACATTATAGAAAAATGAGCCAATGGAATATGTGTGTTATCCAGTTTAGATCTCATATCAGGTTGTACATTATGTGGGACCTGATCTCGAGCCAACTCGTCGTTTGCCAAGGTCATACATTGTCTATTACTGCCACTGTTAGTATGAAAAGAGCTAAAGTTACCGTTTGTATGTGGTTGTGTTTCTTGTGCTGTGCAGTTTCAGACTTGTATACTGTGCTGAGGAATCTGTACAGTTATAAGATGGTCGGAGAAGTAGATTGGGTAGTCTGTGAGTTGGTGTTGAGATTAACTGAGCAAGATCTCTGTCATGAAGAATCTTCTCAAAACTTGACAAACGTTTAAACTCAGGTTAAAGTTCCCAAGCACTAGAGTGTGCGTGCATTTGTAGTTCATGGTTTGATCTGTACAATACTGTATGACGCTACAAATGTCTTGTTTCACAGTTTTCCATGGGGCATTTGGGAGAAGATATATGCAAACCAATACAATATTCGAAGTCACAATACCAGCAGATTTGGCATGTTAAGATGACACATCACTGGTTTTCCTGAATATATAGCACAGAAAGAATGTCATCATAATTGGCTTGCAGAGAGCGGGTATTCAGGTATGTTACAGTGACCTTGCTGTCATCATGTAAAAACATGCGTTTGTTGGACGACTAATCTGTGCTTTTGCAGCCTTTTCATTTCCAGCAATGCCTGTTTGTTGGCTCAAATGATACTATCTTCATGCCTAGTTTTGTTTTACATTGGCTCAACATAGTACAATTTTGGCCAGGTTGGTTTAGTTGTTTGTTTTTGACCTAGCGTCATATCGGCAATCATATATGTGAATGTGCTTCCCTGGGATTTATGTGTTGTTATACCCCATGCTAAAGTCCCTGGAAACTGTGTTCTTTCAACCATATCTGACTTTGAGCCTGATAACATGAAGGTAGCTGTCACATGCTGTTCTGGTACTAAATGTCTGTATTTACTTTTCTTCCTGCTTTGTGCACCTGACAATGACAATATTTTATTGACATAAGGCCACAGGCCCATAACAATTGTGTTGACATAATATAACATTTTCACACAGCACATGTTTGACAGTTTACCTTGTACGGTATTTTAAGATCTGTCAGTATTGAAAGTATTGTCCTGTCCGCGTCGTCCCGCGTCGTCCCCCGTCGTCCCTTAAACACGGTCGGATTGACGATTGTGAAAAAATACCGGATTTTTCAAACACAAAACTTTACATTTACTATAATGGCCAAAATGGTGTTCTAGAAGTCAAGTGTCCGTTTAAATGGAGATTTTCCAAAATTGTTGATGCTCCCAAAGATTCTCAATTCTGTTGCGAAATAAACAAGGACAAAGTTCAGCTTAAACGTAATCATAATAACTATTATCAAGTGCAAGCCCAGGTGGCTCTTACAAACTCATCATGGTGCGACTTCGTGATTTGGACATTATCAGATATACATATTGAACGGATTTCGTTCAGTGAACAATTTTGGCAAGAATGTCTTATTAAAGTCATCAAATTTTATCAGAAGTTTGTTCTCCCTGAATTGTCTCATGTCGTGTGCAAAGATTGATGTTGTTTGTGTAAAATATTAGGATGTTTGTTGTTTTCTGTATAGGTTAACTCTTTGTATAGTTTTGATGAATGTTTTATCCTTCTTTCACCATCATTCCTTAACTCTTTCCCTGAAGCTCAGTCTGTATGGACGTGAGCTGTCAAGCCAGGGGTTGTGAGTTTGATCCCCAGCTCGACCAACTTTCTTTCGGACGTTGGACACTGTGACAAGCGTCATTCGTCTTCTAACAATGTGCCAACAGTCCATGTGGAAAACCATCCAGTTGCTGGGAAAAAAAGACAGAAATCACATGAATAATAGATTGATTGGGGTTTAACGCCGTTTTTAACAATTTCTCAGTTATATCACGGCGGCCAGTTCACCTACGCATGCATTTCCTGGTTTTCTCACACCAATACTCCACACAACAATCTTCCCAAGCAAACATGAATAAATGAACTGGCTGCCGTGAAATGACTGGAAAAACTGCAGCAGACAACTCTAGAAAAACATTGCGGCAAAATGATTTATTGCTTATAATGAGCAATTTACTTTTGAGTTAGAGCCTCACCTGCTATCAAAACCATCCAACCAAATCCCATCCGTCATCCAGTTAGTTAACCCTTTCCCACATACAAAATACTAAAGTAGACAACTTTGAAAACAGCAAGGAAAAAAAAAAATCTCTAAAATTGAAAGTATAATCATTGAAATGAGTTGAAAACATTGTGACAACAGGAGAAATTGACCCTAATTAGCAATTCCTACTTTTTCCAGAATGTTTTCAATGATTGTCTGATGCTTATGCGGCGATAAGAATATACATGTGGATGAGGGTTTTACCAGCACTTGCTTATTAGTCCCCTACCGGCGTGCCGAAGGGGACTCTTAGGTTTGCACTCCGTCCGTCAGTCAGTCCATCTGTCAGTCAGTCAGTCAGTCCGGCAAATTTTTGTCCGGAGCATATCTCCAAAACTGTACTAGCTATGGCTATGAAATTCCATATGTGGATACATCTCATCAATGCGGAGTGCAGTGCATATGAACCATAACTCTTGCTTCCCTAATTTTTGAGTTATTTCCCTTTCTTTATTTTCATACTTGATTTTTGTCCGGAGCATATCTCCAAAACTGTACTAGCTATGGTTATGAAATTTCACACATGGATGCATCTCATCAAGGGGGAGTGCAGTGGACATGAACCATAACTCTTGCTTGCCTAATTTTTGAGTTATTTCCCTTTCTTTATTTTCATACTTGATTTTTGTCCGGAGCATATCTCCATAACTATACTAGCTATGGCTATGAAATTTCACACATGAATACATCGTATCAAGGGGGAGTGCAGTGGACATGAACCATAACTCTTGCTTGCCTAATTTTTGAGTTATTTCCCTTTCTTTATTTTCATACTTTATTGTCTTGATATACCTAAACATTGGGTTGCTATGACAACAGAAACAGACTCAACAGTGCAAACCGGTAGGGGACTATGGTATTGCTTGCAATCCTCCAGTTACTTGTTTTCATTATGTTCATTGTTATTTTATATTTAACTTGATGGTTTTTAGCAAGGGGCTCGTTAGAGCCAATTGCTATAGTAGCTGATTTTCGAAACGACGCATCATTTTGAAACTGGAATCTAGACAGGCGTTTCACGATATCGGTATTGAATTACTTCACATCTGTCTTTCTACATCAGCTCTCTGTTTCTGAACACAGATCGTACATAATGTCAATGAAAGTGGATGATTTGTGGAATATTTTGTTAAAAATGAAATGACTGTTGCCAGCTAATACCCATGTTGGTCATCTCGTACCGCCAATAGTTCCTGTCTAAAAATCAAAATGCGGTAACTTGTTGACATATGAAACCGAAAACTGATTTGATTCGACATCACTAACCCAAAAGAAATAACTCGAAAGAAATTTTATGTTAAAATATATGAATTACATGATTAATAATTAAAATGTATTTCTACGCTTTCAACATACTTGATCGCGCGTAAAGTTCATTGTTAATTCCTAAATATTGTAAATCGAATGGAGTAAAGGCAACTTTTCGATTCCGACTCAAAAACAAATTCAGATCATTGAGTCCCAATGATAACATATATACTCAAACATTCAAATTGTTTAAATGATAATAAAATAGATAGTTGACAAAATATAACATATACGGTAAATGTGCAAGTGAGCCTAGGCGTCGGAATTTCCAAAAATCTTTTCTAATAAAATGTATTTTCAGCGGTAACGTTAATCAATAATCTAAGTACTAGAGTATTTCATTTTAGATTCCTGCGTAAATACATCAAATTCACAACCAAAATTAACCTGAACAACCCCAGCAGACGGAATAAGATTGTCAAGTCCCAGTTATAAAACAAATGATTTAAATGACATGTGTTTGTTATCAAGATAAAACGCTTCAATACTAAATAATTCGCTAACTCGTGTATCGGTTTATAATTATGTTATAAATAAAATCCTCTGAGTAGAAGTGGCCGCGTAACGTAGCGGTTAGCATGTTTGGCCGTGAAGCGGGAGACTAGAGTTCTATTCCCGCTTTGGGCAGATACATTTTTTTTATAAGAAAAATATAATATGTTTTGTCTTATAAATTGCCGATATCAGTGGTGCAATTGTCATTTAACACCGCTGCAATAAACTCTTTCAAAATATTGGGATTTAAAATGAATTCAAAAGCAATGCATTTAAAACTATTCACCTATGCGTTGTGAAACACTAAGAAATTATTAAATCGTGTGTATGATGTTTTACGTCGCTTTTAATAATATTTCAGTCATTGCACGCTGAAGAAAATGTAGATAACACAGGATTTTATTTCTGCTTTGAAAGTAAAGTTGGACTCTCAAAATAATTATCATTGTTAGGTTATTGTGATTTTGATATGAAATGTATATGTGTTAATTGCATTAAAAAAAAGACACGGCTAAAAATCCATTGTAAACCAGGAGGTGTGCTAAGCAGAAACTATCCAGATAGCAGATGTGTATGCCAACTTTTAGTATATCGATAGACCATCATACTGTGTGTACAGTATTTTGCTTTACTCCTTTATCATTTAATATATGGATATAAAGTGCTAACTAACAAAGTGCTAGTGTAAAGTGTTCAAGTTAGACTTTTGGGATCGGTAAATCCAGGTCCAAATGTTATCTGCAGTTAGCCCCTTGCTGTGAGCACTTTCAGTGCTTTGATTTTTAAATTTGCAATACACTTACATGTCATTCTTTTGTGCTGTTTTTTACCAAAATGAGAGTTAAGTTTGTCTTTTGATCTTTCATGGGTTGGATGTTCAACCATTTCTAAACCGTTGCATTTTTGCTTTAAACCTAGATAAAGGCATTTATTTTCACATGTAAATGTTTGTTACTACTTATTTCTTTTTAAAAAAGGAATAGGAAATGTTAGAATTCCCCTACCGGTCGAAGACCTGTTTGTGGACTATTAGGTTTGGTCGATTCTGACTGTCTGTCTGTCTGTCTGTCTGTCACGCTTAACCTTGTTCGGCCCGGTCTTCAACATGCATCATAGGATTTCCAAGACACTTGGCACAAATGTTCACCGTGATAAGGCGGCGTGTCATGCTCAAGACCCAGGCCTGTACCTCAAATGTCAAGGTCACACTTAGAGGTCAAAGGCTAAAATGAGTACCCACATTTTACCATGCATCATAGGATTTCAAAGAAACTTGGCACAATAGTTCAACATGATGAGGCGGCATGACCTGCACAAGACCCAGGCCTGTACATAAAATGTCAAGGTCAAAATGAATACTGTTTTATAGGACTGTACTTTGTCCGGCTCACATCACAACCATGCATCATAGGATTCCAAAGTTACTTGGCACACGTGTTCACCTCATATGTCAAGGTCACACTTACAGGTCAAAGGTCAAAATGAGGACTGTTTGCTAAGACTGTACCTTGTTTAAAATTAGTGTTTTGACCAATTTATGGATAAGTAAAGTCTGGTAGGGGACTTTTGTATTGCCTGCAATACGACATTAACTTGTTCACTTTGTAATGAATTGATTAAGTTTTTGTTTGTGAGGTCAGTGTGGTAGGGGAGACATAGTCGCTTAATTTTCATCTTTATATTCCCCTTAATTAAATAGAGGAGACATAATAGTTGTTGCGTTGTCTGTGTTTTCGTGCATCCCGTTTTTTTTTTCCAGAAACTACCAGCTGTAATACAATAAAACTATGGGAAGCTTCAGACCGTAGAGGAGATTAGATAACATATTAACAACTTGTTTAGAATCAACAAATTTTGAATTATGGCCTTTTGATAGTAAACAAACCCATTTTCTGGAGCATTGGTTTAATCTTTCTCGTACCACAAGGTTTTTAACATGTCAACTGGTGCAGTGGTTTTAAAATGCCAGAAACCAGTAAGTCAGATAAAGGGTTAAAGACTAGAAATCACATTTAACCCTTTCCCACATACAACAAATCTGCAGCAGGCCACTTTGAAACCATATGAACCTCCACGAGAAAACCAACATTTTGGACTCTGCATAATGTATCGACCCAAATCAAATTAAATAAGAGAGAAAGCGTCTATATGTGGGAAAGGGTTAATTTTATATTCACAAAGCATGAAGTAAAACTATTGTTTTAGATGTTGTCTTAGTTGTTGTTGTTATAGTGTAATAGAATACATTGTTAAGGGTTGCCTAGTAACCTATTATACCAAATGCAGACGACTTTCAAAACATCTAGGCAAACATATGGAAAATCTCTATAAATGAAAGTTTAATCACCATGTTTTCAATAGTCGTCTGCTGCAGAGGCGTTAGAAAGCATATACATGTGGGAAAGGGAGGGTTAAGTAGCATACTAAAAATGAAAGAAGAAGATGATGCTTACACGTTTCTAAATGTTGCAATACTTATTATAAAATAGATATACCCATAGTATATTTTATAGTTGTTGCTGTTGTTGATTTTTTAACAGATAAAAAGAAAAAGCCTAATCTCAGTGTGATAGCAAATACTCATTTTGTTGATTTTACCAAGAAATATGGATGTAATTGTGTATTTTATAAAAAACAAATAAGAAACTTGGTTAACCCTTTCCCACATTTAGACGCGTTCTGACGCACATGCATCTGAAGGCTTTTGAAACGATGTTTTCAGCTCTTTTTAAAAAAAAATGTTTGTTTGAAGAGATTCTAGATGGTTTTGAAAGTCGCCTGCTGCGAATTTGCTATATATGTGGGAAAGCGTTAAATTGACAACTCTGTTTATTGCTTGCTTGTCAGTGGATTGACTGATAATTTCATCTTTATCTTTATGACACCATTAAGAAGAAGCATGACATAAACGGAACAATTGTATGTTAACCTATTCCCACATACAACAAATCTGCAGCAGACGACTTTGAAAATGTCTACTAAAAATATGGAAATTCTCTATAATTACTTAAAGAAGTCGAAAACATTGTAGCAAAAGGAGAAATTATTTTTTCTAGGTCTTTTGGAATTAAAATAATAAACAGTATCCTGGATTGATCCTTGCATGTTGACATACAAATCAAGAAACATAATGTAGTTTGTCAGCCAATACTTATTGAAATTGATAACTTTGTCTTTAGTCTCACATCACGGATTTCATAAAGTTTGAAAATATCAGTTACTTCCAGAAATACCGTGAATAGCCAGGAAATAGTGGGTAGACAAAACTGATTGTTTATTAGCCCTTGGTGGCATTAGTTGCATGAACTATCTGTTGTATGATATGGATTTTTAAAGCTTTTTTGTTATGCAAATAAACACCTTTCAAATCAGGAAATAGTTCTGTATCATACAGCTGTATATCCTTGGACTGAATATCAGTGGCTTCTGTGGCTGAATTCCGACCCTGAAAAAAACACACCAAAGAAACGGAAATTAAGCCTTTAATTGCATTCAATAGTAAAGTGGAATTCTGTAACAGTGCATCTAGTTTCATTTGTTAATGCAACATAGAGAAGTATTGCATCTCCAAGCATAGTAGCTTGACTGTGTTTACACTGTTCATATTGTAAATAAGGTTGATGTTCGAGCAGTTGTATGCATTTAAATACATTCAATATACTATTAAAAAATCACTACTACAAATTAAAACACTAAAGAGGAATGAATGTGAAAAAATATGGACAAAGGGTAAATCCCCTGTATTACATTGAAAATGTCCTACATTGTCTTGAATTGAACTTGTTCTCAGAAATGTTGGAAGCCTAGTGTTGGCCTTCGGCTCAGAGTTGCTGGACCTGGCTCGTCTCTTCCGCTCTCTGTCCCTGTCTTTTTGTCGTTTATTCAGCGTTACTTAAATCTGAACATTTTTTAAATTCCTTTAGCAACAGTTTAACAAAATTACCATACCCTAGTCTTGTCATCTTAGAGGACAGACCTTAAATAGGCTGCTACTTTTGTAGGTTTAATTTTTCTAAAATTTACTTGTATATGTTTAGGACTGTAAACGTGTTTTATAATATTTGCAAGCAGTCTTTATCCAAATCAAATATCTAATAATTCTTCATATATTCAGGACCCAACTGATTGGAAATAGCATTATACATGGTTATCCAAGGAATCAAAACGAAGTCATGCAAATTTATAAAATGTAAAAGATTGCTGAGTATGCTAACGGCTAAGGTACAATATATATATATATTTGTAAACCATTCCAAGTTGAGCTTTGTCCTCTAACCAAAGTCTGGGGGTCAAACATCATGCATGACACATCATCTTGTAATGGAGAATAATTGTGTGAAGTTATATCAAAATTCATTAAAGCATGTGGAAGATAAATACCGGACACGAAATTGCAGACGGACAATGTTTGAGCCCAAACTGTGACCTTGACCTTTGGAGTTGGTGGCTGTGTGATGTGCATGACACATTATCTTGTTATGGAGAATAATTATAGGTTATATCAAAATCCATTCAAGCATGTGTGACCTTGACATTTGAGGTACATGCCTGGGTCTTGTGCGTTACACGTCACCTCACCATTTTGAACATGTGTGCCCAGTAACTTGAAAATCCTATGATGCATGGTTGAGATGAACGAAATGAACATTCTATTTTTGAAAACAAAAATAACAAGTGTTGCAAGGAGTTCCTTGACTTTGATTAATACTTTAAGAGTTCCAGAGACATAGTTATTAACAACTTGAGTTCAAATGAACTAGATATTGTGTGTCACATATATCTCATATTTCTGGGAATGCCAATAGCTGTATCTATTTTAAGTGGTAATTAAACTTTGTTGAACTCTTCGTTTAGTTACTAAATATTCTAAAACACAGAAATCGCAGCACAACACTAGCGCCAAGATTGACATAACTTATGGTCGAATCTTTCAATACGTGGAGTATGTGGAGGAAAGTGGCCGAGGGGCTAGAGCATAGGACCTTTTCCGAAGGGGGCAGGTCTGATTCCTACCCGTGTGAAAGTGTACTGCGATTATCTACAATCCACGAAAACAGTGCGAGAACTGAACAATTTAAAACATGTTACCGCTTATCATCATACGAAATAAACATTTCTCACTTTTCCTGTCTATCTCCCTTGGTTAAATGTTCGGTTGAGAAGTGGAATGTATGCATGCCAATGCCATTACTTATATTGTAAATTTGTTTAAAGATGATAGAACCAAAGTGTGCCACGGAGCGCAAGTATGGGGTCACATATTTAGAAGTTTTAGATTATATTCCTTTTGACTTATGTAAACATATTTAAAATTAAATAATAAAACACATAACATGGTAGCTTTTAGAGAATGCAGTAGATATCCTCTTTATATTGATTATGATACTTACTGTATAATTAAATATTGGTGTCGTGTATTAGTAATGCCAAATAACAAATATCCTCGCAAGAGTTATATAATGCTTAAATCCTAAGATGAGGCTGGGCGCCGAACTTGGAATACTTTGGTTTAGGCTATGTGTGGATTGCTTCCTCGCGGCAATATTTCGTCGGGCATATACAATCTCGTTCCCTTTTAGTGTACTTGAGTCCTTCACCTCTTCGTTAATGTATGACTCAACGGCGTTTTTTCGCCTGGTGATATTTCTTGAAAACGGTATATAACCGAAATAGATCAACCTATTATTGAATCCACGAAAATATAATTCGTCAAAATCAATTTTTGAAAGTAAGGATCTACTGCAGTGATAACCAGGTGAACCTCGAAGTAAGGCCGCTGACTGACTCGCTTATTTCAGGATATGTATGGGGTATTTAAACCCAGGAAACTTATATAACTAAACAATGTTGAAAATGCTGTAAAAAAACACAACATACAAACAATTAACCAAATCAAGCTGGGTGGTACAGAGATTACATGTAGCATTCGTCGAAAAGGATAATATTTGTCTAGTCTGTATTTGAATCCACGATTGCTATATTTAAGCCCCCTTATATCTTGCGACAAAATTACCTAGGAAATACATTATGGTGCCTATATAAGCATTATCTATTTTATAAAGAATCATAATCACGAAGGTTGATGCCAGTAAGCGGATAAGGTTCCTTATAGCATAGTGTGGATATCGGATTACATGTGCAATAACAATGTGAGGCTTTGCTTTCGTCAGCTCTATCAGAATGTAGAACTCTTTCTTTTCTTTGAGTGTTTATCTTTCCGAAATGTTATTGAACTAGATCTAGATTTAAATTTGAATAGGATATAAAAAGCGTGCTTTGTTGGCCAAGAATATAATTTATAGGATAAACCAGTCTGTGACGACCATACAATTTCATTCAGAATTTGAGATTTAAAACCTTTTTCTCCGTTCTTTTAAAGTAGTTTCTACCTTTGCCAAAATGTTTTCAAAATTCGTCTCCTGCAGATGGTCTAATTACATCTGCAAGTGGAACATGATTAATAAAAATCTCTCCGTTCAATGGAATGCTGTACTTGAATGCAATTGTAGTCTTATCCGCCTTCGTGAAAAATATAAAACATCACGGAAAAGAAAAAGTTACAAAATGACAATTAGGTTAATTTTGTATGCTACATATTTATGTTTTCTATATGATTTAAAAGGTATTCAAAAACACATATTGAATTTAACAACGGATGTCATATATCTCATGACATCAAGAGAACTGTTCTAGCCAATGGCATAAGTCCACATGTTTCCATTAATAAAAAAAAATGAGGACAAATCTTCCGGATATACAGAAAAACAAAATCGCAAACGGAGCACGGCATGTTTTGTCTTTGTTACATTGTCAAATACAATGGGTGAAAATGTCCATATTTCTGCGGTGCTCTGCAAAACCCAACCATAAGACATTTGTGATCTGCCAATTAAGTCATAGCAGGTTTTTAAGAAACTTATATAAAAACAGTATCCGTTTTCGATCCTTTAGCAAAGATGCGCGCGCAAAATATTTCCACGCGTGATGTAATTACGTTCACTTTTGTAAGTCTTCGCAGGGCATCGTGCATGTAACCAAAGGCGAAATGTTGCATTCATAAACAATCTGATTACGACATTCCAACAATGGGATAACATTTATGTGCAAAAGCAGCCGGTTGTATTGAAAGAGTGTCACACTATTGTATTGGGTAAATGATCTAAGCAAGCCATAAAACACATGTCTAGGTAAACTGGTCGGCTAGATATGGCTGAAAAAGGTCGAAAACGGCGTTCGTTAAGTCCCAATAAATCAACCAAACGCCATGAATAACAGCCGTAATAAACATTCATTCTTTGTTTTCAGACTTGCTTTACGCACATTGATATGCTGAGTACTTGTATTTAATATATAATTGGTCACATCTTTGTTGTGTGTGGACACGTCATTTGAATAACAACAGAATCAATACACTCAATTTATTGTATGTTTCTTCCTTTTCTACAGGAACACGACACTCGGAATGGAAGACAAACGCAACGTCAGCTCAACTGATGATGATGTCGCAGCACCTCCGGCCGCACTTTACATTTGGGGAATATTTATGAACACGTTGATCGCTTTTATTGTTGTCTGGGAGGTTTTATCTGTGTACGTCTTGAACAAATGTGTGAAGATAACGGAACAGATAAAAGTAATATCTCAACATTTACTCTTGTCAGACATTGCGTTTCATTTGATGCATATACTATGGGCTGCCTTAATTGCACCTTTTGAAAGTAGTACCAGTGGACTGTCCCCGAGACTGCGAATTGCGATGGTGTATGTGTTGTTATTAGTGTATTGTGTATTGATGGCCACAGCGACCTTAGATCGCTTCATTTCAATAAGAAGTCCGCTAAAATATGAAAATATATTCCCTGCATGTACTGTTAAGAAAATAACAAAGTGTATTTGGTTTGTCACGATTGTGATTATTTTGTTGCCTTACGTGGTTATAATTACACTATACTGCGGATTAAACGTGTGTGAAGAAGGAAAACCATTGCTTATCAATCAAATCTTTAGGATTATATTGGCCGTACTATTTGTTCTATGCGATATCTGTGTGGTCGCTTTTTATGCCTTCATCTTCTACATATCGAGTGACCAGGCCTCCAAACTACGCCGTCTATATCCAGAATCGCGGGTGAATTCACGTCTCCCGGCACGTCGTATAATGGTTATCGTAGCGGCGTTTGTCGTCCTTTATTCACCAGCAGTATTGTACACGGTGTTGTTTGACGTAATTGAGATAGAAGCGAGCTATGTTGTTCTTGGCATATTTTACGTCATTGGATTTCGGATTTGTACTTCGCTTCACTCATGCATTTCGCTCTACTACTTCACGTACAGCATGCCAGAATGTCGAATGCGGTTCATAGCTACGTTTTTGTTCTGGTCGAAAAGGTACGCACAACGAGCAGTGAAGATGAAAATGGAACTATTCGATATACAGATGGTCTCGAAATAATAAACACTGAACAGGATGAAACGAGCCGTGGTCCAGCACTGGTTTTCAGACGTTTTTTGAAAGCTAAGGTGGCAATGCACAGTTGAAAGCTGATTTTCTGTTTCCAGGGGACACACTCGTTTTTGTTCTCTTAATATTGTTCATAATATCAATTCTGGTATTTTCCGGTACCAAGGAAGTCCAGAATATTTTAGAATATAACTGGAATTCACACTCACAGTCAATTTTATGGAAAGAATAGGCAAGAGAAGTGGTCTAAAACAGGGTAAAAAAGTAGAACAAAAAGAACAAGTTTACCCGCTACTCCAAAATGTCAACCAACAAAAACGCAGGGGGTTAGTGTAAGATTGAAGAGCTGCTTAGATTCTCAAAACAATAGGCAATCTGTGGCAATGAAGTGAATGAGAGCCTCTCCTCTTCAGCCACTAATGCGCCAAGAACTAAGTTGTAGCGGTAGCGTGCAACGGCCAACCCCTCCCTCAACCGGGCGACCCGATCGCACTGTGCTGGTGCCCGCAAGCGCTGTGGACATATCATTGTCATTCTCGTAAGAAGGTTTGTCTTGATGATATCCAAGTCAAGATCGAATATGGGTCATACTGGGTCAGAAACTAGGTCACTCAGCCAAATTGAAGGGATATATTGCTAACACTCTCGAGGCTGCATTTTTAACTTGAGCATGTTAGAACTGTATCAGAATGTTTGTCTTGATGATATGTAGACCAGGTTCGAATATTGGCCAAGTTTAAATATGGGTCATGCCGGGTCAAAAACTAGGTCACTCGGCCAAACTGGAGGAAAAATCTTGTTAACACTGTAGGGGCCGCTTTTTTTACTTCAGCGGCTTGAAATTTTGTCTGAATGATATTAATGTCAAGTTAGAATAGTGGTCAAGTTGGGTCAGAAACTAGGTCACTACGCCAAATTGAATGGTAATCTTGTTAACACACTGGATGTTGCATTTTTAACTTGAGCATGTTAAGACTTGATCAGAATGCTTGTCTTGATGACATGTAGGCCAATTTTGAATTTTGGTTATGTTATTGTTAACACTGTAGAAGCCGCATTTTTTTTATTGAGCATCTTCACATTTTATCTGAATGTTTGTCTTAAAAATATCTAGGCAAAGTTCAAATATGGGTCATATTGGGTAAAAAAACTAAGTGACTATGCCAAATTGAAAGAAAATATTGTTCAAACTCCGGAGGCCGCATTTTTACGTTGAGCAAGTTGAAACTTTGTCAGAATGTTTGTCTTGAGGATATTTAGTCCATGTTCGAATATGGGTAAAATATGGAAAGAAATAGGTCACTATGCCTATTAAGGAAAATCCTGTTAACACTCTGGAGGTTGCATTTTAAATCTTTGTCAGAATAATTGTCAATATATTAAAGGCAGAAACTTCAAAATTATCTGCCTAAACCTGCAGTCAAATTTGCCTTTGATTCTTCATGTGTATATTAAGAGCTCTTCAAGTCATGCGAGCGATATAGTGCCAACAAGGTTCTCCTGTTTACAAATTGGCAATTTCATGATATTTTCTATGTTGTATTATGATCTTTCAACTTTTTAACAATAAATAATTAAATACATAAACATAAGCTGCAATTGTTATTTCCTTTCATATTTTCCCTACTTCTCCAACCTTCCTGAAGCCCCCAGGCCGTCAGTGCTTTGATTTAATTATTATTGTCTTGTCTTTACTGTTTTGTACTTAGTATATATTTTTATCATGTTACATGTCAGATTACCATAGTGTGCCTTAACTGTTCAATACATCTTGAAACTTGTTAAAATTGAGTGCAAATTGCTGGTAAAATGGAAATCATTTAATTAATCTTCTTATCATCAACAATTACTGTTGAAGGAAGACGCTCGTAAATGACTAAGCTTCATATTAGTGTAAATACAGTCAGAAACAAGAGCAAGCTTCGTAAGTCTGTACTTCGGTATATTAAGATTGCTCTAGTAAAAGGCGGTAATTTGATCGCTTGGTTCGGCTAACCCGTGTCCGAGCGCTCTGTGAGTTCTGGTAAAAGGCTGTCATTTGATCGATTGGTTCTGCTAACATGTGTCCGAGCGCTCTGTGAGTTCTAGTAAAAGGCGGTAATTTGATCGCTTCGTTCGGCTAACACACATGTCCGAGCGCTCTGTGATTTCTAGTAAAAGGCGGTAATTTGATCGCTTGGTTCGGCTAACACGTGTCCGAGCGCTCTGTGAGTTCTAGTAAATGGCGGTAATTTGATCGCTTGGTTGGTCTAACCCGTGTCCGAGCACTCTGTGATTTCTAGTAAAAGGCGGTAATTTGATCGCTTGGTTCGGCTAACACTTGTCCGAGAGCTCTGTGATTTCTAGTAAAAGGCTGTCATTTGATCGATTGGTTCGGCTAACACTTGTCCGAGCGCTCTGTGAGTTCTAGTAAAAGGCTGTAATTTGATCGCTTGGTTCGGCTAACCCGTGTCCGAGCACTCTGTGATTTCTAGTAAAAGGCTGTCATTTGATCGATTGGTTCGGCTAACACTTGTCCGAGCACTCTGTGATTTCTAGTAAAAGGCAGTAATTTGATCGCTTGGTTCGGCTAACCCGTGTCCGAGCACTCTGTGATTTTTAGTAAAAGGCTGTCATTTGATCGATTGGTTCGGCTAACACTTGTCCGAGCGCTCTGTGAGTTCTAGTTAAAGGCTGTAATTTGATCGCTTGGTTGGTCTAACAATTGTCCGAGCGCTCTGTGATTTCTAGTAAAAGGCTGTCATTTGATCTCTTGGTTGGTCTAACACATGTCCGAGTGCTCTGTGATTTCTAGTAAAAGGCGGTAATTTGATCGCTTGGTTGGTCTAAAACGTGTCCAAGCGCTCTGTGAGTTCTAGTTAAAGGCTGTTATTTGATCGCTTTGTTGGTCAAACACGTGTCCGAGCGCTCTGTGATTTCTAGTAAAAGGCTGTCATTTGATCGATTGGTTCGGCTAACACATGTCCGAGAGCTCTGTGATTTCTAGTTAAAGGCGGTAATTTGATCTCTTGGTTGGTCTAACACATGTCCGAGCGCTCTGTGATTTCTAGTTAAAGGCTGTAATTTGATCGCTTGGTTGGTCTAACAATTGTCCGAGCGCTCTGTGATTTCTAGTAAAAGGCTGTCATTTGATCTCTTGGTTGGTCTAACACATGTCCGAGTGCTCTGTGATTTCTAGTAAAAGGCGGTAATTTGATCGCTTGGTTGGTCTAAAACGTGTCCAAGCGCTCTGTGAGTTCTAGTTAAAGGCTGTTATTTGATCGCTTTGTTGGTCAAACACGTGTCCGAGCGCTCTGTGATTTCTAGTAAAAGGCTGTCATTTGATCGATTGGTTCGGCTAACACATGTCCGAGAGCTCTGTGATTTCTAGTTAAAGGCGGTAATTTGATCTCTTGGTTGGTCTAACACATGTCCGAGCGCTCTGTGATTTCTAGTAAAAGGCTGTAATTTGATCGCTTGGTTCGGCTAACACGTGTCCGAGCGCTCTAAGAGTTCTAGTTAAAGGCCGTCATTTGATCGATTGGTTCGGCTAACACGTGTCCGAGTGATCGGTGTGTTAGACCAACAGAACCCGCCCCAGATGAAGACCGCATAGTTAGGTCTAGTCAATTATTGATATCCTTGGGGATTTTAACACCAATGTTTTTGGTCATACAGTTGACTCGTAGTCGAAAGGGATCCACCAATTACTTAAGGCTGATGCTTTATTCATGAATGTGTTTTCAGCTTTTTAATATATTTATATTCAAATGTGTATTATGAAATTATATCAAGAAAACAGTGTAGCAGAAGTTCTGATTGCTCGTCTGAGCAATGAATACTGCTGAAACGCTGTTTTCAAAAGACAGATCCGGTCCGGGAATTGGTTCGAGTGTTTGGTTTCTGAAATAGTATTAGGTTAACATGCTTTATAGTGGACTCTCTATAACTAGAATGCATCTTTTAACTCGAACCAATTCCTAAAATGGATTCGTCTTGTGATAACTGTTGTTGTGGTTTGGGAGAAGGGGAATGGTGGGGGCCGAAAACATGTTTAAATGCTTAAAGACACTGAAAATGCTTGACTGAATTTAGCATCAATCGAGGATTCATTCGAACATGCCGATAACTCGTAGTAAGTTGTGGGTTCTTTTCAACTTCGAGCTATTGCGAGTCTAATGCATTTCCTATTAACTGATCCTGAATCTAATTATAACGTATATCCAATAAGTATTGTCAATAAGCCCTTTGTGTTCATGAAAACACGTATGGAGAGAGAAGAAAAATATCACACATATTGATTTTTCTTTTTTGTCATAGAAAAATAATTGTGGTAGATGTTTCTTTGTCTTTTGCGCCACGTTATTACAATAAAAGAAAGTTCATTTGAGCGGTGCTCCAGGAAAACCAACCAAAGGTGATTAGTACACGTATTAAACCTGCCTGTGAATTCGTGCTAATGATCCAAATGGATACTGCTTTACAGAGGTTTCTTGAAACCTTCTTTGACTTATTTGCGAATAATGAAGATCCAGATCAGACTGGGCGGGTCAACATTGGTCGCAAATGCCATACTGTTAGTATTCGTAGAGCGTCGCTCACTTGTGTTAATAGAAATGTCTTTTTACTGAGTGTGATGTTGAAAGATAAATTATTAAAAATCCTTGCCTTTCTTTATCTTTGAAGTCATATCTGTCAGGCGCAGTCCATAATCTAAGCCATCTCTCCTGTAACTTAATTAACCTTAGGTTGATTACCTGAAAGAATAAACCCCACCGAGACATATTGTTTTTGACAGCCCACAACAGGGAGTTTTGAGATCAAATAAAGATGCGACAACATGAACTGCGACCTTTATTAGTAAACATATGTATCATAAATAGTCGTTACGGTGTGTTCTAAACTTTCTAAACATTCGAGACAAAGATAAAATACAATATCAAATTTAAAATTGGTTGTCAACAAATAACGCATTAAGCTCTGTACGAAGTGCACATCGTTTCTAGTACTGCTCTCAAAGTTTTGAATCTCGGTAAAGGAATGTCTTGATCTTCCTGCTAAATTAGCTTCTTACAATAAGTATAATTCTTTATTCTATTCGTGTATTGTAACAAAGCAACCCCCGCATTATAAGCGACATAATACCAAATAAGGTTAGCTACTGAGCATGCATTTACAGCAGTATTTATAGTACACATAACTGGAAATAGTCAAATTAAGCGTGGTCATTCTGAGGTTATCAGTTCAATCAACATGTGTAATCTACATGTCAACTGTACAGTGCAATTACCGTGTCACAGAAAATAGTGGCACGAGATAAAGTTACTACCATCACTCTTATTTTTGAATTTACAGATCAAGGATTTAACTGACATTTAATTAATAGTGCTACCGCAGCATTGTGCAAAAGCTTAAATACGAGTAGTAAACAGTTTGTACCGGAGTACGTGAAATATGATACATCTATAAATAACAAGCTTAAAACAGAAACAAAATGGAACAACGACGATAATTGGTCATTATAAATGTAATTCGATTCTCTCTTAATCTAGAGACGTATGAATATTTTTCCTTTTGCTAGATTTAGTAAAAGTATTATACTAGCGTTATGTACACGACCATTTCTTCGAGCCGTTACATGCAAGAATGCATTTATTTAACTCTCGGAATCCGCCATGGCCGAATGGTTAGCGTTGGGGATTTGTAACCGGGCGTCCCGGGCTCGTTACCCAATCGCCGCGCAACGGTTATGGTGGATTGTATTTGGGCAATGCATATATTTTCGTGGAATAATGTTGAAAAAGTTGTAAAACCCCAATAAAGAAAATATTTAATTCTCATTTACGCACAAGTATAACTGTTAATCTTATTATAAAACCTCGTTTCTCTTATGCCTGATGCCCCATTTACATTTGGCCTGCGATGTGTCTACGGAGCCCGTAAACTGCCCGTATCTCCATTTCCCTGTGGAGGTAGCCACAGCCGTACGATTATCGTACGGATTCACGGGATCCGCAGACTCTAGGATTTTGTATAAAAAAAGTTATACAAACTTTTCAAAATCGTAAGCCCGTAGCCCGTAGACATATCGTACTAGCATTCGGAGGCCGCGCGATGACCGTGCAGTAAACGCACGATTTTCGGTCAACTTGTTGCCCAAAACAATCGTAGGGAGATTGTGGATTCATGGGATATTCGTACGGCCCTCGCACAGTAATCGCAAGGTTGCCGCACGGTCCCCGTGCAGTACCCGTGAAATTGTACGGATATCGCGCAGTCATCCAGCGGCAAACCCACGGCGGCCGTGCGGCGACCTTGGGATGAGCAAAGTATTTTTCAGATGGGTATATATATTGGCCATCTCCCTCAATTTTTCATTTGAATAACTATTGACTAAAATGCAACCACTCAAAGGCTCAGAGCTGCGTATCTTAGGTTACAGTTGAGGCAGGTCAACAGAAGGGAGCAGGCATTTATTGCAGCAATGGTCGTCCCAACAGGATCGACAGAAGCGCAGGGAGAGGACGATGTGGGTGAAGCCGTGGCTACTGAGACGGGTCACCCTTGGGCAAATCGACACCCTTATGCAGGAGTTGATGCGGGAATCGCGTGGCGACTTCAAAGCATACCTCGGAATCGAGGCACCCATGTTCCGTGAAATGGTGAACAGACTGACCCCAAGAATTTCTAAGCATCAAGACTGCCGTCCAGGCTTGCCTGCAGGCCTTAGGCTGGCTATCACTTTAAGGTTCCTTGCCACCGGTGACTCCTGTCATAGTCTTGCGTTCAGCTTCAGAGCGTCCTACAGAACCATATCCGTCCTGGTTCCCGAGGTTTGCCGTGCCGTGCCGTGTAGCTGAGTACAAGGACGAGGTTCTCGCGATGCCGACGACTCCAGATGGCTGGCGGGAGGTGTCCAGCACCTTCGCCAGACGATGGAACTACCACCACTGCCTTGGCCCAATTGATGGCAAGCACATCCGTATCAAGAAGTCCGGCAGTGCGTATTACAACTACAACGGCTTTTTCTCGATCATTCGCCTGGGCGTGGTGGACGCGGACTACAAATTCCTTTGGGTGAACGTGTGTGCCAGGGCTTCCATGTCAGACGCCGGTGTATTTAACGGGTGCAGTCTGAAGCAGAAGATAGATGCCGGTACGCTGGAGATATCCGAACCTGACCCCTTCGTAGGAGACGATGCCATCGCGCTGCAGCCCAACATGATGAAGCCCTTCCCCATCAGTACCTGACCCACAACGAGAGAATGTTCAATTACCGGACCTCTCGTGCACGCAGAGTTATAGAGAACGCCTTCGGTATCCTGGCTTCTCGGTTTCTGTGCCTCCTGACTACCATGGCTGTTTTGTCCAAGAACGCTATCTCCATCACCAGGGCATTCTACACCAGATCATGAGGTTGAGGTACCCCGCGCTGCAGAAATCTTGCGGAGACTGTGCGATGACTGCACTGAAAGTGCACGATATCCGCGCAGCCTCCGCACGGATTCGTCCTGATCAGTCCCTCAATAATTCATACAAATATCGCACGTTAATCGTATACAATGTTAACACATACGCCGTAGCCCGTAGCCACACACGATGCCTGAAAATTCGTACGGAACATTGTAGGCGAAGTTATCGCTCGGCGCCCGTGGCAAATGTAACCAGACATGAGTCACATTTGCCGCGGCGGCCGTGGGGTCTTAAATATATACGGCCAATAGCAAGCATAGGGCGCCGCAGCATTCGCACGATCACATATGTTAGAGTAGCCGCACGGCGTATTTTGAATTTGCGGAGACAGAAAACCTGCGGCTGCCGTACGGCCTTTGAAGTGATGCCGCACGGTCGCCCTATGGGCGTCCCTGCAGCGGCCTAGGTTTTCGACAAATACCAAGAGATACGCAAGGCGGCCGCAGGGCGACCAAACGGCGACCGTGCGGCCAGACTGACCGTACCGCTATATACATGTGGGAGTATATAAGTAGGGTTTCGCCGCATCCATCCACGGAGGAACAAGAGGGGCAGACACAAAGCTGCACCCACATCGTCCTTCTTCTTCTCTGCTGTCGGGCCTGCCGCTGCTCCTCGAGGATAAAGACTGCGATCAAGTAGTCTCACTCTCGATGTACCCGCCTCAGCTGCATCCGCAGGCAGCCAAGCCTCAGCCGTTGAGGAACAACCAGCGCTATATAACTTTGTCTACAATCTCCATGACAGATATGAATGATAATATAGATATGAAATAAACTGGTATATATACCTGCTCCACGCACGGCACAGACTGCCACGCGGGCTTTACGGATGGCGTGCGGCGAGCGTACGGGATCCGTGTGTTGGCTTTGCATTGCACGCAATGTGTGCCACATACTGCAAGGCCATGGAATTCCTGCGTGGTCCGCAAAGGTCAATTGTAATTCATAAGACCCTAGGGCAGCCGCAAGACAAACGTACGCCCGACGTATGGTCGCCGTGAAACTGCTCTACGACATGGCTACGGCGTGTCTAGTTGCTACGTCGAACCTAGAAATGTAAAGATATATAACTCCGCGCTATAATCCTACGGCATGTAAAAGATAGGGATACGCCCGAGGGTGACCCTAAGGCCATCACTGATCCTCTGCGGCCGCCGCATGTATCTCTCGATTTCGGGGTTTAATCCATCAGAATCGGCTGGACATAGCCCATTTTTCATAGTATTTGGTTGAAGGTGATCAAAATGAAGATTGGAGTGTCAGTGAGACTAATTAGACAGTTCATCTCAGTGGAACTAAATATGCCTGAATTGTCCGGAGTGGAAATAGAAAGAGCTCATAGATTAAGATCAGGTGGGGATGAAAACTGCAGAACAATTATTGTTATATTTTCAAGGTATAAAGACTCAAGAAGTAGATTTCAGAAATCCAGAAAGGTTTTGGAAAAACATTCGAAGTATTCAGTAAACGAGGACTATACGGATTGAGTAAAAACACACAGAAGTGAACTAGGAAAAGAGATAAAGGCGAGAAAGCAGAGACATTATGCTGCAAGTGTACACACACAATGATATTTATCGTAATGATGATAGTAAAGGGTATATCTAGTGTTGAATCGTGATGATAGTGCCTCTCAGTAACGTGATACGTGCAATTGAAGTCAAAACACATGATATGGGTATATAGGTGGCAATACACAGTTGAAATCTGATTTCTATTTCCTATTATTAGAATATACTTGGAATTCACACTCTCAGTAAATTTTATTGAAAATAATTGGACACAAAAGTCGTCTGAAACAGATTGGAACAAGTAGGACAATAAGAGCAAATTGAACCTTAACTCCAAAAATCACCCAACAAAAACGCAAGGGTTAATTGAAGAGCTGCTTAGATTCTGAAAACAATAGGCAATCTATGGATGCAATCAGAAATAGCATTTACTCTTAATTCACGCCTAATTCCGCTAATTCCGCAAGCAGTGTTGTCACACGCCAGTCCCTAAACATATGAACCAGGAAACAATGGGTTCAACCGAAAAATTCAAACCCTTGCTCAGAGCTTACTTTTTCACATTATAAACATTAAAATCAACCAATTACAAAAATATGTATCCAAAACCTACTATTTATCAATATTTCTATGTTTGACCTGGCTAAAATACGAATATCCCGACTGTAACTGTTATTTGCCGCCATAGAGGATTTAGTGATAGTGGGTAGTCCTCACAACTACATGGCAGGAAATGAAGGGAAAAAACAACCCTTGCACGGCGATCGTACGGCGTTCGCTGAGATGACACTGCGTCTCTACCGCGCTTATACAGCGTCTACGGCGCTTACAGGGAGTTTTATTTTTCTTACTGTGCTCTTACAACGACTGTACGGAGCCGCCACGGCGATCATTGCACTCCCAATGCGCTTCTACCGCATCAATCGGCGTTTGCATGACAATGAGCTAACCCAACAAAATAGTATAAAGGAATGATATATGCAAATAAACATTTATTTCACCATGACTGATTTGCAACAGCAAACGGGGCTACTGCTTGCTCATTCTTTTTGGGGCATGGTCTCAACTGTTCCAGAGCAAATGGAAGAATGAATAACTGATGGAGATATCGTTTTTATAGGTAGTGAAAAACAACACGCTGTCAGCGCAGTGTGAGCGCCGTGAAAGCGCAGTGCACATGCAGTGCGCGCGACGTGACAACTCGATACACGTACTGGAAGCGCCGTGAGAGCGCCATGAGAGCGCAGACAATCGCCAACTAGAATTCAATAGGAATGCGGTAGAACGCCATGAAGCTCCGTATAAACGCCAAGGTCACCGTGAGAAATTTCCATTGAAAGAAAGTATATTTTACAAAGACGAAATAACTACGTGGCATCAAAATCAAATGATGGTTTAGCTAGTTCGAGTTTCACATGTTGCATATGTATGTTTCTCTCTATAAACATGTATGTATGTATGTATGTATGTATGTATGTATGTATGTATGTATGTATGTATGTATGTATGTATGTATGAATGTGTGTGATTACTTTTTCATCATTCCAGGACATGGACTCTCACGTGTGTTATGAACAACGTGTATTTTCGTAATAACACATAATTTCTCGTACGACATAGAGAAATATATATGAGCCGTTCCACGAGAAACCAACATTGTGGACTCTGCGTAAAGTATCGACCCGGATCAGCCTTATCATGCCGCGCATGCTAACCCGGACAGACTCTTTTCGCCTCCTGTGGATTTTCTGTTTCAGGAATCATTACTCTATACCTCTTTTCCCCTGAGACGGAATGTGTCGGCCCGGATAAGCCTTCGAAGGATGATCTAGGTCCATAATGTTGGTTTTCTCGTGGAATGGCCCATATACATCTGTGCAAGTATGTGATTTCAGTTTAGTCTCTTTTGATCATACAGTGTATTATAGAATAATTAAATAACATTTCCAATTATAACGATGATTATACACGGGAGTATTCCAGGATCAAATCAGGATCAAGTCGAATATATTAATATAAAAACTCTGGTACCATGACTACGGTAATACCTGTAAATGGCAGACTGCAAAATAAATAAACCCTTTTCTTGCTTTGCGCCTCTTTTACAAGAGGGTGCATACCAGGATCGGAATTCAGTTGAAAAGGTATAAACAAGAGGGCTATGGTGGTCCTGTGACGCTCCCCCGAGTACCATGATCGGAATTCAGTTGAAATGGTATAAACAAGAGGGCCATGGTGGTCCTGTGCGACTCCCCCGAGTACCATGATCCTCTATTATAAAGTGTTCATAACATTAATTATTCCAACTGCAGCCATTTGGGTTCACGATACCACAACGTTTTCGTAAACAAGCCTCGTTTATGTAGTACTTTGCAAATAAACTTCAGAAATTTTTCAACAACGCAGTTTATATTATTACAAATATATTTTACGTTAACTGTTTTTTTCTTAATTTTCGTAGATAAATGTATTTATTTTCCTGTAATGAACATACTTTATATATTATTTCGTGAATAATATGAACATTCGTTCATATAAAAATGGACTAAAATAACCAAATGTGTGAGATATGAAAGAACATCCATGGTTATCCATTCAATTATAGAGATGTTCTATCTTTTGACAAAATATGTTCAAATTCTTCTGCTGCAGAATTGTTGTATGAGGGAAAGGGTTAAGTGACACCCACTGTTGACATGGTAAGTACAATTAGGGATGATGTATAATTCAGGGATTATGATGCAATGTTTTATTCACTCGGGGAATGTACACTATACCTGAGAAAAACAGTGAATAAACATAATACCTGATTTGAAGACCAGCTTTTTAGAATTTAATGCTGTCTTTAAATACTCGACATATCATTATTGCGTGTTCTGAAAATAGTTGGTATACTAATTAATTAGGCATGGTGTGGATTACCAACAAAACTGTTGTTAATTCTGAACTGCACTGAAGGAGGAACGTGCAAATAAATGCAATAACTGTAATCTAACGAACTAATTAACTATTAACTATTGCTGTGAAAGGTGGTGTGAAAGTATTGTCGTAACCGAGTTTCAAGTTTCAAGTTTCATTATTTTGCATATAAATTGATATTACATCCCCGTTAACATATTTACATGACGGTTTATACATTGAATACATATACAGAACAGAACAGAACAGAAATTTTAATTGACATTAAGCATACAAGCTCATAGTCACATAAAACATACATATAAATATACATACAACAGAAAATGGCATGTCATTTAATACATACATATATATACATACATAGCATTTTTTTCATATTTTATACATTTTGGTTGAAACGTGAGAATACTTCCGCTTATTTTTACTTATTCCTGGAACATATAGCATCCAGTACTGGTCATATACTAGTATTTCATGTTTTACCTTTCCCTTTCAGAATCTACACACATCCGATGATATTTGTTACAAAAGCATTTATTTATTCCTTGTTTTATTTTATTTTTGAAGTCATTTTCGGGAAAGAAGAAATCGTGTTCACATTCCTGCTTTTCCCACAATGTCTTCCATCCTCGATCTTTGGTTGTTTCTTCAGATGTTTTCTATTTACGTCAACATGGCATATCTAATACATGGTACTCATTGACATTATATATACATAGACTAGTTTATACATGTACATATATAAACATTGAACAGATTATTGGTATTTTACACAAATTATTAGTATTTACATAGATTACATGTTTCCTGGTTCCATTAGTCACCTGTACTGGCTAGATAATAGTCCCTTCGCTTCTGAAATGCGTTTTTATAGAAATATGTAAGGTTTAGTAATGTCGTTTTGTTACTGGAGTTCAGTAATTCAAAATATTTATACATACTTGGATTTTTAGAAAAGTATTTAGTTACATATTTTGATCGGATATCATTATACATGTGTATACACACACACACACACACACACACACATCGACAGAAACAAAGTACGAGACAAATTGGGAAGGCCCGTTGCTTGAGGAGTAGCCGTTGGTTTTTAGAGAAGTCATTGATTGTTGCATATATTTGTCCAACTGTACTCTATTCAACTAATAATGTTGCTTCGGAAAAACATACATTTTGTTCCATTTGACTGTAGTCCTATACAACAGAAATCGAAATATGGGGGCTAAAATTTTACCCGTTGTAACTGTACACAGAAATATCAGTCAAATTGGTGCAACAATACATTTCACATTTTCCGGCGCAAATACATGCAGACGGTCATGTGCACATTAAAATTCCGTATTTGACTTGGTTAATACGGTACCGAATGTGGTATGGTACGTCATTGAAATATGACGCGACGTCATACAAAATGAGTAAGTCTGGCGTGGTTCACACTCCAATAATAAATTGTATTATTTCGTTAATTAATTATAGAAATTTGTTATTTATTTCGTCTAAAACATTACACAAGGTATATAATAAAAGGAAAATGATGTAACAGTAGCAATATTCAGCTATGTATTTTCTACTCGGGCGTGGAATATTTTCTCATTTCTACCCAAACATTGTATTCTGTCTCATACATTGTATTCTGTATGTAGACGATGTTGCACATTGTTCTGCCACTATTTATAATATACAAGTTCAATTAAAGTAACATTAAGACTTCTGTAAAGAATATAAACTTTCAGTTAATATGAAGAAATTATAGTATTCAGGAATGGTGGCCCATTGAGATCAAGTGAAAAGTGGAGATGTGTAGGGTCAAATGATAAAACTACACCAGTCTATAAATATATGAGTCTTCCGTTTACTCCAAAATTGTCCTGGTAAGCTGCGAAATACAAACTTGTCGTGCAAGTAAATAATAAACCATATCAACGTAATTTTGGACATTTTCCATATACGGAATAGTTTCAGCTTTTTGGTACAATGATCACACCTATTCTTACTCACGGTCAGAAATGTGGAGAACTGATTAAACAGATATCGTAGAACATGGCAGTATTATCATGAAACTTAAGGTGTTAATTCCACAATCAATTCCTGCATGGTTTTATCAGAATGTGGAATATATATTGTCTTTAAAACAAAAATAATAAGATAATGGTGCAAACTGTTACACATGCTTAATAGTCGATATCCAAAGCAATGCTATGTTATGCTAAAAGTACATGGTGGAATTGTAAGAGTTAATTGGGCAACAAAGGTTAAAAACCTACTATGCACGTCTGGTTTTGGATTTGGAAGTAGAATTAGGAAGAGATTTTAATATTGAAAGGGAGAATCGCATTTGTAGTTATTGTTTAATTCATAAAGATATATTAAGAGTTGAAATGCACTACAGAAAGACAAACCTTATTGTATGCATGGTCTAACAGCCGAGATTGTGTGAGAAGTTTTTACAACCTGATGAAAGGCGAAAGTAGTGTTGTTGTAAACAAGATCGCAGAGTATATTACAGTTATAATTGCGCTAAACTTTGAGAAACATAAGTCATTGCTCGATTATAATTGTAAATACGTGTATATATATATATATATATATATATATATATTAATACTCAACTTTATATCTGCATTATTGCTGTTTTTTGAGCCGGCTCTTTTTACAAATAAATAGTTCATTGAATCTAATAAATGTGAGCGCAAAATTTGAAGTCAATCATTTGAACATTTGAACATTTTATTCATATCAAGGCATATAATATGCATGTGATAACAACAGATTCAAATAATAATGAAACAGTAAAGTATAACAAATTAAAACAAATATTTGAGATCATAATAATATGACTACAATTGAGATCATCTATGATACATGTATAAGGAATGTTGAGTATTCGGAGAATGACTATTATTTGTATGTTGATAAGATGGTTTTACAAAGTAAGGCTAACTTGGCAAATTTATTTTTGTTTTTACAGTTCATAAGATTATTAAGTTTATGAGAGTTAGGATGGTTATAATAGTTCTTTGTAAAAGATTGCATTCTTTCTTCATAGAAATGATCACACTCAAACAACTAATGAAAGTCATCACCAATACTATTCGTACATAATCATTGGTTACGTTCAATTACAAGATGACGGCCTTTTTCTATTGGCATGAAATGGTTCATAGTCCTGAATTTACAAAGAGACTTTCTTACATTAGTAGGCAATATATCTAAATACTTCTCAAAGCAATATTCTTTTTTATGCATACGATATACAAGGAGTTTTGGAGAAACATTTACAGTGCTTTCCCATTCTTGGCAAAATTGGTCATGTAGTCTTTTTTTAATAATAGATTTACAATGATTAATGCTGTCTACACTTTGATTAATTAAATAGTCAGACATACCTAAACTATTTAATGTATTTTTAACAAAAGCTATCCATGGAGAAATAAGTATGTTATCATTGTTTAATCAATGCAATTTTATATAAAATATTAAATATTTATTTTGTCACTTTTAGAATTCAGTAACTTCGCCCAGAAGCAAAGAACTCTAGATTGTACTTGTGAAATAACAGGAGTAATGCCCAGTTATCCATAAACCATACAGTTGGGTTGGTGACTTCATACCCAGGATTAATTTTCCAAAATTTTAATTGAAATTGTTAAAATAATATTCAAATTGTCACAACACCTGACTTCACTTCCATACAACAGTATAGGGACAATCATTGAAATCAATTAAATGCAATTGTAAACTTAATGACATACCAAGTTTTCGAGATTTCTATATCACCGCAAACGTAGCTCTCTTAGCCTGCTCAACAAGCATTGCTTTGGTTTTAGCAAAAGTTTCATTGTAATTGAAATGCAGATATCATTAACAAGCTCCAATTGTTTTTGCAATTAAAAAAAGTATTTTACATCATCATTTGGTTTCCGTTTTGAAAATATAACAACGTTTTTTTAGCTTCATTAACTTTGAGATCCCACATACAACAATAATCATGCATTGCATCTTGTACTCTTTGTAATTCAACTTGACTTTCAGCCAATAAAACTGTATCATCTGCATATAACAGGATAACAATTATTAAGTATACATCAAACTCATCATTACTAAGACGATTAAAGGTGGCCATTGACATAGTAGTTAAGCACTCAAACTCTGTTGACATAAACTGAGATAAATCAGGGACACTATATAACATGTAATATAGTGTCCCTGGATAAATCATTCAAAAAATATTGAGAAATAAAATATTTGACAGACTTTCACCCTTGACGTACATCAATATAACTTCTTAAGAAGTTAGAAAATAAATTGCTAGTTTCATCACATGTCTTGGCTTTATTGTACATGTTATACATTTCAATGATTTGCCATTAATATTATGTGACAAAAGTTTCAATTCCAGAGGTGTACACGGTTTATAGTCAAAAGCTTTCTATTCTTATAGCAAGTCTATTTCTCAAGAAGTGTGTGTTTTATATTATGTGTCCTTTTTACGCTGGACGGAAAGAGAATGAATTGTGGGTATAGAGTGACGTCATTAGCGTATATCGGAAGAAGAAAGATGAAGAGAGGGCCTTCGCTTTTCACACTTTTTTGGCATATTAGTTGAAAAACCCTGCTTCTTGGAAAGAATTGTCACGAACTAGATGTTTTATATATTCATATAATGTCAAAATACGAGTGCAATATATGCCAGAACGAAATAACTGGCCATGCAATAAAATGCGTCGAGTGCCCAGAATTTGACCTTTGTTTACAGGCGAGTATGACGTCATAGCGTGCACTTGTTTAATAAATTGTCGAAGTGTTCATTTCATATTAGCATCACATTAACACACTGCAATTGATTAAAATCCATTATATTTTTCCATTCCAGTGTTTCTCCCTTGGTGCTGAAACTGGCAATCACAAAAGAGACCATGCCTATCGCATTACAGTAAGTTCTTACTTGCGTCCGTCCTGCAGGGAATTCCCTCCAAAATCGAGGAAATACCCTTTGGTTTTAATGAACAGGCTTTCAAATGCATTTTATTGCAATCTTTCCCATGAAACAAATATACCTACATCATGTTGATCACAACAATTATATGTATTCTCAAGGTGCAATATCCCAAATATTGTTAATTGCAAAGACTAAAATTCTACATGTAGAGTGAATTTACTGACTGATACTGGGACAAATCATAAAATGGGTCATTGTTCTATATAGATCAAGGATGCGATTTTGCATCATTGTAGTAGTGAAAATCCTTCTCTATATTTTAAACTCCTGTGCATCTACCCGAAACAAGGTTGATCATTTTGACATATTATTAATTAGCTGTGCACCGGTTCGTTCATTTCATTCCGATACCAAACCCTATAGAGATTGACAAAAAAGGTAATTAAAATTGTTGCTTCTGTTTTGCAATATTCTGCAGACAAAATTGCTATTTGTGTATTGGAATCTGCAGATGTTTTTCGTGTAGTTGCATTTTAATTTCATGTAAAGTATCAAAAAAATGTATTTTGCAGAAAAAAATATTCATGAAATTATTACTCGTTTAACTTATTAATTAAGATTTTCATAATGCTAGTATGATTGAAATTGTTATCAAGCCATTATGAATATAAGATTTTAAAGACCATAATCAAGACAAATCTATTGATCAAACATGATCATCATTCATATATAAAAGCCAATATTGATATTAACATCAAATGTGGGTGTCATGTTTTAAGCCAGTGGAAAACTGGTAAAGAGTTATTGAGTACTCTTCCCAACTTCACTCAAGGTTGGAGTTTTTCTCAACATTACCCATACCTGTGTAAATTGGAATTTTTATCTCGTAATTCATGAATTGGAATTATGCGAACAATGCTAGAAATTTTTAAACAACCGATGACCACCAAGTTTTTTCATAACATGGACTTTTGCGCTTGGGAAAATAATCTCAATTTTACTACATTTGTTTTCAGACCTGTGACTTATTTAACAAAACTGCATTGTGAATATCTAAGATCATTACTATGGCTTGGCTTTTCCTAGTCCTATAATATATGACCTCTCACAAGCTCGAGGTCATATCTCTAAAGGCCAATTTCCTTTAGCAAGAAAAACAGTTGAACCCGATCAAGTTGAGATCGGGTTGATTTTACAGCCATTTTCTGCAAACTATTTCGCAGCTATCGAAAGAATTTACATCTACGTAAAATGCAACAGACCTGAGTAATCCTTTTCCTTTCACAGCCGTTTAAGGCCGAGAAAACCACATTTTAAGTTTTGAAGTGGAGAAGTTTTTCATTTCATATAAGTCTGACGAATAAATCCGACTATTCCAAATGTTTAAATGTTTATATATGTATGAGGAATATATCCGAATATTCCGAATGAAATCCGCTAAGCGTTTTTGGTCTTTAAAAATAAGACTGTGCTTGTCAACAGAGTCTTATGTTATAGGACTAGGCTTTTCCATGTATAGTTTGCATCTCTTTTTAGCAACCCATTTGAATGTGCGGTCCAGTATGGTACTCACCTTCCCTACTGTGCATGGTCAAGTTCACAAAAAAAAAATCCAATTCAAACAGAATTTTCTTACAGACTAATTGGTTGTAGATCATCTCATAGATGCGGTCATGGTAGAGTCCTGGCCCTTTTGCAAGGCACTTTTCCTAGTCTAGTACTTGTTTGTTTACCCTGAGGGATCATGATATAACTGAAATAATGTGTAAAACCCCATAAAATAAACAAATCAGTGAGTTATGGATGATTTTGGTACCACAAAAAAGACTCCCATATTAAGTGTTTAATTCTTAAATGCCCTGGGTTGGGCCGTGTTGTAGTCCCAGGAGCATATATATACATTAATCTTTGGGAACTATTATAGAACCTTTGTAAATAGTAAATATTGTCAAACACTTACAGGCATGAATCTACCTTAAAATTATATTTAAAATGATTGAAACTGACTAAAAAATTTAAAATCAGTAATCTCATTTCAATCTTCAGACTGGACCTGTTCTAGGAGCATTTGACTGTGAGGTACCATGGACTTTAGCAGAAGAAACCATGTTACTAGACGCTGTGGAGCAGTATGGATATGGAAACTGGTCAGTATTATGGATCAGAAGTTCTGAACCACTTGCAGATGACGTGTCAACACATTGATGAAAAAAAAGAAATTGTCAATAATAAGAGTCCAGTATGTTGTCGGCCCAATAACCTAAGAAGCCTTTGTCCAATCATCACCAGATTTGGTCAGAATGTGTATTGTATAGGTTTTAGTTCTTGGACAAGTTCGATAACTAGCCATATCGCATATAATATTGGTCGTGTCTGCTCAATAACTTTAGAAGCCATTGTCTAGTCGCCACCAAATTTGGTCAAAATGTGTATTGGCATAATATCTCGGACAAGTTCGATATAAACCAGCCATATCCTATAGTCAATTGAGAGTTATTGCCCTTAAATTATAGAAATTACCTCAAATAGGTATTGTCCGTTCAATAACTTTTGAAACCTTAATCCAATCATCACCAAATTTAGTCAGAATGTGTATGGGCATAGTATCTCGGACAAGTTATATAACCAGCCATATTGCGAACAACCAATTATCACTATTCTTGGTCTCAAAAAACAGGATGGTCGTATTTTGTGACATTTGCCGCTCTTGTTCCTTTTGTAACAAAGATTTTCTGATCTATAGGTTCAGATCATCTTGTCCACATGTCCAGTATCAAAAGAATGTACACAAGTTGACAGAATCTTCTAACAAGCTTGTGTAAGTGATATGTGGAAATATATAAAGGTATTGATCGGACTGTTCATGCACAGGCCGATCTAGATCTATACGTATCTCAAAAGCCAACTTAGACCTTTTTCAATTTCAGGGAAGATGTAGCCAACCATGTAGCAAGCAAAAGTCCAGAACAAAGCGAATACCACTACAATACATACTACATTCATGGAAATGTAGGCAAAGGTATTCGCTAAATATAATTTGCATCATAGAATTTTTTCATTTTCTGTTTCGCCAGCCTTTGCAGATAGACACTTCTCCTTCATTGGTAGAATACACATGTTCTTTTGAAATGCTCTTGAACATATTTTATTAAATAATCTATAGCACCCTTTTTTTAAGATTTGATGAAAGTTTCAGTTACTTAAATTTCTAAATTTGTAGTATTTAATCCTTCAGAGGGATAAGATTCATGGCTGTGACAGAGGAAGACTTACAGCTGGCAGGTTCATGGTCAGTTCTTGTAAATTTTACAACAACATACTTCATGGATCCAAACATCTAGCACATATGTTTAACATTCTTGCTTTCAGTTACTTTCCTCACAGATGCTACACCAAAGATCACAGACCATACCTGTCCAGAAGGTTTGTACTTTTAACTTTTTCCCACATTGATATGATTTTTAGCTAGACTATTTGAAGAATATGAGAGCTATTACAGTCACATGTGCGGTGGCGTCCGCGTTGCAACTTTGGTTAAAGTTTTGCATGCAAGGCTTTTTCTTACAAACCACAGATGCTATTGCTTTGAAACTTCACACACTTATTTGACATCATCAAATAACCTTGCAGAACAAGTCCAAATACTCTATATCAGATTTTGATGTATGTATATTATCAAGTTAGATATCTCTATCCTGCATTTACTGCAAGTTATAGCCCTTTTTTGACTAAGAAATTCTGGTTAAAGTTTTGCGTGCAACGACATTAAGAGTCCATATCCTAGTAATTAATTGATGCATTGCATTGAAACTTTATACAACCCTTCCCAACCATCACACCTATATAAACAATCAAGTTTGATAACTCTTTCCAGCATATAATGCAAATTGTAGCCCTTTTTGTTACTTAGAAATTCTGGTTAAAGTTTTGCGTGCAACGACATTAAATGTCCATATCCTAGTAACTACTTGATGCATTGCATTGAAACTTTATACAACCCTTCCTTACCATCACATCTATATAAAAAACCAAGTTTAATAACTCATTCCAGCATATAATGCAAATTCTTGCACATTTTTTACTTAGAAATTCTGGTTAAAGTTTTGCATGCAAGGTACTTGCATGGATATATCTCAGTAACCACTAATGATATTGACTTGAAACTTCATTCACGTCTTCAGGGGTGTCAGACAGTCAAGTTAGATAACTCTTGTATGAATTTAGTACAAATTATGGCCCTTGTTTGACTTTTAAAATTTGGTTAAAGTTTTGCATGCATGGCACGATCATGAACACATCTCCGTCACCACTCAGAGATTGATTTAAAGCTTCAATATAGTCTTTAAAGGTATCAAACAAACAGATTAGGTGACTCCTGACTGAATTTATTATAAATTATGGCCCTTTGTGAAGTTACAATTTTGGGTTGAAGTTTTGCATGTTAGGCCTTTCCTCACAAACAGCAGTTATCCAACTTGATTTATAGTTCTATACTATCAAGCCACTATCTCAGTAACAACTGTTGTCTATAGTATCAAATGGCCAAATAGTCAGCCAGCATGCTGTCTTGCGGACAGCTCTTGTATTATGTATATGCAGCAGACAAACTATGAAAACATTGTAGCAAACGCAGAAATTATTGCTCAGACTGAGCAATTGATCTTTTATCTTAATATTCATAATAATGTTCTTGCCTGCAGATTTGTGCTATGTTAGAAACAGTTAGGTGTTTATATTATTTTAGCTATTCATGCAATTCTAAAAACAGGATCGAGCCACAATAGCTTTGGTAACAGCGAGAACTATCAATCTCTGCATTTTTTCAGATGATTTACATAAGTCTCTGTGACTATTGACATTTGTCTTCCACCAATGGTCTAAATGTAGCCAGTTGCCTCAAATGAACGTTTGTGGAATACTGGTGTGGTGAAGTCAGAATAAACATGCTAGGTTACCTAGCGTCTGTGATTTAATTGAAATACCGTTGAAATTGGCATTTAATTCCAATTATTATCTCGCCTATTCAAAGAAATACGGGAGCTTATGTTATCACCCCGGCGTTGGTGTTGCCAGCTTGGTCAAACCTTTGTGTGCAAGGCCTTTTCTCACTGTGTATGCTGTTGCTTTGAAACTTATTCAGGGTCATTAGATGACCTTGTATGTCAAGTCCCATAACTCTGGAATGGATTTTGACTGAATTGTGCCCCTTTTTGGACTTAGAATTTGGTCAAACTTTTGCATGCAAGGCCTTTTCTCAGAAAATGGGTAAGCTGTTGCTTCGAAACTTCACACACTTATTCAGGGTCATTATCTGACCCTGTATGTCAAGTCCCATAACTATGGAATGGATTTTTACTGAATTGTGCCTCTTTTTGGTCAAACCTTTGCGTGCAAGGCATTTTCTCAGACACTGTATGCTGTTGCTTTGAAACTTCACACACTTATTCAGGGTCATTAGAGGCCTTTTCTCAGAAACTATATAATTTATGCTGTTGCTAATAAACAGTTTTCTTTCTTTTGTATATTTAATTTCAACAGAATTATTCCTCTTTTGGATTTTTGTCTTTTACCAATGCTATAACTGTTCTGAAGTAGGCCCTGATAGGCAAGCTATATTGTCCTCCGACAACACTTTGTTTAATTTGTTATCCTTATTTGAATTTTTTTTACTATACTAGATCATCAATTTTAATCACCCAACCTCAACTTTAAAAGCAAGGTAGATCATATGGCTGAATTTGTTTAAGATTTGCACTTCTGAGCTAGTTTTTGACACCCTTTTGTTGGCATCTGATATTTTCAAAATTAAAATCAAGTCTTCACCAAGCAAGATATGGTGAAAAACAGAAAATTTGAAAAGTTTCTTGAACCCACCTCAAAATAAAAGTTTGTTTGTTAAATATATATTAGCCTATTCCTGCTACAGATGATATTGTGCTTCAGCCTTCTGTAGCAGAATGAATTTGAAACCTGACATTCCTGGAATGTTTTGAGATTTCAATTATAGCCTACTGGTGATGGTTCAGTTTTATGTACATAATATATGCATTAACTCTATCCCTCATACAAATGCTTTTTGAGGCCTCTTGCAGCAGACAACTTTTGAAAATTAAAGCAAAAGACATGAGCATTGTCTCCTTTTGCAACAATGTTTTCAATTTAATTCAATTAAAGCAATGTTCTTTCATTTATAGAGTATTAGCATATTTCTGAGTAAATGATTTTCAAAGTTGTCTGCTGCAGATTTGCTGTAATTGGGGTCAACTTTAAAATTATTATTTTTCAGGCCCTCTCTCACCTTGTATATCAACCCCTATCAACCCATTAGAACTCAACATTCAAGAACAACATATATTAGGATATATGCCACTTAGAGACGACTTTGAAAGGGTAGGTGTATATGATGGAAGGACTTTTTAGTCTGGACCTTTTGGCAAGCCATATTTTTTAGATAGGATCCTTTGGTCAAATCTCTATTTTCCCTGCTATAACTCTAAAATATAAGAAATTCATTAAGTTTAAGAAAACAAGTATAAGAACATTAAAAATGTGAATAGCAAACAATTGAAAAAAATATATTTTAGGAATTGGGGAAAGACATTTTGAGAAAAGGAGAAATTGCTCGTAACAAACAATTTCTCTTTTCCCACAATTTTTTCTATTTTGTTCACAATACCTTCTTTTTTTAAATAAAACATGAAAACACTTCATATTTTAGATATAGAGATTTATTGATAATAAAATATTAAATAAAATAAAAATGTGTCTTGTTATAAATGGCTTTTAAACCTGTCTGACCAAAAAGTTCTATTTGATAAGAATGGCTGGCCAAAAAGTCTAGACCAAAAGGTCCTAGGACGAAACATCCAAGCCAAAACATCTATTGGCCAAATCGTCCTACATTGGGTGTAAACACATGACATTTGAGAGGTTAAATCTTTCCCACATGCTGACGCATCTTGAGTCGGGAGCAAGTGCTGGAATTCGTGAAATTGTGTGGCAAAAAAAATTCAGAGTCTCAGGCTTGTTGTTGACATTTGTAAATCCTTAGCAAATCAATGTGCCCTTTTCCTTTAATCAGCGTACCTATCTGGCTTGCAGTTTGATGCAATTACATAAGGTTGTCATATCTTGGTGTTGGTATGTAATTGCAGCGTTTATTTAACATAAATGATGATGCGGTTCATATGAAAACATAACTACGAAGACCCGTAGTTAGAACATTTAATTAGTTACACACGATTAATTGCACATCTAAACTAGCAAAAAAAAAAATGAGTTTGACAGCCTCGTTCTGAACACAGATATGGGAATATTTTTGGTGCACAAGTATCAACTATTATGGTTAAAATTTCGTAACTATCAACAAGTTGATTATTGCCGTTGCTTAATCATGAAAGTGGATAATTTGGTGTCTGATTTTAGTCTATGCATTACATGTTCATATTGGTAAATGATTGTCTTGAAAAATCTTATTCTTGATGAGTCTTGGTATTTATAATTCGCCTTTGAAATTTGTTTAGCAATTTAACAACAATGTTCTCTCTTATCTGTCTTTTTAAGTCAAACTTATGCTATCACTTGACCTAACAGAAATTGAAACATATATCTATTAACTTGATTTTTTGGCCGGATTGCTCTAGCAATTCCGGTCTATAGATTGGCGATGTTCGTCTGTCCGGATGTCTGTCTGTCAACATTTTGGTTAAAGTTTCAGGTTGAGGCAAAATCTCAGCACTGGAAAGGGTTACAAACTTGAAACTTTGCCTGAAGATAACCAGTAACAAGTTCTATTGATTTCTATGGTTACTTTGAATTCCGGTCTATTGATTGGCGATGTCCGTCCGTCTGTCTGTCTGTCCGTCAACATTTTGGTTAAAGTTTCAGGTTGAGGCAAAATCTCGGCACTGGAAAGGGTTACAAACTTGAAACTTTACCTGAAGGTAACCCGTAACAAGTTCTATTGATTTCTATGGTTACTTTGAATTCCGGTCTATAGATTGGCGATGTCCGTCCGTCTGTCTGTCTGTCCATCAACATTTTGGTTAAAGTTTCAAGTTGAGGCAAAATCTCAGCACTGGAAAGGGTTACAAACTTGAAACTTTGCCTGAAGGTAACCAGTAACAAGTTCTATTGATTTCTATGGTTACTTTGACCTTGACCTTGTTTTGTCTATTTTCAAGGTCAAATTGCCGACAATTCGGCCTTACCGTCTTCAGCGGTTTCTTGTTATTGAAATGTATTAAAAGAAGCAAAAAAGGGGAAACACTTGGCTTTCAATTGGCGAATTAAATAGCTGTCATGTCAAAAAAGTGGAGCTTTTATTTCCTTCAAAATTCAAAGATGATAAAAGTGTATCATTTACGAAAAGGAAAATACTCAATTATTTAGGATAGTAAATCAAAATAACCTTTCTGATTCGAAACGATAATGTTTAAGTCGGATTTAAATCTGATTTGAAATTGATAACACTAGTACCGTATATCCGCGGCCATAAGTCTACTTCGGCCATTAGTCGAGGGTCCATTTTGACCCCAATTTCGGTGGTTTTGAGGTTACTCTCAGCCATAAGTCGGGGGGTCGACTTTTTAAAAATTTCAGACCAGTGCGCCCATTCACTCGATCAAAGCGAAGTCGACAATTTTGTCCTATCATCGGACACTGTTCATGCACCATGTCGAATCGATTTATACAGTTCTTGATATACACAGTTGCGTAATCAGTAATTGACAACTGAGAGTGTATATCCATTAAAAGCTGAAGAATCGAATCATTTAACACACACAATGACATGGAACCGATTGTCATATCAAATATTATGACGCCCCCCTGATAAAACATTAAATACGTATCCGATGTAAATGAGATGGCAGTCTAATTATGTTTTAACCCTTTCAATAGTATAAATAATATTGTGAATCTATTCATGGTTTAATGAGATAATCGTCTTCAATAATTGAGAATTTTTCAGATTTTTTATGCCCCCGGAATCACCGATTCGGTGGGCATCTAGTTTTTGGCCTGTCTGTCTGTCGAAAAAAAAATTAACCTTGACCACTTCTTTTGAACCATAACAGGTACGGCTACCATATTTTACATGTGTATTCCTTGTGACATGACCTTTCTGTCATTACCAAAATGTTGGACCTTGCGACCTTGACCTTTGACCTAGATGTTGCCATTCGGGGGCTTCATTGTTTCACAAACACATCTTGTTTTTTAGGGGATTCATAATAAATGCTGTAGCATGGGGGTGTCGTAATATTTGGAATTAACCAATCAAAAGACAATACCTCAATTCTACTTGTAAAGAGTGTGTATGTTTGGCCGATACAAATAATTTACGTTCTTTATGACACTTACGACAGACTTCTTTACAAAATGCCCGAAACCTTTACACGGCGAGTAAAATGTAGCTTCATTAATAATATTTCGGCGACTTTAGAACACAATGTTTTGATCGCAAACCCGATATAAATAATGGCACTTAAGACCGATGCGATTTTTTCTCCGAAATTCTCTCTTTTTTTTCAATTTGACTTTGTCATTCAGTCATAAGTCGAGTCCCTGCTTCAACACCAAAATTTGAGTCTAAAAAATTCGACTTATAGCCGCGGATATACGGTATGTCATCAAGATCAGAGGTCTAGACAAGGACGAGTAAACTGGTTTTTTCCCCATTATATCTCCCTTATAACTAAACAAAACCATAGGTTGTCGCTACTGAAATGAATTATTGACGCGAGACTTTTGAATATCCACAATATAGGGTTAAAGAGCCAAATTAGGATTCTAGAACATGAATAACACACCTAATCGGAAGATGATCATAAGAGTTAACACATTAAGTTCATACAGCAATGGATATGGTACAGTGTTTTATTTTGAAATATCTTCGAATGGGTCCTTTCATGGGCTTTTTAGCTGGCGTTGGCTTCACACCTTGATAAGATTTGTCATGCAAGTACATATATTAAAACCATAGTTCAGTTACACTACCAGATGTATTGCATTGAAACTTTCTTTAAGGCTTCCCAACAATCACACCTATGTAAAAATTCCAGTTAGATAACTCTATCCTGCATATAATGCAAATTGTGGCCCTTATTATTTGACCTAGAAATTCTGTTTAAGCCATGGAGTAGTCAAGTGCGCTATCTTAGGGACAACTCTTGTTAAGAAAACAATGGATCCTACAATGTTATATTTAGTGAATTTCACATAAAATATATCCTGATACAAAAGCCTTAAAAGTTAAAATTAAAAACATTTTATTTTCTTGTTAATTTTTCAGGAACATGACAATGAAGCAGAGGTATTAGTCAGCAGTCTTATGATCAGTTATGATGATGAAGATATAGATATTGGTATGTTAGATCTGATTCAAACTGAGATTTTTGTCCTTTTGCTCTACTGTTCTGCTTTTTGCATTTTATTGACTGAGATTTGTTTGTCTCTTTCCTTCTATGTCAAGAAAAAACACCAATTGATGATTGATGAAACAACAGGATGTTATGGTGGTTCAACACATATTGGTCTATTTCATGTTTTCTCAAGAAATAATGGAGTTATTTAATCACTTTTTGAGAGTATTCAAAGTTTAATTATGGCTGTGTGTATTAATTATATCCCAAAACACTTGTAATAAGCCTGATTACTTGAATTTCATACTGTGAAGAATATAACAACCTGCACACTTAATTCTGTGATGCTTACTGATTAAAAATATATATACACTGGAAACCGCCTTGGTATCCTTAGATCAGCATGGAGCCATTTCTTGAAGACCTTCATTTCTATTGCAAAATGTCAAGTCCCTGGTATTTTTCCTTCGACACAATAACAGCGGAATTTCGTTTTTATCTCGCTTCTTATAAAAAGTCTGAAACAGATAGAAGTGTATAACAAGCCAAATTCCATGAAATTAAAGTGTCTGACTTTTCTTTAAAACCAATTCAGGGATGGTTCATAATTCAATGACTTCGTAATATCTGCTGCAGTATGTGGTGATAAAATTTTAAAATTTAGCCTTCATGTTCAATCTTCTATTTTCTCTGTAGTGTTGAAGGCCAAAGATCTAGCACTTGATATAGCTATAGAATCAGATTCTACATGTTCCATTAGCTTGTCTGTTTTTCGATACTATTGCTATTGTGATACCCTTGGTGTCATCGTCACAAAACTTTAACCTTAACTCATTCATAACTCAAAAATCGTTCAACATTTTTAAATGAAAATTGGTACACATGTCCATACCTTCACATAACTTTGGCTGTAATAATTATTCAGTAATGCCCCTGTATCGAATTAGAAGAAAAAAACGTTGCATTGGCGTTAGCTCCGCGTGTTTGTTATTTTTCTCTGATTCTCTCTCTTCTCTACAGGCTTTTTAGCTCACCTAAACGAAGTGCGAGGTGAGCTTTTGTTATCATTCGGCGTCTGTTAACAATTTCCTACAAATGACTTTTAATAAATCAATGGACTGATTTCAAGATAAGTTCATAGGAGTGTTCTTTGGGTGTTCCTCTATTAAAGGTTGTTCAAAGAATTTAATTCCAAGTAGAACTTTTGTTGCTGCAGCATCAGAAAAGGGGAAAATTGTCAAAACTTTAAAAATCTTCTTGGGTCAAAAGTACTGGCCCGATTTGAAAATTATTTTGCGCAAATGTTCCTTGAACACCCTCTACTAATATGGTTCAAATATTTCCGATTCGTTGAAACTTGTTTTCCTTAGATATGCAAGGTAAAATCTCCTTGTCAAAAAGTAACTGCCCGATTTAAAATAATATGACACAAATGTTCCTTGGGGGACATTCTACCAAGGTTGTTCAAATTAATTTGATCCGTTGAAAAACATGGTCGCCAGGGTTAGGGCTTGTTTCCTTATATGTGCATTGTAAAAACTTTAAAAATCTTCTTCTCCAAAAGTACCTGCCTGATTTAAAAATAATTTAGCACAAATGTTCCTTGGGTGACCATCTACCAAGATTGTTGAAATTTTTCTGATCTGATGAAAAACATGGCCGCCAGGGGGCGGGGCTTGTTTTCCTTATATGTAATAATAGTGAAAACTTAAAAAAATCTTCTTGTACTAAATCAATTGCCCGATTTGAAAATAATTTGGCACAAATGTTCCTTGTGTGTCCCTCTGCCAAGGTTGTTCAATTTATTCTGATCTGTTAAAAAAACATGGCCATCAGGGGGGTTGCTTGTTTTCCTTATTATTATTATATGTATAGAGTTTAAACTTTGAAAACTATTGAAGTTCTATTAAATGGGGTGAGCGATATAGTGCCATCATGGCCCTCTTGTTGTTATTTTCTCCGATTCTCTATTAATGTAATCAGAATTTTGAGAAACCTCTTGTTTGTGGATTATGTTGGCAAATTTCATCCCTATGGGAGACTTATAAATTTGTTTTCTGTTGGCGACCTAGTCATTAAGGTATTAAAGGTAAAAACTGATGAGAGTGGCATTCACTATCCGGCGCTCTTGTTTTTTAATGCACGCTAAATGACTTAGCTGTTGTTGCGCCATAAATTACTATACATTCATTCATTCATTTCAAACTATCAATGTCACCTTTTCCAACAACGTTTTCCAACTCTGCTTCAATATTGTACTTTAATTCTCCAGTATTTCAGATTTGTTCATTGCAGAGAACTAAAAGTATCTTATCAGGTATTCAGTCAAAGTATGTTTCTGATGTCGAAGAAATGTTTCATTATAATACAATTTGTAACTGGCTCATTGTGACGAATGTTGTATGTTTCAGCAATCAAATTAGCTCAGGTAGAAAGATACAGGTTAAGGTTAAAAGAGAGGGAGCGACGGAAAAAGTTATCCAGGGAATATGGTTTGATTACATCATCAGCTCAAGCAGCTGCTGCTGTAGCAGCAACAGTAGCTGTACCAGGTGCTAAACCAACAAAATCTCCATATCCAAAGAAGAAAGGAAAAGACGATAGGTAACATACAGGCTGTCCGGCCAAAACATACTATTAAATCAGTTTGAATATATATAACTAACACTATGAAGATTGATAGAAATTCCAGAGGATGGGAAACTCCTAGTGTGAAATAATTCCTATTGGTATCACTATGAAATTGAAATGTCACTTTATTTGATAAAAACTACGGAAATCCTCTTTAAAGTGAAAGTGTTGTTACAATATCTTCTTTTGTGAAATTGTCGCAATGTTTTCAAAAGTCAGTCTCGTTTGGAGGCGTCAGAAAGTGATTTCATGTGGGAAAGGGTTAAATGTTTGTCGTCATTAGCTATTTTCATGTTATACATGTGTTTCGTTCATGGCTGAAGAATTTTCTATTGTAAAGCACATTATTTGTACATGTACTAGTTTTCAATGATCCACCAGAGAAGGAATGTACTTATTAGTAACTTAATTATGAACATCTTTTCTTTGGGAAGTTGGTCTGTATTTATGTACTCTGTAAATTCAACTCATGATTTTGATGTGTTTCAGAATAGCCTTGTTATTTATTATTTTCAGAGAGATTCAGGATGATTTCAGACCATTTTCTCAATGTCATTCCTGTGCTGAACAAGAAAAGCTCGTTGAAAACTGTCTCAGTAAGTTTTACCAACTGATAATACAGATACAATTTCCAATAAAACATTTTTGATAAGGTATTATTATTATTAAAAAGAGGATGCAAATGTTTGTAAATTAACAATAACATATATAAGATGTCCTGCTTGAAACCAACATCGTGGTCTTTTGGTAATGTATTGACCCTGATCAGCCTAAGCATGCTTTAAAGGCTTATCCGGATTTAAACTTTCCGCCTCCTGTGGATTTTTCTGTTTCAGGAATCATTGCTCTATCCCCCTGAGACGTAATGTGTCGGTCCCTTTCAGTCTGCTCAGGCTGATCAGGGTCAATACTTTACGCAGATGAGATAATGTTGGTTTTTTCGTGGGACGGCTGATTTGAGAGTATCATTTTTTGCAACCAGTGTAGATCTATGTTGCCTATGTATTCTTAATGCAAACTACTTTTGAAAATATTGTGACAAAAGGAGAAATTGCTCACTTTATTTTCAACTCTATTTAATGATGATTCATTCATTTATAGAGATTTTCCATATTTTTGTCTAAATTTCAAAGTTGTTTGCTGAAGATTTGTTGTATGTGGTAAAGGGAAGAAATAGAGAATAAGAACACTGAACAGACTGTCGAAATATATAGGGTGGTTTTATAATGATGTCTTGGGGTCAATTTTCTGTCATTGAAGCTTTACTACCCTGCTCTTTTTTTTTACAGAGGAAATAGAACTCAAAAACAGAATAAAAGAACTTAGCAGATATAGGAAAAATGGTTTAACTAAATATGAAAGTAAGTTTGAGTCCATATCTCATATTAGTGTTCGAGGATGAAAGAAAATAATCATCAGAAATAGTCAAAGAATAAAGATAAAATCATTCACTGAATGGAAAATCGGGAATACTGACAGTTCCCTTGCATATGAATTTTTTCGGAAAATGCCATAAAACAAGATTTCATCTTTTCCAACAACGCTTCCTGTCATAATTCAATGTTATGATGTTACTGTATTAAGGTATCTCCCCTCTTACTTCTGCCTAGATGCCTAGACCAAAAAAACCTGAATTCATTGGACCTAGTTAGTGATAAGGGCTCACAAATCCTGACCTAACCTACAACCCCTATGTTGTGGTACTCAATTTGTGTCAGATGTAATATTCCTTGTTTGTGAGTATTTAAACCTTCCAACTTTCAGACGCATTTGCAGCAGACAACTATTAAAAACAGTGTGGCAAAAAGAGAAATTGCTTATAATGAGTCGGAAGACATTGTGTAATTGCTTATAATGAGTCGGAAGACATTGTGGAAAAAGGAAAATAATTTGTGCATAGTTTTTCTTTATTTTCTGCAATCTTTTCAGCTATTTCCAATAGTTGCACTTTTATTGATAGAAAATTTGAATAGATGTTTTCAAAGTCATCTGCTGCAAATTATTTCCATGTGCAAACGGGTGAAATGAAATGTAATTTTATAAATATATTTATTTCATAGATGTAGAAACATTTGAAGAAGAGCGGTTAAAAAGAGAGAAGAAAAGAGAAAAACTTAAAAAACTTGTGAGTATTTATATATTAAACAGACTTGTAGATATAGAAGGAACATCTTAGTCGCCTGTCAGTGTAATTGACGGACACGCGACATAGATGTTAATTCTATATGTCACCCTTCCTAGGCAGGCAACACAGAAAGTGGTACTGTTAATACGGGAACCATTTCCCGGATACATCTGTTGCAGATGGCCTATTGATAACATAGTTACTATAAGTTAGAAAAGGAAAAAGTAGTTCATTACTAGCAATTCTCATGTTTATTTAACCCTTTTCCACAAACAGATGCCTCTGCAACTTGGTGGCAAAAGGAGAAATCGTTCATAATGAGCAATTTCTACTTTTGCCATAATGTTTTAAATTTTATCCATTAATCATACTATCATTTATAGAGATTTTCCATAATTTTGTCTATATGATTTCAAAGGCGTCTGCTGCAGATTTTATATTTGTAAATGGCAATGAAAATTGAACTGCTGTTTGTAAACTTGTACGTTTCCAAATTTGAAATTTCGGAATTTGTTTAATATAAATTTCTTCTCCTTTATCTGTGTTTGTGCTATGATTGTCTTAAAAAATGTGACTTCTAGCTAGGACCTACAACATGGAATTGTAAGTTAAAATAAACTATTTTAATGTTATATAATGTTTGGAAGGACTTCTGATTCTGCAGCCGGTAAATACGTGCATTTAATTTTATAGGTTTTTAGCTCACCTAAGCACGAAGTGCAAGGTGAGCTTTTGTGATCACTCATCGTCCGGCGGCGGCGGCGTCTGTCCGTGTGTTAACAATTTGCTACAAATGACTTCTCCTACTAAACCAATGGACAGATTTCAAAATAACTTCACAGGAACGGTCCTTAGGTGGTCCTCTTTCAAAGTTGTTTAAAGAATTTATTTCCAAGTAGAACTTTGGTTGCTGCGGCATCAGAAAACGGGAAAATTGCCAAATCTTAAAAAATCTTCTTGTCCAAAAGTACCGACCCGATTTAAAAATTATTTTGCACAAATGTTCCTTGGGGCACCCTTTACCAAGATTGTTCAAATATTTCCAATCCGTTGAAAACCATGGCCGCCAGGGGGCAGAGCTTGTTTTCCTTATATGTGCATTGTTAAAACTTTAAAAATCTTCTTGTCCAAAAGCACTGGCCCGATTTGAAAATTAGTTTGCACAAATGTTCCTTGGGGCACCCTTTACGAAGATTGTTCAAATATTACCGATCCGTTGAAAAACATTGCCGCCAGGGGGCGGAGCTTGTTTTCCTTATATGTGCATTGTTAAAACTTTAAAAATCTTCTTGTCCAAAAGTACTGGCCCGATTTGAAAATTATTTTGCACAAATGTTCCTTGGGGGCACCCTTTACCAAGATTGTTCAAATATTTCCGATCCGTTGAAAAAACATGTCCACCAGGGGGCGGAGCTTGTCTTACTTATATGTGCATTGTTAAAACTTTAAAAATCTTCTTGTCCAAAAGTACTGGCCCGATTTGAAAATTATTTTGCACAAATGTTCCTTCGGGCACCCTTTACTAAGATTGTTCAAATATTTCCGATCCGTTGAAAAATATGGCCGCCAGGGGGCAGAGCTTGTTTTCCTTATATGTGCATTGTTAAAACTTTAAAAATCTTCTTGTCCAAAAGTATTAGCCCGATTTGAAAATTATTTTGCAGAAATGTTCCTTGGGGCACCATTCACCAAGATTGTTCAAATATTTCTGATCCGTTGAGAAACATGGCCGCCAGGGGGCGGAGCTTGTTTTCCTTATATGTGCATTGTAAAAAAGTTTGATTAAATCAGGTGAGCGATATAGGACCATCATGGCCCTCTTGTTTAGACTATACTTTATTGTACAAGTACTTTTTTACTGACCTTTAAACCTGTATTGGTTCCATAACCACTACTGCAATGTTTCCGTGCATGATGCATTTTATAATGAACCGCTATTGGAGAGATTCACCCTTTCCAACATACGAAAAACATTTAGCAGGCAACTTTAAAATCAACTAGTACAAAATGTGGAAAATCTTCATAAATGAAAGTTCAATTATTATATAGAATTGAAAACATTGTAGCAAATGGAGGAATTGCGCATAATAAGCTATTGCTTCTTGTGTCACAATATTTTGTCAGTCGTCCATCACTCAAGAGGCTAATTTTATCATCCAATCTTCATGAAACTATTTTTTTTTAATATCTAGCTGATCTTTATGCCAAGTTCGAATATGGATCATCTCGGGTCAAAAACTAGGTCACAAGGTCAAATTTGAGTAATATCTTATTAACACTAGAGACCACAGTTTTACCTTCAGCAGCTTGAAACTTTGTCAGAATGTTTAACTTGATGCTATTTAGTTCAAGTTTGTATATGGGTCATGTTGAGTGAAAAATTAGGCCACCAGTCCAACTGGAAGGAAATCTTGATAGTACTCTGGAAGCCGCATTTTTAATTTGAGCAGATTGTTACTTTGTCAGAATAATTGTCGAAAACAAGTCACTAGGCCAAATTTGAGAAATATCTGGTTAACACTGTAGGGACCGCATTTTTTGCTTCAGGAGCTTAAAACTTTGTAAGAATGTTTGTCTTGATATCTAGGCCAAGTTTGTTTATGGGTCATGTCGAGTCTAAAGCTTGTTATCCCCCGCTTTTTCAAAGAATAAAAGAGGGGTTATTAATTTCGGTTTATCCGTCTGTCTGTCTGTCACACTTCGTTTCTGTGCAATAACTGCCACAAATGTTAACCAGTTTTTTTTTTCAAACATGGTAACAAGGTTTAAGACTAGGCCAAGTTCGATCAGCACTTTCGGCGGACTTTATTCAGTGAAGTTATGGCCCCTTATTTAACAAAAAATGTTGTTTGTTGCTGTTTCCGTGCAATAACTGCCACAAATGTGAACCGGTCTTTTTTTTCAAACTTGGTAACAAGGTTAAATGCCTTAAGGGCTAGGCCAACTTCGATCGTCACTTTCTGCGGACTTTATTCGGCGGAGTTATGGCCCCTTAATTAACAAAAAATGTCGTTTGTTGCTGTTTCCGTGCAATAACTACCACAAATGTGAACCGGTTTTTAGCTCCACTATGGCGAATTGTCCGTGCGTGCGTTAACTTTTTCCTTTAAACGACTTCTTCTCACTAACCACTTGGCCAATTTGGTTGAAACTTCATAGGAAGCATCCTCTCAATGTCCTCTCCTAAATTCCTTCAATTTTTTTTGATCCATCCATAATTCTGGTTTCCATGGCAACCAAAAGAAAAAAATAGTGAAAACTTAAAAAATCTTCCTCTTGTCGGGCCGATTTTCAAATAATTTTGTAGAAATGTTCCTTGGGTGACCCTTTATTAGATTCCTTCAAGAAATGTTGATTGGTCGAAAAACATGGCCGCCAGGGTCGGGGCTATTTTGCCTTATATAGCTATAGTGTAAACTTAAAAAATCTTCTTCTCCGAAAGTGTTCAGCCGATTTTCAAATAATTTTGTAGAAATGTTCATTGGGTGACCGACCCTCTATCAGATTCACCCGGCCGGGTAGCTCAATTGGTAGCGTATCTGACTCGTGATCTGGAGGTCACGGGTTCGATACCCGGTTGCGGCGACATTCTTTCGGGCGATGGTTTCCATTGCCTCTCACCTCTGATCTATGTGAGAAAGTAGTCAGTGGCTTCGAAAGAATGTTGTGTAAGTACTGGTGTGGGAAAGCCAGGAAAACATGGGTAGGTGCACTGACCGCCGTGATATGACCAAAGCTGTTGAAAGCGGCGTTAAACTCCAAACAAACAAAATCTATCAGATTCCTTCAAGCCATGTTGATTGGTCGAAAAATATGGCCGCCAGAGGGCGGGGCTATTTTGCTCTATATGACCATAGTGAACATTTAAAAAATCTTCTTTTCCGAAAGTGTTGAGCAGATTTTCAAATAATTTTGTAGAAATGTTCTTTGGGTGAGCCTCTATCAGATTCCTTCAAGCCATGTTGATTGGTTGAAAAATATGGCCGCCATGGGGTGGGGCTAATTTGCCTTATATGGCTATGGTGAAAACTTAAAATATCCTCTCCTCCGAAAGTGTCAGGCCGATTTTCAAATAATTTTGCTGAAACATTCCTTGGGTGACACTCTACAAGATTCCTTTAAGCCATGGTGGTTGGTAAAAAATGTGGCCACTAGGGGGCAGGGCTGTTTGGAGATTTGATTTTTGCCTTATGGCCGTGAAGCGATACTGGCCCTCTTGGGCCTCTTGTTTTTCAAACTTGGTACTTAGGTTAAATGCCTTAAGGGCTAGGCCAAGTTCGATCGTCACTTTCGGCGGACTTTATTCTGTGGAGTTATGGCCCCTTATTTAACAAAAAATGTCGTTTGTTGCTGTTTCCGTGCAATAACTGCCACAAATGTGAACCGGTTTTTTTCAAACTTGGTAACAACCGAGGCCAAGTTCGTTCGTCACTTTCGGCCGACTTTATTAGGTGGAGTTTCGTCCTCTTAATTAACACAAAATGTCATTTGTTGCAGTTTCTGTGCAATAACTGCCACAAATGGGAACCATTTTTTTTCAAACTTGGTAACAACGTAAAATGCCTTAAGGGCTAGGCCAAGTTCGATCGTCACTTTCTGCGGACTTGATTCGATGGAGTTATGGCCCCTTAATTAACAAAAAATGTCGTTTGTTGCTGTTTCCGTGCAATAACTACCACAAATGTGAACCGTTTATTTTTTCAAACTTGGTAACGGTTAAATGCCTTAAGGGCTAGGCCAAGTTCGATCGTCACTTTTGGCGGACTTTATTCTGTGGAGTTATGGCCCCTTGATTAACAAAAAATGTTGTTTGTTGCCGTTTCCATGCAATTACTGCCACAAATGTGAACCGTTTTTTTTTTCAAACTTGGTAACAAGGTTAAAGTCCTTAACAGCTAGGCCAAGTTCGATCATCACTTTCGGCGGACTTTATTCCTACAATATTTCCTGTAAGCTTGTTTTGCAAGTGATGTAAAATGAATAACTAGGTCACAAGGCCAAATTGAAGGAAAACCTTAACACTCTGGAAACTACATTTTTAGATCACCTGAACCAAAGGCTCAAGGTGATCTTTTCTTATCGCTCTCTGTCCGTCGTTAACTTTTAGCTTTAAACATCATCTCCTCCTAAACCACAGGAACAATTTCCACAAAACATCACAGGAAGGTTCTTTTAATGGTCCTCTTTCAATATTGTTCAAAGATTTAACCCTTCACCTCATATAGACTCTTTCTGACGTCTCTGCAGCAGACAGCATTTTGAAAACATAGTGACAAAAGATGAAATTGCTCATAACGAGCAATTTCTCCTTCTGCCACAATGTTTTCCACTTTTGGTCATAGGTTATCCATTCAATTATAGAGATTTTCTATTTTTTGACAAAATATGTTCAAAGTCGTCTGCTGCAGAATTGTCGTATGAGGGAAAGGGTTAAATTCCATTGAGAACTTTGGTTGCTGCGGCATCAGAGAGGGGCAAAATGTCCAAACTTTAAAAATCTTCTCTTCTGAATCTGCTTGTCAGATCCAATATAATTTGTCAGAAATGTTCCTTGGGTGACCCTCTACAAAAATTGTTCAAGCCATATTGATTGGTCAAAAAACATGGCAGTAAGGCGGCATCAGAAAAGGGGCAAAATTTGAAAGTTCCATTTTTACAAGAAAATTGAATAGGAATCTTACTTCAGTGATCTTCTACTTAATATGTATAAGACGTATTGATTGGTTACAAAATCATAGCAATCAGGCGTCATCACATAAAGGGTTAATTGAACTTTTAGCTACAAATGACAACTACCATTCCACTGGACCATTTTTAGATCACCTAGAGCCAAAGGCTCAAGGTGACCTATTCTGATCACTCTGTGTCCGTTGTCCGTCGTTAACTTTTAGCTTTAAACATCATCTTCTCCTGAACCGCAACAACAATTTCCACCAAACATCATAGGAATGTTCCTTTGGTGGTCCTCTTTCAAAATTGTTCAAAGATTTAAATTCCATTGAGAACTTTGGTTGCTGCGGCATCAGAAAGGGGACAAAATGTCCAAACTTTAAAAATCTTCTCCTCCGAATCTGATATAATTTGGTAGAAATGTTCCTTGGGTGACCCTCTATAAAAATTGTTCAAGCCATACTGATTGGTCGAAAAACATGGCAGTCAGGCAGCATCAGAAAAGGGGCAAAATGACAAAATTTGAAAATTCCATTTTTAGCTCGACTATTCGAAGAATATGAGAGCTATACTACTCACCCTGGCGTCGGCGTCCACGTCACACTTTGGTTAAGGTATTGCATGCAAGTACTAAAATACTACATGTACACAAATCCCATAGCCCGACGTCCGGGACAAGTCGTAAATCGCATCGGGCAAGTCGCTAATTGCAAAATCTCAGTCCCAGACAAGTGGCATTTTCCGAAAATTTACGTAACAGTGAATGTAAATTCCTGTGTCTGGTAGCCCGGCTTAATTACTTAGACACATGTCTGTCGTGTATAAATTTGACTGTATGTTACATGCGAAAAACCACTCGCGCGTGACCATAACAAATAGTAGGCGGAGTTACCCACCTGTCAGATCGAGTGGTTTCAGCCAACCGAATCGCGTCAGTAATAGTCGATTAACGTGATATATATGTACCCAATAAGGCTGTCCAATCATAAGTGACAATTGTTCCTTGGGGCTGTGTTATTTATGGATCGGTCTCATTAAAATATTCCTAAATGTATTTTCATCCATATTTCTACTTTCGGTATGCGATGTTGCGATGTTTGCAAACTGGTGCAAACCGGTTCAGAAAGACTTTGAAGAAAAATTTCGCCATGCAGAAGTTAATAAAATAAATTTGATCCAAATTAAAGCCAATACGACGACTTCTTGAAATTATCTTGCCGTTTATCAATTTGAAATACCTTCAAGATCGACATAATATTCGTAATATCAGGGACACAAAGAAAATTATTTGGAATGAAATATATAAATGATTCCCCCCCCCCCCCCCCCCCCCCCCGAGTATGATAATTTCCCAATCACGGCTTTGTTTACCAAAATAAATTAGCATAAACGGCGGGGAAAAAAATCATATGACTTAATAGTTGCGATTTCATTGGATGAAATGAGAAATTGGGTGAATGACGACCCCGATGTTTACATTCAACGCAAAGTAGGGAACCATGATTAACATTGTGCAATCATCAAAATGGCGGCTTTGTTGTGAATAATACCGCAACACTAATCTGACTAAAGTACACAATCTGACTAAATGTAAATGCGTAGCGTGAATAGAAGATGATTTTAATGAGATTGACCGCAACACATGAAACAAATTTAACGTTTTGTTGTCTTTCATTTTTTTTGACAATATTTTTTTATTTAATTACTACATTGAACCTGATAAATTTGACTTTTGGTTGATAAAATTGAATTGATTTAATGTCTTTCTTTGTAAAACTGACCCACGTATCGTACACTGCCCTGTTTCGGTGAGGGACCTAAATCGGTGACCTTAAATTTTGTTATCTTCAATTTGACTATGTGGTCTCAAGTTTAACATTTCTGTCAATAGCTTTTGAATCTTTTGTAAATATGGATAAAATACATACATTTTATGCAGAATATCTCAAATAACCTAGTGAAAAATAATCTCTTTTCCAAATTTCATTTTTTTTTTACTGAATGCTGCACTACAGGTCTTTTGCAATAATGTTATTTGAATTGGTCACTACCCTTAAATCATGTACATTGTGTGCTCTTAATAATATCTTTATACAGAACTAGAAAAAAAACCACTAAAAAACAATTTAAACACTTAAGAAACCACGATCCGGGCTACCAGCTTCCAAATCTGGTAACCCACTGGGTAGTCTCAATATATCGCCGTTACATATTGCGAACAGTCAAAATAAAAAATCGGGCTACCAGCCTACCACACAATTCTTAAATTTGTCGCATGTTAAACTTTGTGTGCAGAAAAGTGGGACAAGTGGCATTCTCAAAGTGGCTGATTTTTTTTTTTGTACAGCCCTGACTGTCCATATCTCAGTATTTACTTGATGCATTGCATTGAAACTTTATACAACCCTACCCAACTATCACACCTATGTACATTATCAAGTTAGATAACTATATCATGCATTTTATGCAAGTTATTGCCCTTTTTTTACTTAGAAATTCTGGTTAAAGTTTTGCGTGCAACTAAATTAACAGTCCATATCTCAGTATTTACTTATTGCATTGCATTGAAACTTTATACAACCCTACCCAACTATCACACCTATGTAGATTATCAAGTTAAATAACTCTATCCGGCATTTTATGCAAGTTATGGGCCTTTTTTAACTAGAAATTTGGTTAAAGTTTTGCGTGCAACTTCATTAAGAGTCGATATCCTAGTATTTACTTTATGCATTGCTTTGAAACTTTATACAACCCTTCCCAACTATCATACTAAGTTGACTTTCAATTTAAATAACTCTTTCCTGCATTTTATGCAAGTAATGGGCCATTTTGGACTTATAAATTCTGGTTAAAGTTTTGCATGCAACTACATTAAGAGACCATATCATAGTAATTACTTGATGCATTGCATTGAAACTTTATACAGCCCTTCCCAAACATCACACCTATGTAAACAATCAAGTATGATAACTCTATCAGATTCCTTCAAGCCATGTTGATTGGTCGAAAAACATGGCCGCCAGGGGGGGGGGGGGGCTATTTTGCCTTGCATGGCTATAGTGAAAACTTAAAAAATCTTCTCCTCCAAAAGGGCCAATTTTCAAATAATTTTGTAGAAATGTTCCTAGGGTGACCCTCTATCAGATTCTTTCTAGCCAAGTTGATTGGTCGGAAACTATGGACGCCAGGGGGCGGGGCTTATATAGCTAAAGTGACAAAATATGTTCAAAGTCGTCTGCTGCAGAATTGTTGTATGAGGGAAAGGGTTAACACTCTGCGGAAGCTGTATTTCTAACTTGAGCATGTTGAAGCTTTGTCTGAATTGGTGTTTGTTTTATAAGAAGGCTAAATTCGAGTATGGGTCAAATCCGGTCAAAAACTAGGTCACTATGCCAAATTGAAGATCCCTCTTCATTTAAGTGCTAAACAAGGACTACAACTATTAATAGAATTCCCATACCAAAAATTCAATGGTACAAAACACTTGGCCCACCGCCAAAACAAATTGTATTAGTTACATTCAAATTTGACCATCCATGAGCAATAGGACAGCTAATGAAGTGGACTGTAGCAATATCAAAATGTCAACTACCTAAGTTTAAGAGTGAATGGTTGCTTGATATGGGCTGAAGTTTGAGAATTATTTCTGTATGTTATCATCAAGATTATCATGTCTGTTTGTTTTTGTCTAGGGCAGTTTTTCCCAAGTAAAGCGCCATTCAATGGGTTCAAAAAATGCCGACGTAGAGTGAGTATACTTGATATTGTGTTGTTGCTTAAGTAACCTTTTGAATATTTTAAATGAATACTCTGATATTGTGTTTTTTTTTATTTTGTCAAATTATAGTTGTGCATTTTAGACTTTAGTATTGAAATATCTTAACTATCTTGGCACTTCTCTGTATAGTTCATAATTCTTTCCCACAAATCTGCTATAGACAACTTTGAAAATATCTTTGCAAAAGTATGAAAAACATGTAATTGAAAGTATAATAATTGTGAATAATTGTTAATATGTGTGTAAAATATATAGATTATAATAATAGTTGAAACATACTGACACACGGAGAAATTTCTCATTTTAAACAGTATTCCTTTTGTCACAATGTGTCTGTATGAGAGAAAGGGTTAACATGTAAAATGTATTCTTGAAAACACTTTTAATTCGCGAGATCATGATTTCATGGGTTTTGTCAAAAATCAGGTTTTCTTTTTTAATTTGCTTATTGTTGAACATTGTCATCACACTGGTCATCACACTGGTCAAACGCACACTTAATGGAAGGTACTTGATAATTATTTCCTATCTATTACTATTATCTATCACTTGCAGGCATAAGTTGTGAAATAGAGACAATATAAACAATAGATATTCATAGGGAACTTGTACAGGCATTAACGAGATAATTAACGGTTTACAGCATACTTGACTAGAGACTATGTTTGAAGAACTTAACTATAATGCGTAACGGGTTCGTACCAAGTTGTCAACACTCAAGGTAGAATGCAGTTCTACAAATCAGTGAAGACTGTTAATGTATAATTATAACAAACTTTTATCCATCAACAGCTAAAGTAGCATATTTTCCGTTGTCTATAAATTCAGAATATAATTTGCATGATTGTGATTTGTCGAATTTAGCAAAAAAGTTATCTAATGCGAAACCTGTTATGAGGTCAGTTTGAAAATGATAAAGTATTATTTAACCCTTCTTTGTGGAAATGAAGCAAAGTGTGTTTTTGACGAGTGTAAATAACCTTTATCTGGTCATGCCATCTGATTCAAATGAAGTTTCTTGAGAGCTACTGTGACTAATTGATGATCAGAGCAGCTTGATCTGAATTTACAATGTTTGCAAAGGCTATAGGTTATGGTTTTCATGGAACGCCAATCAATTATCTTTTTTCTAAATGCAGAAGATTTTGAAAGACACCTTGTAAAAATATGGAAAATCTCGATAAATGAAAGAATAATTATTGAATGGAGGTGAAACATTGTGGCAAAAGAAAAAGTTATTCACAATTAATTCTTTCATTCTAAACTCGTAATTTCCCAAAATATCTCTGTTTACTGAACCAAACCCTATGTTGCGGGTACTCAAAAGAATTGTCTCACAATTCTTTTAAGTACCCAGAAAATAGGGTTTGAATGTCAAAAAATGATTTTATAACATGAAAAATATCCCGTTATCTCGAGCTCTGTGTAATAAGCAATTTCTCCTTTTACAGCAATGTTTTCAACTCTTTCCAATCATTAAACTTTCCCTAATGTTGCCTAAATGTTTTCAGTTGTCTGCTGCTGATTTGTTGTATGTGGGAAAGGGATAACTATATGCATGCACCCCAGTTATTTAAAATAGCCACTAGTTAATCGACAAAAAACTTCTACACTTAGTGGATTACGACCTGAACCAGAAAAGACAGTACCGGTACCTAGATTTAATCAATGAACAACATAACCTTTCCCACAGACAGATGTATTTTAACACACACAACTTTTGAACACATAGAGATCACTTCTCTACTGTCTTTCTGTCATGCTGTCATGCTTTCCTGACCTAATGGGAGGCAACTCATGTGTTCCTTCTTACTCATGTTATTAAAGTAATGTTTTGAAACAAATCAATATTTTGGATTTTGTTTAGATTATTTTGAAGAGTATTTTGTATAAACAAGGAATAACTTTTCTAATCAACAAACATGGGGGAAAAAATACTACTGTCTCTGTTTATTATATGTTTCCTCATTAAGAGTACTTAAAATAATTTTGTTATTACGTTTTATATATCCAATAGTTAACATGAACTACTAAAAAGTGGTTTCTTAATGGAATATTGATATACTTTTGCAATACCGTATATACTCAGTTATAAGTCGCCCTCGTCTATAAGTCGCACCCCCTACTTCGAGGCCTAAAGTCTAGGGTTTGATGATTGACCCTCTTATAAGTCGCAGTTAGATTTTTGATTTTTTTCACGTCAAAACCCTATGACAAGCAGCGAGATATAACCCAAGTCATCATGATCGAGCATCAGATTTTTTGTTTAAAACATTCATATAATGTCCAATTAGTTTTATGTAAGCATTGATTTATAGTCTAAATAGATTTTACTATCATAAGAAGCGAGATATATAACCTTAAGTCATCAAGATCGAGCAACAATCTTTTTGTTTACATTATTTGAACATACAATGATGTCCAACTAGTTTTAATTTGTTTTATCTAAAGAGATTTACTGGGGAATACATAAACCGGTTTTGTCCGGTCACAAAAGGCCCCAGGTTATGTGAAAACACACTCGTCTTGATTAACCCTTTGTTTTATCTATGGTAATATAGCTCTCATTTATGGAGTTTATTCCCGATATTGTCAATTTGTTTCCAAGGTCGTTTGCTGCAGATTTGTTGTATGCGGGAAAGGGTTAACTGAAGGGGTAGAGGGTAGATGGAGGGAAAAATCGGCGTTGCATAACTGAAATTAATTCGCATACAGTGATAATCTGCTAACTCAGATTAAATTCGTCCTTTTCCCATGATGTTTCTGATGCAGCTGAAAACTTTTGAAAACATTGCTAATTTCCCCTTTGTTTGATAATATAGCTTTCGTTTATGGAGTTTGTTCACCCTTTTTAATAAAAATCCACGGTTCAGCGACCTCAATTCTAACAGTCAAATAATTCTAACACAACTGTCGCGTGTAAACCACACAGGTTTAAATTATCATCAAGCTAAAGGTGTTACATGTAAAATTACCCGAGGTCAAATTCTGCAGACGTGTACGTATTAGAGTGGGTAAAAACCGATAATTGCATTGTTAGCAGTTTGTATTTAATACACTTTAGCTACAGTTATTGTCTTTGTTACGACTCTCAAATACTGCAGATGTATCACAGTGGTAAAAGCCGATAATTGCATGTTTATCAGTTTTTACTTAATACACTTTAACGTCAATTATTGACCGTGTTAAATCACCCCGTGTGTAGTCTTGGGATTGTTTGTGGATTAATTATGACAATTTTGGTCTGACTTTTTTATCTCTTTAATTGGATCTGTGTTTGTTTTTTGCTTTCTAATGGTTTAATTTGGTACCATCACCCATGCAGGCCAAAATCACGGTGAAATGGGTCTTGTCGTGGCCATTATTATGGCTTCTTTTTATCACCTTCTGCAAACATGGACTTTCTAATTAAGATAGTTTGACAGCTACGTGTGTACGTGTCTACACAATGACAAATTATCACTTTCCCGCATGCAACAATTATGTACAAGGCTACGTTGAAAACATCAAGGCAAGAAACATCGTGGATAAAGGAGAAATTGCTTATTGCAAGCAATTTTGAGTTAGCATTAACATTTCAAAATTCGGATGGGAAGCCTCAATATATGGTAATAAGGGTTAATAAGGGTTACAAATCAATGACTTTTTGTTTAAAATAAAAACAACACTTTATCCTGAAATATAAATTAAAGTTTATTACATTATTTTTTCAATCACATATAAAGTGACATACGACCTAGTAACAGTATTATGGTCTGTATATTTACGCATCTGGACTTGAGCTCCGCAATTTATATTTTCACAAAATTCAAAATGGCTTCCAATCGAGCTGAAATCGAAACAATAACTTGGAACAAATGACTTTTTAAATGTACATTCATAAGTTATATATTTTTTCTAGTGTTTGTTTTTATAAACAAATCAATTCTATAAGATATGTTTCTTTCAATCAAACTTGATTTATTCTGTTAAATCATCATTTAAGTCGCCCTTTTTATCAATGACCGGCCTGCACAGTTTTTGACGATCGGTGAATTGGAGGGTAATTTTTTCTGAATTTTTGCTTGACCCTCTTATAAGTCGCTCCCCCCACTTCACTTTCGATTTTGAAGGTAAAAAAGTGCGACTTATAACCGAGTATATACGGTATGTATTATGAAAATGTATTTGTGAGGGAAAGATGGAAAATCTGAAATATAACTGAAAAATTGTTGAAAACACCAAACAATCAATTTTCTGAATGGGAGGACATCTAAAACAGGATAAAGATTACCTAGAATTCAATCCTTTTTGAAGACTTGTAATTTCATGATATTGTTTTTTTTTTTTTTTTTCAGAGAAAAATTCGATATACTCATCGACGAAAACGGTAAGCAAAAAAAGATTTCTGTAAAGCTTCAAGTCATACAAGAAGTGTAAAATATGAGATGGACCACCTATACATGTAATGCGGGTGTTGGTTTCTCCCCCACTGATCCACTGATACCAAGTTACCCCTTTCCTACATATAGACGATTTTTGACCAGAATCATTTTTGTCTCGCCCACGATAGTGAAGTGAGACATAGCAGTCACTTTTCCGGCGGCGGCCACTTTTACAAATTACTATATTTCAGCAACCCCTGCTGGAATTTTTCTGAAACTTTGTCAGATGTATTGTATGGTAATGGGACATAATTCAACTTTAGCATTTTCAAGGTCAAGGTCATATGTTGGCAGAACTTGAACTTTGTTAGTTAACTTAATCTCAAAACTTAACCTTGGTTAAATATCTCGGCAACCCCTAATGGAATTTTTGGCCGGATTGCTCTAGCAATTCCCATCTATAGATTGGCGATGTCCGTCCGTCCGTCAACATTTTGTTTAAAGTTTCAGGTTGAGGCAAAATCTCAGCACTTGAAAGGGTTACAAACTTGAAACTTTGCCTGAAGGTAACCAGTAACAAGTTCTATTGATTTCTATGGTTACTTTGACCTTGACCTTGGTTTGTCGATTTTCAAGGTCAAATTGCCGACAATCCGCCTTACCGTCTTCAGCGGTTTCTTGTTTTGAAACTATGTGAGATGTATTGTATGGTCATCGGACATCATGCAACGTCAAAAAAAATCAAGGTCAAGGTCATATTTTGGCAGAACTTGAACTTGGTTAGGTAACTTAACCTTGGTTATATCTCGGCAGCCCCTGATAGAATTTTTCTGAAACTATGTCAGATGTATTGGTATTGTTTGCTCATGGAACATCATTCAATGTTAAAATGTTCAAGGTCACTGTCATAATTTGGCAGAACTTGAACGATGTTAAGTAACTTAACATTGGTTATATCTCAGCAACCCTGCTGGATTTTTCTGAAACTATGTTAGATGTATTGTTGGGTCATGGAACATCATTCAAGGTCATAATTTGCCTTAATTTGGAATAATCTTCTGATCACTCTAGAAGTCCTATTCTTCATTCAATCTTCACGAAATTTAACCACTAGATTTGTTTTCATCAAATCTAGGTCAAGTTCACAAATAGGTCATGAGGGGTCAAAAACTAGGTCTCTAGGTCAGATGTTAGAATAACCTTGTGAAATCACATTTTTTATTTAATCTTCATGAAAAGTTATTAGATCACATCTTGGTCAAGTTCAAAACTGGGTATTGGCGTAGGTCAAATTTCCTAGAAGGGTGAGACACCCTCAGCCCGAGGTCTTGTTATTAATTTTTAAACTCTTTTCAAAAATTATACTCTCATATATAACCAACAACAAAAATCATATTCTTCCCTAGATCATAGATGATTTAACCTTTTCCCTCATACAACATTTCTACAGCAGATGACTTTGAACATATTTTGTCAAAAAATAGAAAATCTCTCTATAATTGCATGGATAACCTATCTAAAAGTGGGAAACATTGTGGCAAAAGGAGAAATTGATCGTTTTGAGCAGTTTTTAGATCACCTAAAGCCAAAGGCTCAAGGTGAGCTATTCTGATCACTTTTTCGTCCGTCGTTAACATTTAGACATTTAGATCATCTTCTCCTTAACCACTTGACCAATTTCAACCAAACTTCACAGGAATGTTCCTTTGGTGGACCTCTTTCAAAATTGTTCAAAGATTTAAATTCCATCGAGAACTTTGGTTGCTGCAGCAACTGAAAAGGGGAAAATTGCCAAATCTTAAAAAATGTTCTTGTCCAAAAGTACTGGCCCGATTTGAAAATATTTTGCACAAATGTTCCTTGGGGCACCCTTTACCAAGATTGTTCAAATATTTCCGATCCGTTGAAAAACATGGCCACCAGGGGGCGGAGCTTGTTTTCCTTATATGTGCATTGTTAAAACTTAAAAAATCTTCTTGTCCAAAAGTACTGGCCCGATTTGAAAATTATTTTCCACAAATGTTCATTGGGGCACTCGATCCCCAGTCGCGGCACTACGATCATGCTGGAGTGCCCTTTGGCAAGGCACTTTTTCTAGCCTAGTACTGGTTTGTTTACCCAGGGATCATGAATAATTAAATTTAATTGCGCGCTAAATGACCTTAGCTGTCGATGCGCCATAAAACAATATACATTCATTCATTGGGGCACCCTTTACCAAGATTGTTCAAATATTGCCGATCAGTTGAAAAACATGGCCGCCAGGGGGCGGAGCCTGTTTTCCTTATATGTGCATTGTTAAAATTTTAAAAATCTTCTTGTCCAAAAGTACTGGCCCAATTTGAAAAATTATTTTGCACAAATCTTCCTTGGGGCACCCTTTACCAAGATTGTTCAACTATTTCCGATCTGTTGAAAAACATGGCCGCCAGGGGGCGAAGCATGTTTTCCTTATATGTGCATTGTTAAAACTTTAAAAATCTTCTTGTTCAAAAGCACTGGCCCGATTTGAAAATTATTTTGCACAAATGTTCATTGGGGCACCCTTTACCAAGATTGTTCAAATATTTCCGATTGGTTGAAAAACATGGCCGCCAGGGGGCGGAGCCTGTTTTTTAATCACCTAGAGCCGAAGGCTCAAGGTGAGCTATTCTGATCACTTTTTGTCCGTCGTCCGTCCGTCCGTCCGGCGTTAACTTTTAGCTTTAAACATCATCTCCTCCCAAACTCCAAGGACAATTTCCGTGAAACATCACAGGACTGTTCCTCTGGTTGGCCTCTTTCAAAGTTGTTCAAAGATTTAAATTCCATTGAGAACTTTGGTTGCTGCGGCATCAAAAAGGGGGCAAAATGTCCAAACTTTAAAAATCTTCTCCTCCGAATCTGCCTGTCAGATTCAAATATAATTTGGTAGAAATGTTCCTTGGGTGACCCTCTATAAAAATTGTTCAAGCCATACTGATTGGTCAAAAAACATGGCAGTCAGGCGGCATCAGAAAAGGGGCAAAATGACAAAATGACAAAATTCCATTTTTATGAAAGTGCTTGTCTGATTTTAAGAAAATATAATACGAATCTTACTTAAATAATGATCCTCTATTTAATTTGTTTAAGCCGTTTTGATGGGTAACACAATCATAGCAACCAGGCGTCATCACAAAAGGGGTAAATTGAACTTTTAGCTACAAATGACAACCAACTCCTACCATTCCAATAGACCAATTTCCACAAAACATCACAGGAATGTTCCTTCGGTGGTCCTCTTTCAAATTTGTTCAAAGAATAAAATTCCATTGAGAACTTTGGTTGCTGCGGCATCAGAAAGGGGACAAAATGTCCAAACTTTAAAAATCTTCTCCTCTGAATCTGCCTGTCAGATTCAAATACAATTTGGTAGAAATGTTCCTTGGGTGACCCTCTATAAAAATTGTTCAAGCCATACTGATTGGTCGAAAAACATGGCAGTCAGGCGGCATCAGAAAAGGGGCAAAATGACAAAATTTGAAAATTCCATTTTTATGAAAGTGTTTGTCTGATTTTAAGAAAATATAAAACGAATTTTACTTTAATGATCCTCTATTTAATTTGTTAAAGCCGTTTTGATTGGTTACACAATCATAGCAACCAGGCGTCGTCACAAAAGGGGTAAATTGAACTTTTAGCTACAAATGACAACCAACACCTGCCATTCCAATAGACCAATTACTACAAAACATCACAGGAATGATCCTTTTGTGGTCCTCTTTCAAAATTGTTCAAAGATTAAAATTCAAATGAGAACTTTGGTTGCTGCGGCATCAGAAAGGTGACAAAATGTCCAAACTTTAAAAATCTTCTCCTCCGAATCTGCCTGTCAGATTCAAATATAATTTGGTAGAAATGTTCCTTGGGTGACCCTCTATAAAAATTGTTCAAGCCATACTGATTGGTCGAAAAACATGGCAGTCAGGCGGCATCAGAAAAGGGGCAAAATGACAAAATTTGAAAATTCCATTTTTATGAAAGTGTTTGTCTTATTTTAAGAAAATATAATACGAATCTTACTGTAATGATCCTCTATTTAATTTGTTTAAGCCGTTTTGATTGGTTACGCAATCATATCAACCAGGTGTCATCACAAAAAGGGTAAATTGAACTTTTAGCTACAAGTGACATCCAACTCCTACCATTCCAATAGACCAATTTCCACAAAACATCACAAGAATGTTCCTTTGGTGGTCCTCTTTCAAAATTGTTCAAAGATTTAAATTCCATTGAGAACTTTGGATGCTGCGGCATCAGAGAGTGAGAAAAAATACCCAAATTTTAAAATCCTTTTCCTCCATAATCTACTTGTGCGATTGCAAGATAATTTGGTAGAAATGTTTCTTAAGTGACCCTCTAAATAAACTGTTGAAGCCATATTGATTTGGTTGAAAAACAGCGCAGCAAGGCGGCATCAGGAAAGGTGCAAAATGACAAAAACTTTATAATTCCATTCTTATTAAAGTTCTTGTTAGATTTCAAGATATAAATGGCCTTTACTGATAAGCTGTTTCTTGAGAAGTGTCCACTCCTTTCAGTGGAAGACAGTGGTGCAGAGGTAGAGCGTCGGCCTCTCGTATCAAAGGTTCCTGGTTCGAGTCCTGTGATGAGCGTGTCCTGACTTTGGGATTTTTCCACACAAACGGCGCGAGTACTGGTGAAGTCTCCAGGAAGCAGACATCGAGCGTGATTAATCTAAGCCCAAGGCTTGTTTCACAATCGATGTAAAATAAATAAGTTAAAACTAAACTCCTTTCAGTTTCATTTGCACTCCCTGATAAAATTTTCCAGATATTTGCAGTTAAATATTTGCTACTAATTTACTATCAATTAGGTGATCGATTTAGGGCCATCTTGGCCCTCTTGTTTTTTGTTAAAATTTTAAAAATCTTCTTGTCCAAAAGTACTGGCCCGATTTGAAAATTATTTTGAACAAATGTTCCTTGGGGCACCCTTTACCAAGATTGTTCAAATATTTCCTATCCGTTAAAAAACATGGCCGCCAGGGGGCAGATCTTGTTTTTAGCTCACCTGAGCTTTGCTCAAGGTGAGTTATTGTGATCGCCTTTTGTCCGTCGAGCGGTGTGCGTCGTGCGTCAACTTCTCTCCTCAGTAACCAGTGGGTCAATTGGGATGAAACTTCACAGAAAGCATCCTCTCAATGACCTCACCAGAATTCCTTCAAATTTTTGGGATCCATGCAAAATTCTGGTTTCCATGGCAACGAAACGAAAAAAACTTCAAAATTCTTCTTCTCCCAAACTGCTTGGCAGATTTTCAAATAATTTTGTAGAAATGTTCCTTGGATGACCCTCTATCAGATTCCTTCAAGCTGTGTTGATTGGTAGAAAAACATGGCCGCCAGGGGGGGAGGGGCTATTTTGCCTTATATGGCTATAGTGAAAACTTAAAAAATCTTCTCCTCCGAAAGTGTAAGGCTGATTTTCAAATAATTTTGTAGAAATGTACCTTGGGTCACCCTCTTATCAGATTCCTTCAAGCCAAGTTGATTGGTCGGAAACTATGGCTGCCAGGGGGCGGGGCTTATATAGCTAAAGTGAAAAAAAATAAAAAAATCAGGTGAGCAATTAAGGGCCATCATGGCCCTCTTGTCCTTATATATGCATTGTTAAAACTTTAAAAATCTTCTAGTCAAAAAGTACTGGCCTGATTTGACAATTATTTTCCACAAATATTCCTTGGGGCACTCCAAGATTTTTAAATATTTCTGATCGGTTGAAAAACATGGCCACCAGGGGGCGGAGCTTGTTCTCCTTATATGTGCATTGTTAAAACTTTGAAAATCTTCTTGTCCAAAAGTATAAGCCCAATTTGAAAATTATTTTGCACAAATGTTCCTTTGGACACCCTTTACCAATATTGTGCAAATATTTCCGATCCGTTGAAAAACATGGCCGCCAGGGGGTGGAGCCTGTTTTGTGTATGTGCATTGTTAAAACTTTAAAAATCTTCTTGTCCAAAAGTACTGGCCCGATTTGAAAATTATTTTGCACACATGTTTCATTGGGGCACCCTTTACCAAGATTGTTCAAATATTTCCGATCCGTTGAAAAAACATGGCTGCCAGGGGGCTAAGCTTGTTTTCCTTATATGTGCATTGTTAAAACTTTGAAAATCTTCTTGTCCAAAAGTATAAGCCCAATTTGAAAATTATTTTGCACAAATGTTCCTTAGGGCACCCTTTATCAAGATTGTTCAAATATTTACGATCCGTTGAAAAACATGGCCGCCAGGGGGTGGAGCCTGTTTTCCTTATATGTGCATTGTTAAAACTTTAACAATCTTCTTGTCCAAAAGAACTGGCCCGATTTAAAAGTTATTTTGCATAAATGTTCCTTGGGGCACCCTTTACCAAGATTGTTTAAATATTTTTGATCCGTTGAAAAACATGGCCACCAGGGGGCGAAGCTTGTTTTCCTTATATGTGCATTGTTAAAACTTTAAGAATCTTCTTGTCCAAAAGTATTGGCCTAAAAAGAGTAAAAACTTTGTAAACTATTGAAGTTCTATTAAATCAGGTGAGCGATATAGGGCCATCATGGCCCTCTTGTTACTCTAAAATTAGTAACGCGCATGTTGTATATCGCACTCTGATAGGCTAACTGTACCAATAGAAACACAAGTGGTTTCAATCACTCTCTCTGATGAGCTTTTAATGAGCCCTGCTAGGATGACTGTGAGACCAGGCGCGTAGCTGCCTATACACGAGTACGCGGCTGTATCCACATGATTCTGACAAAAAAAAAATCGGCCAAAGTTACAATATGCGTACTTGACTTCATACCCAAATAACATAAGTTCCTTGCCGTTTCTGTACTAAATTATAATATCCCTTATAGCATATGCAACCCCAGCTCACATTTCCCCGGCCAGCAGCGGAGTGCTAGCTTGAAACAAGGTCAATACTTCGCCGTAAGCGCAGGTAGACGGCGGGACCAGCCTTATAGCATATGCGGCCCCAGCTCACATTTCCCCTACGAGCAGCTGAGAGCTCGCTTGAAACAAGGCCAGCACTTTGCCGTAAGCACGGGTAGAAAGCGGGTTTATACGATACTCGCTTCTCACTGATTTGGTTTTCCCAATGTGAATATTCATTGCTTATGGGTGTATTTAAAGTTTTGTAGCCGAAAATAGATTTGGTAATGATTTCACTTTCCAATTAAGATTTATCCCTGTTGCTGCAGGTATTAATTAGAATTCTGTTGTTAATCTAAGTTAATCTTATAAATACTCGCAGCATTTTATTTAACCCATTCCCTCATAAAACAAATCTACAACAGAAAACTCTTGAGATAGACAAAGCATTATAACAATTTAATTGGCTTGAAAAACTCTTGTATGAATTTCCAACACTTTCTTTATCATAGGACCAAAAGATGATGAGGAATCTGTGGACACGAAGGACATGGCCCAGAGTCCTGGTTATGATCTACTTTCAGGGAGAGAAAGAAAGGTATTTATATACTCATGATACTTCTTAAATCTGTAAAACAAAATAGAAATATTCTTTTTCAGTCTACCAAATAACAGTTAACCTACTTTACACAATGCATCGACAAGTGGTATTTTTTCTTCCACAAATGGGCTAATAGTATATGTTGCTTTAAAAGACTATTCAGTGCATTACAGGTGTGAGAAAGCCAGGAACACATTGTCACTGGATTCTTTGTTTGTCTGACTATCGATCAGACCTGTTTTCTTGTCAAGGCCATTTTTAGCTCGTCTAATTTTCGTCTGCATCCCAAAACTTGAGCCTTTCCTCATAAATCAAAAACCATTTTCCAATGAAATTTCGTACACATGTTTTTAATAACATTATGCATGTCACATAACTCTGGCTTTAATAATTATTCAGTAATGCCCCTTTTTATACCCCCGCAAACGTAGCAAAATCTGTTCCGTTGTACTCCTCCTTCAGTTTCTACCTGATTTACTTAATACTTGGCATAAATGTTAATCAGGTGTAGTAGATGTGCAAGACGCAAATTTCATGTCCCTGTGACCTTCACCTTGACCTTTGACCTTGAAATAGGATTTTTTTTTTTGTTAAAATTTAATCTCTTGTACTCCTCCTTCAGTTTCAACCTGATTTACTTCATACTTGGCATTCATACTTGGCATAAATGTTAATCAGGAGTAGTAGATGTGCAAGAAGCAAATTTCATGTCCCTGTGACCTTCACCTTGACCTCTGACATTGAAATAGGAATTTTGTTAAAATCCAATCTGTTGTACTCCTCCTTCAGTTTCAACCTGATTTACTTCATACTTGGCATAAATGTTAATCAGGAGTAGTAGATGTGCAACACACAAATTTCATGAAATAGGAATTTCTTTTGTTAAAATCTAATCTGTTGTACTCCTCCTTCAGTTTCAACCCGATTTACTTCATACTTGGCATAAATGTTAATCAGGAGTAGTAGATGTGCAAGACGCAAATTTCATGTCCCTGTGACCTTGACCTTGACTTCTGACCTTGAAATAGGAATTTTTTTTGTTAAAATCTAATCTGTTGTACACCTCCTTCAGTTTCAACCTGATTTACTTGATACTTTGGCATAAATGTTAATCAGGAGTAGTAGATGTGCAAGACGCAAATTTCATGTCCCTGTGACCTTCACCTCTGACCTTGAAATAGGATTTTTTTTTTCTTAAAATCTAATCTGTTGTACTCCTACTTCAGTTTCAACCTGATTTACTTCATACTTGGCATAAATGTAAATCAGGAGTAGTAGATGTGCAAGACGCAAATTTCATGTCCCTGTGACCTTGACCTCTGACCTTGAAATAGAATTTTTTTTTCTTAAAATCTAATCTGGTGCGACATACTCCTCCTTCAATTTCAACCAGATTTACTTGAAACATGGCAAAATGGAACCGTTTTGTGTGGCATCAGCCTGTCGGTCGGGCGGGCGGTCGGTCCAGATAAAAGGAGCCGTTTTGTGTTTGATATCATCTTAGTATTTCTTTTTGATACTGATATTCAAATTGTCTGAGTCAAAGATAATACTGTGAGATATAATATGTGTCAGGGGTTGGGGCGGGGGTATTAATCACCTTTAGTGATAGTTCTAGTTCGACTTGGAAAAAGCAGTAGAGCGATGGCGTTCACTTCACGGCGCTCTTGTTCAATAACTGCTTGCTGTGATTCAGTTATACTTGAGTGAAAGCATAACAGCAGATGTGTACATAAGCAGCTTGTTCAAGTTTTACATTTTTGATGGGGGTTTTGACATTAATTTATTACTATCTCTTCAGGGAGCAGCCATCACATTTCTGATTTTCTTGTTTTAACCAGAGCTCTAGATAATGGGCATTTTACATGCTCTAACCTGTATGGGTACTCAAAAGAATTGTCTCAATGAGAGAGATATTGTAGAGGGAAAGAGCTGAATACCTCTTCTTATTTGGACCTCTGTTTAATCCTTTCCCACATACAGCAAATCTGCAGCAGACGACTGAGAGCATCTTTACAAACATATCCTTCATGAATGAAAAGTATAATTATTGTATTGAGATGAAAACATTGTGAGACAAAAAAAAATTATGATCTCATTAAAAGGAACTTTTCATGTTGCCATAATATTTTCAAAGTTTCCATATGTTGTATATATCAGGGAAGGAGTTAACTAGAATTAAAACAAGCATGCTTTCTTTTTTGTTTACAGTTATGCAATTCAATTGGCATGACCCCAGCCAATTACATGACTGTAAAGACATGTATAGTCAAGGTAGGTTTACAGTTTTTAAAAGTCTTAACCTTTAACCATAGCAGATGACTCTAGAAAACAATTTGTCAAAAGGAAAAATTATTCATAATGAGCAATTTCTTCTTTTGCCAAATTACTTCTAACTGTCTTAAATAATTAATCTTTAATTTGTAGAGAATTTTCATAATTTTGCATAGATGTTTTCAAAGTCGTCTGTTTCGGATTTGTTGTATGTGGGAAAGGATTAAATGAAATCATATTTTTAAAGCTTGGCTGCTTTAAATACATTTGAGCAGAAGATTATAACATCTATAAAATGGAAAAAATATTTTGTTAATGCAGTTAAAAAAAATTGAGGGTGGGGGGGGGGGGGGGATTGAGCATAAATGTGCTTGTTTTTTTGGAGTTCCCAATTTTACCACAATTTTATCAAAACTGGCCTCCTACATAAGGCAATAGAAGTTCATGAAGGGTTAAATGACCTGATTCTATAATGCCCAAGATGATCGTTGATTACATTTTCAATAATTGGATTCCTTCACGCAATGCTGATTAGTAAATAATAAAAAAAAAACGTGGACACCAGAGGACTGGATGTTTTACCCTTTATGCCCGAAGTGTATTTGGTTATTGCAGTGGAGCAAATCTTTTCCTGTTGGGCCTCTTGTCTGCTAATCTGATTGGGTGAGGGTGGGAAGCTATATTTGTGTTGAGGTATTAGTTTTAGTTTTTTGTCTCCTAAACTAGATAAAAGATATGACTTTGTATCTTGCAACACTTTTCAACATCATACGGTGTCTGTATATTACAAAGGCCTTAACTCTAGCATGGATTTTTCTTGGACTATGTTTTCGATTATTCAATAATTATACTTTCATTACCAATTGTTTTACCTAGATGTTTTCAAAGTTGTCTGCTGCAGACTAGGTCTGTATTGGAAAGGTTTAAGAAATACTTCTCCATTTGTCAATTGAAATAAACCTTGGTTGGCTTGAACTTGGATATAATGGTGAATCATCATGTTTAATTACAGGATTACTTGCAGAGGCGGAATGGTTTGCCTGTGAAAATCCGATATCCTAGTGGGATGGACAAGACTCATCGCAGGAAGATCATGAGATTTTTAGCGGACAATGGCTGGATTGGTCTCACTTGAGTGTTACTTTTATTGCCAATCAAACCTCTGTGATATCAAAACTTTGAAACTTTTTTTTTAAGAAAAATCTGAGAAAATATCAAGTGAAGATGAGAGGAGGGAGAGCGAAAGTCAAATGTGATAGTGAAAGTCCTATCCCTCATTATTGTGTTGTGTTTTTGTTATCCAATTACAGGAACCAAATACTCAGTTACCTGTCCTAAAGTATTTTATGAACAATTTTGAAGTTCAGAACAGAATGCTAATAGATATTAACAAATTGATTGACTGCTTTAACATGATTAATTCATGCAAGTTTTCTTTTAATTGGGTTGAATTAAGGTATTCTGACCATAACAGACACTAGACTAGCCATAGTGTTCTGAATAGTTCATAGTTAGGGTAAAGTCATCGAAAAGTAGTCGATGTATTTAAGATAACTTTGGCTAATTAATTGCCGATTGGCTATGAATATGTTTAAGCACAAACATTAAATCAAAAATTAAATTGATTGTTAGATGACTTGACCAAAAATATATCTAACAACAAAAGAAACATAATTGCTTCATTTAACAACTGTAAAACCAGACACAGTAAGGTATGAAATGTAGATACATGGTTTTGTTGAATTTATTTTTGTTCCAAAGCCTTTAATTCTTATTACATTAGAGCAAGATAACATCGAATTTCTTCATAAAAAAAATCCTTATTTCATTCTTAAAGCCTATTTGTGGGTACCCAAAAGAGTCATCTCACATAAGGTTTGGTCAGATGGAAAAAATAAATGATAGTATCAATGTCTCTGTCCATAATTGGTAAAAAGCTGTCGGATAGAAATGAAGCAATTGGTATTGTAAAATATGGAAGGTCTTTCACCTTCCATATAGGTTAATCCTTCAGATTGTTGAACCAATTCTGATATCGAATTGAACAGATATATGAATATAAGATAGTATTTAGAAAAGATACATGAAATGGCATATATTTATTCTTTAGTGTACAATGTAAGTGTTGCAGCTTTATACAGTGTACATCAATATCAGTGTTGTTTATCCAATCTTTGATATGCTTTCAAATTTATATCCTCTGGAGAGGAGGGAGGGTAGTAGAGCTACAGACTCGTGAATGTATCAAAGATAAATATTGTAGCAAAAGAAAATATTGCACAGTATTGGCAACTTATGTTTACTCAACGCTTTAAATGGTCTACTGCAATTGAGTCCAAATCCAGCTGCTTCAGGGAATTTGTTGATAATTAGACAATCGTCTTTTTTCTTTATGTGTCTATTGATAAAATTAAAAGTTGAAAAGTTGAAGTTATAATCCCAAATGAGCTGTGCTGTTTGAAAACCAGCCTCATGTGACAAGTGCAAGGGAAAACATTTCAGTGTCCGTAATACGTTATCTAAATGTGCACTATGTCAGAGGCTTCTTTCATTTATTTGTGAACAGTGCAAATAAGCCGTACCGCGAGAAAACCAACAGTATGGACCCGAATCAGCCTAAGCATGTCATGCAGGCTTACCACAATAGACACTTTTCGCTGGTGTATTTTCTGTTTCAGGAATCATTACTCTATACCTCTTATCCCCTGAGACGAAATGTGGCGGCCTTGGATCAGTCTGTGTGGACTGTGCAGGCTGATCTGGGTCGATACATTATGCAGAGGCAATAATGTTGGTTTTCTTACGGGACGGCTCAAATCTAGGTCTGACTGGATTAAAGCAGTTGGTGATCTGGATCTACATTGATTCCAAATGCACATGGCTAGGTTTTGCTTTGGATCTGCTCAATTTTTGTTGCCTTTATCAATTTTATGTGAGAGAAATAACATCTTTTCCCTCCGACTACTTTGAAAACAGCTTAGCAAAAATAATGAAAGTACAATTATTGAATTGAGCAATTGCACCTTTTGCCACAATGTATTCTAAAGTGAATCGCAGATGCGTCCAATTTGGATCTGCTTGTTGGAAAGGTGTTGGTTTTTTTATAACCTGCAAGTTATGTGTCTTGGAAAACTGCTTATCAATGTGCAGCACATTACATTTTGATAAAATTTGCATTTACATATGCATCCAAAGTTAGGGTGGAGGGGAGGCATTTTTAATGTGTTCAATATAAAAACCTGTTATTAATTCATCTGTCACTTTGCATTTTATTCAATCATTAAACAATATAGGAATTTGTCCAACAAAAAGTAAATGTAACAAACTAATATTATTGTTTTCCATCCTGTTCTAATGTTAGACATTTATATTAATAGTTAACCAGTATGGATATTTTTGTGTGGTCTTCTTTCAAGAAAATTGTGAAATGTCTGGATAGTTCAAAAAATTACTTTGATAACAATGTAGGAAAAGATGAAATGTGTCTATATTGACAACTATTAAGCACAATGTTTCAAAAGCTACACACTACAAGGGCATCTTCAGTTGTGTGTGTATAAGGAAGATTGTTAACTAAAAAGGATGAATGAAAGGATTGGGTCCAAAAGCTTTCATCAAAGCTCTAGATAAGGGGCATTTTGCATGTTCTAAAAACCTTATTTAACCCTCTTACCTTATGTAGTGGGTACTCAAAAGAATTGTCTCATTGTGACTGTTCTATCGAGTACCCACATCATAGGGTTTAGTTGGATAATAAGTGAGATATATGTGGGGGGGAAAGAGCTGTTTATCCCGCCTTGTCTGAACCTCTGCTTTCTTTGTGGATGTTAAGTTTGAATCTCATATTAGCCTGCTGGATATATACTTGAATCTTTGTCATCACAAGACTGAATTGCTGTTGGAAATGGCCTTAAAACTCAATCACTCAATCATTGCACTGGTATTAAATGTGTAATGATTTAATAGTAATATAATGTGTAAATATAGAATCAAATAAATTATTTTTGTGAAGAAAAGATGCGTAACAACTGATACAGTTTTTATTATTATCATTATTACAGACTGTTTCATTTCTCATACAGTCTCATGTATCATTTTATTTATTTTCATTTATATCAATTTCATTGATTTATGTTTGATATAATTTCGTCAACTTGTGTTCAGATGTTTTGTTTAGTGTAGCGCAAAAAGGTTACAGAGGTATAGTTCTGAGCCTGGAAGGTCAAACATCTGCTTAACCCTTTACCATATGCCGACGCATAAGATGCTTCACTCATAAAAAGATAAAAATATAAAGAGAGAGAAATTGGTTATAAGTTTTAAGGAAATAGATACCTACTGTAAATGCATAAAACAAGGTTAATATGGTCCTACATGTATAAGGTTGAAAGAGTTACATTTACATAGGCCAGGACAAGAAATGTACCTTTTACACAAACTTGACCAGAAAGCTACTTTGGGTTGTATTGTGGTGGTTAATTAACCCTTTCCAAGGTACAACAAATATACAGCAGACGACTTTGGAAACAAAGAGGCAAATATAAAAAATCAAAAGTTGTCTGTTGTAGATGCATCAACTGTGTCTGCAAGTAGAAAAGGGTCAACCTTGAACATGAACATATTACTCTGACTTTGAATTATAAAATAGGTACCGGTAAACCTTGAACATCTGAATATGTTACTCTGAATTATAAAATAGGTACCGGTAAACCTAAAACACCTGAATATGTTACTCTTACTCAATGAATGATAAAAAAGGTACAGTAGGTACCGGTAAACCTTGAATATCTGTATTAAAACATAGGTAACGGTAAACCTAGAACATCTGAATATGTTACTCTGACCCACTGTATTATAAAATCGGTACCGGTAAACCTTGAACATCTGAATATGTTACTCTAACCCACTGAATTATAAAATCGGTAACGGTAAACCTTGAACATCTGAACATGTTACACTGAATTATAAAATAGGTACCGGTAGTTCATTTCTAGGAATAATGAGCTGTTTGTTTACCAAACAATATTTCACTTCAATGAAGTGGGTATAGGCATATACACTGGCACTCCTCTATAAAGCGCTCCGTTTTAAAGCGGATCCCGTTATAACACTGGTCTTACTTGGCTCCCAAAATTTTAGTGCATGAAATATGTGGGAATGGAATTATAGATTTTCAAAAGCCTAACATTAAACATTTTGAAACACCAAATACGACTTAACGTTAATCCACATGTTTGCATAACGCTTTGTTCAACAATAGACAGGTAAAAAATCGATATCGTTATCGAGCGGCTGTTTGCATAATGCTTTCAATATTAAAACAATAGACAGATAAAAAAAATCGATATCGTTATTGAGCGGCTGTTTGCATAATGCTTTCAATATTAAAGCAACAGACAAATAAAAAATTGATATTTGGTGTAATTATTGTTTGTGCATTACGCTTATTGTGCTCAGTCACATTGCAAACTGATACAACTTTAATCGACCGCGGCTGTCATGGTGTGACAAACGAACAAGCTCAATTTCAAACTTCATCATGTATAAACAAACATTTCGCAAATGTCATTCATTTCTTGCAACTTGGGAAACCCCAAAATATACACGTAACTATTCCAGCCAATCGTATATGCGATATTTTATCTGGATGCTCCGTAGTGAATACAACTCGGGAAAACCCAAAATATACACATGACTATTCCAGTCAATCGTATTTGCGATATGTGAACTATTTAGCTCAAATGGATGCAGTAAACGTCATTAATATTGGGGCCGTTGAATAGGCATGCGCATGAGACATGTATCGATTGTAAACTTCCGCAAATATTGCAAAACTGAAATTATACTCTCAGCCACTCGGTAAATCTTAAAAACTCTCTCTTTGCAATTGAATTAGTGTATGCATTATAGGTGGGTGGGGTAATGATTTTTTTGGAACAGCGTTATCAATTTAACCCCGCATATAGCGCTGTGCGAGACCATGGCTCCCAAATACAGTGTTATAGAGGAGTGCCAGTGTATATTCACAATGGTTCCATTTCTTTCTAGTTTGAGTAACATAATCAAGTGTCAATGGTCATTTGATTATTACAATTACATAAACTTTAGTTATTTTATTTCAGTATGTTTTTATATTTTAAGTTATCTATACAGGACAGAATCTTTAACCCTGTCCCACTTGCAGACACATTTCAGTACATCAACAGTAGATGGCTTTCAAAAACATTGTGACAAAAGGAGAAATTGTCCTAAATGAGCAATTTTTCTTTTTGTTTTGATATTTTCAACTCGATTCAATTAATGCATTTCTATTTATAGATACATGTATATTCCATACATTTTGCGGTAGATGTGTTTGTATGAAAGGGTTAACCCTTTACCTCATTTATCTTTACCCTCGCCCAGGTCAGAAGTATTTTGTAGGAAAAGCAGATTGCTTTTAAGTTTCCAACCAATTTCTCTTGGACATCAAATTGCAGACTTTTACATTAACCCTTTCCCACATTCAGAGGCTACCTGATGTCCTGCAAGTAAACAACTTTTGAAAACAATGTTTCAAAAGGAGAAATTGCTTATAATTTTTGTGTCACCTGCCTGCATGGTAGGCACTTGGGGATTACTTTTTTATTTGTCCGGTGTCTGTCCGTCCGTCTGTCTGTCTGTCCGTCACACTTTTTCGTCACGTTTTCAAATTTACTTTTTTTCTACGCAAAGGATTGGATTGAAACTTCTGACAAATGTTTATATCAATCTTTGTGATGTGTTTGCAAAAGTGGGATAATCCAAATATATTAATATCGGAGTTATTGCCCCTTTTCTGTCAATTTTCTGCCAAGGCCCTGGCAGGTGACACACGTGCTCCAGGGAGCACTCCATTCTAGTTTAAACAATTCAATAACTATACTTTTGCGTCTCATTTGTAAAGTTTTACATATGTCTGCTGCAGAGTTATTGTTTGTGGGAAATTGTTAACCAATTTCCACATACAACATATCGATTGTATGCTGCTTTCGAAAACATTGTTGCATTAAGGAAAATTTGCTAATAATGCAATTTCTCAATATGTGTATATGTTTTCAAAGTGGTTGCAGATATTTTGTGTATGTAGAAATAGGTTCACCCTCATTTTATATTCTAATGGATGTATTACTTGACCCATAACCGGCAAACATCATTTGCAAACAAACAATTCAAGATTGGCCTGCACATTTGTGCACTTTGGTCTTGGTCTGCATTATTTGCCATCTATTTATATTTTAGTGGGAAGCACTTCTCAACAAATATACCAGAATGGTTATTATCCTTGCCATACATACAACAAAAAATTGAGTAATCTCTGTAAATGAAAGTAATGATTTAATAAAATTGTAAACATTGTGGCAAAAGTAGACATTGCTCATTATGAGCAATTTCTCCTTTTGTCACTATGTTTTCAAAAGTCGTCTGATGCAATGGCTTCAGAAATTGTCTGTATGAGGATAATAATATTGGCAGGATTAGAGTTTGTGACATGCTTGTTATAGAAGCCATATAAAAAGAGTAATCAATAAGGTAAAGGTACCATGTCAGCAGTTTCCAGAACTTGCATTTAATATTAGTTTTTGATTTTTGCTTAGTTTATTTGCGCAGTATATTTTATTTGTACATTAGTTCATTTTTATTTTGGTACAGTTTTTTTCACAAGCAAGTCTTCCACATTGTGAAAACGTGTTAAGGTTTTGATACAGTTAATTGTGAATGTGTTACTATTTATAATGGTAACTTATAATAGATGATACTGCCCCAGGATACATTGCTGTTTTTATTGTGAACATTAATTGACATTGGAAAAACGCATACATAAGTAGGACCACTGCACTCGAAAAATAAGTAGGTCACCTCGACCGATCATGAATGGTTCCTTTCTGTTGGGTTAATGGTCAGTATTGTCGATTCTAATGTTCTAAATAAAAATTGCTGTCGAAGATTTGTTCAAATATTCACAAAGTCACAGTGTCTACAGAATTTTTGAGTGCAGTGGTATGAATGATGGCATGAGTCCACAGTCAATAAATCTTCACAATACAAACATTGATAGGATTTATCTCTTTCCCACATACAACAAAGGTGCAGCAGACGACTTTAAAATTATTAAATAGAATTGAAAACATTGTGGCAAAAGAAGAAAGTGCTCTTTTTGAGCAATTTCTACTTAAATCACAATGTTTTCAATAGTCATCTGCTGCAGAGACATCTAGATGTGGCAAAAGGTTTTCCAAACCAAAAACAATAGGTAAAGACGGGATAAAGCAGTGGTCAGACTCATCCAACAGTGATGAGACATACTTCTGTATGAATTGTTTAAGTTTTATTGGGATCAATGTTAACCTAAGCAATTTCTAACACTTTCAACTTGAATTTTTAAAATGAACTTGTCCAGTTTTGCAGTTGGAAAAGTCAAAAGCCAATTATAGGAAGAAAGACATGTTTCCGAGCAGTCAACCGTATAGAGCCTGGTCAGATGGCACAGATGTGACCGCTGGCCTGGCTCTATACTGGTTCCACAGGCTTCACAAATTGGTTCCAGCATTCGGAGGCATATCAAACATGATTATATGCTATAAAATGTATTAACTATTTTATTCAAAGTTTGAATGCGCCAGAATTTTTCAAATGTATAGATAACTCAACTTTAGCAATACCGTTACTAGAATTATGGTCGTTATTTGTCCACCCAACCTGTATTGTAGGTTCTCTATTAGATTCATGAATTATGGTAGTTACTTGTCCATGAAACCTGTCTTTCTTGTTAATATTACTTGTGTTTTTGTTTCATAGGAGCAGTACTGAACAAAAACCAATTATTGTAAATTTTAGACAATTGAAGACACTGTCTGACTAGGCACTGTAATAATAAAAACATGCCCTTTGGTCAGACCTTTCGCTCCAGCATATGATTGGCCAGAAGCAAATTCATTCTCAAAATTTGGAGTATAGAATTCCATACCTGAGCACACACAGAACGTTTTCAGAGTTTTTAGATTCGCGGCCAGCCTGTGTTCATTTAATATAATCAGACTCGACTTGAGGCTATATCTTGATCTGTTCTGAACTGCTGAAACCTTTTTAAGAACGCTTTAGACCCTCACGTCGTACAGACTGCTTTTGAAATGAGTGCAAGAGAACTTTCTAAAAACTAACAATTGCTCCTTTATCTCACAATTGTATTTGACAGTTTTAAAATGATGCTTTCATTTAATGATATGTTGCAAGTTTTTTCATCAGATATTTTTAGAGAAGACAACTGAAAATATTGTGAATTGTTAGGAACAAAATATAAGCCAGTCCCTAGGAAAAGTTACCAGTTGGCAATTCTGAACAGTGTAGACCCAGATCAATCTGTATATCCCCAGTCTTAATCAAGATCTATAATGATCAAATAATTCTTAGATTTGCCTGTCAGAAGCTTTGGAAAGCCTGGGTAGATATACAGACTGATTTGAGCCAACAAAGTTCAGAAATTTCAACTGGTACCTTTTCCCATGGACAGGTTTATAAACTCCTGTTTATCCCTTTCCCACATATAACAAATATTCAGCAAACAACTTTGAAAACGTCTAGAAAAAAATGAAACTGCCCGATATTGACTGTATAATTGTTGAATAAAGTTGAAAACATTGCCGCAACAGCAGAAATAGCTAGTTTTCAGCAATTTCTCCTTTGGTCAAAAGGTATTCAAAAGTCGTCTGCTACAGGGAAATCGGAAAATGTGTGTATATGGGAAACGGTTAACGGCTGTGGAAAACTTTGATTGGTTTTTGCTGCAGTTTAGCTCATATCGTCCAGGAAGAATGCCTTGAGAGATGTATATATGTTTTATTTATCTAAGTTTGTGTATAAACATATGAGCTTTGTGAAAAAGCACAACATTGTGCATAATTTTTACATGAAATATAAATTGAAAAGATGATAAAAAAAAGAAGAATAAAAAATCTTAAACATTAAAATGGTTTTGTATTTACCAACCCTTACAGATAACTTTCGACACCTATGCAGCAGACAACCGGAAGCATTATGTGGAAAAAGAGAAATTATTTCAGAACAATCTCTTCATTCTGCATAATATTTATGTCTCCCCCCATATATGGGGGTGACATATTGTTTTTGCCCGTTCCGTCCTTCCGTCTGTCACACTTGTTTCTGCTCAATAACTGAAGAACGCTTGGGTGTAGGAACTTCATACTTGGTATGCAGGTTGGTCATGACCAGTAGCTGACCCCTATTGATTTTGATGTCAAAAGGTCAAGGTCATGGTGACCTTGTGAACCATGACCGTGTGAGGGAAAAAGTGGTTTCCGCTCAATAACTGAAGAATGCTTGGGCCGAGAAACTCCATACTTGGTATGCAGGTTGGCCATGCCCAGTAGAAGACCCCTATTGATATTGAGGTCAGTACGTCTAAAGTCAAGGTCACAGTGACCTTGAGCTGAAAGGTAACAGTGACGATGAGCTGAAAAATTGTTTTTGCTTGGGGCCCAAGAACTTCATACTTGGTGTGCAGGTTCGTCACTACCAGCAAATGACCTCTATTAATTTTGAGATCACTAGGTCAAAGATCAAGGTCACAGTATTCACAGGTCACGTCCATCATACTTGTTTCCGCTCAATAACTGAAGAACCCTTGGTCGTAGGAACTTCATACTTGGTATGCAGGTTGGTCATGACCAGTAAATGACCCCTATTGATTTTGATGTCAGAAGGTCAAGGTGATGACCTTGTGAGGTAAAAAATGGTTTCCGCTGAATAACTAGAACGCTATGGCCGAAGAACTCCTTACTTGGTATGAAGGTTTGCCATGCCCAGTAAAAGACCCCTTTTGATTTTGAGGTCAGTACATCTAAAGGCAAGGTCACAGTGACCTTGAGCTGAAAGGTCACAGCGACAATGAGCTGAAAAATTATTTTCGCTTAATGGCTTTGGCCATGGAACTTAATACTTGGTGTGCAGGTTGGTCACCACCAGCAGATGACCCCTATTGATTTTGAGGTCACTAGGTCAAAGGTCAAGGTCGTGGTAACCTTCAGCTGAAAAATGGTTTCCGCTCAATAACTAAAGAATGCTTATGTCGAGGATCTTCATACCTGGTGTGCAGGTTGGTCCTAATCAGTAGATAAAACTATTGATTTTGAGGTCACAAGGTTCAAGGTCACGGTAACCTTGTTTAAAAATGTTTTTTTCTCAATTACTCAAGAATGCTTATGTCCAGGAACTTCATACTTGGTGTGCAGGTTGGTCCTAACCTGTAGATGACCGCTATTGAATTTGATGTCAAAGGTCAAGGTCATGGTGACCTTGGGCTGAAAAATGGTTTCTGCTCTATAACTGAAGAATGCTTGGGCCCAGGAACTTAATACTTAGTGTGCAGGTTGGTCACTACCAGCACATGACCCCTATTGATTTTGAGGTCACTAGATCAAAGGTCAAGGTCATGGTAACCTTCAACTGAAAAAATGGTTTCCGCTCAATAACTAAAGAATGATTATGTCGAGGAACTTCATACCTGGTTACACACGTTGGTCCTAACCAGTAGATAACCAGTAGATGACCCCTATTGATTTTGAGGTCACAATTTCAAAGGTCAATGTCACAGTAACATTCACCTGAACAAATTGATTTTGACTCCATCATTTCTGTTCGTCCCCTATGACCACACAAATGGGGAGACAAGCGCTTTTTCAAAAAAGCAATCTCTAGTTTCTACTATTTATTGTTGGTGTATATTAAACTGTCTCAAGATGAATTATTACGTAGGGACAGAAGGGACGGGACGACTCTACTTAAATGTCGTTTTATCTAAAGCTTTTGAAAGGGCTAGTTAGCATAACGAGCAAACTTGTATTCAATCAGAACCATAAACAGAATACTGTTAAACTGTGGAAAGCAATGTGAAAAAAAGGATGGAGATATTTGTTTCGCTTCGTCCGTCTGTTCAAAGCCATAACTTATGCATCGTTACATATAGAGTAAGCAACCTTCAAACATAGGTTTATCCTTTAATACTGAATTTTTTAAATGGAATTGTCAAGCTTTCCATTTAGAAGAGTCCACACCAAATTCGAGCATGGTAAAGATAACAATGTTAAGTTTAGCAGTCAACCGTATAGAGCCTTGTCAGTGGGCGCGGTACGCAGGCTGGCCTCGATCCTTACGAGTGACACAGGTTTCACATAAAGAGTTCCAGCAGTCGAAGTTAACCCTTTCCCACATACAACAAATCTGCAGCAGACGAATTTGACAACCTACCTACAAAAACTTGAGAAAATCGCAATAAATGAGAGTTAAATAATTAAAAAAGAGTTGAAAACATTGAGGCAAAAGTAGAAATTGCTCGTTCTGAGCAATTTCTTCTTTTGCCAACTGTTTTCAAATATCGTCTGCTGTAGATGCTACAAAATGCGTCTACATGTTCGAAAGGGTTAAAGCAGGGTGACACATAATGATTATATACTTCGTTTTCGTTTTTACATCATGGTTTCTATTATTGAAAGTTTACACAAATAATCCTTTGAAACTCCCTATTTTTATACGAATATTCATCGCCTCAATGTTGAAGTGGAAGAGCATCCGCCTCTGGTACGAGAGGTCGCTGGTTTCGATCCCTGACCGAGTCTTACCAAATACTTTACAAAAATGGTAGTCATGGCTTTCCCTCCTTGGCGGGCGATTTTTCCATTGCCTCTCACCTCTGATCTATGTGAGAAAGTAGTCAGTGGCTTCGAAAGAATGTTGTGTAAGTACTGGTGTGGGAAAGCCAGGAAAACATGGGTAGGTGCACTGACCGCCGTGATATGACCAAAGCTGTTGAAAGCGGCGTTAAACTCCAAACAAATCCCTCATTGGCGCTCCGGATTGTGGGGTTAGTATTATGACTGACTCGCTGGTGTCATGATAAATTGACCAGTAGTCCTGGTAACTTACCTAGTTATGTCACTGAACAAATGTTGAAAGCGGCGTAAAATAATTGGGGGAAATAGTCGTAGTTTATTAAAGATTAGAAAAGGAAAGTACAACAGTAATTACGGAGCATATGAAAGACAACTTTCCGGTATATCCATTTATTTGTGTGTGGCTAAATAACAAACAATTCAATGAAGTTGATGCACGTTGTCTATCCCTACCCAACAATCGGACTGAAAAATAAAATAAAAAACCACGTTTATGGTCGTTTAGGCAAGTTCTGTTATAGGAGTGACCGGAAAGCTTGCATGATTTCATCATTTATTAAATGTTGAATAAGATACAAATTTAATATGTTTAAATTTCAAAAATGATTATGTAATGCACAAGTTTAGTTCACAATAACGTGTATGTACTGCAAAAGATAAAATTACAATACTATTTAATGTAATGTACAAATTTAATATGTTTACATTTCAAAAATGATTATGTAATGCTCAAGTTTAGTTCACAATAACGTGTATGTACTGCAAAAGATAAAATTACAATACTATTTAATGTAATGTACAAATTAAAATTACAATAATGCTTATGAATACAACATTAAAATAATGTGTATGTAAAACACAAGTTAAAATAACAATAATATGGGTGTAATCCACATGTTTAAATTACAATAATGGTTATGTAATACACAAGTTAAAATAAAAATAATGTTTATTTACTACACAAGTTAAAATTACAATAATGTTCATGCAATACACAAATTAAGATTACAATAATGTTTATGTTATGCACAAGTTTAAACTACAATAATATTTATGTAATGCATGAGTTTAAATTACGTTAATGTTAATGTTTATGTAATGCTGGATTTTTTAAATTACAGTGATGTATATATGTAATGCATGAGTATAAATTACAATATTGTTTATGTAATTAATGAGTTTAGATAACAATATTGTTTATGTATTTCACGAGTTTAAATCAAAATAATATTTATGTTATGCACAAGTTTAAAATACAATAATTTTCATGTAATACACAAGTGTAAATTACAATAATGTTTTTGTTATGCATGAGTTTAAATCACAATACAGTTTATGTCATACACGCATTATTAAATGCATTCTTCATAAATCAAGACATCTCTTTGAACATGAAAATAACATTAAGTAAGTTAAAATTGCTATTAAAAGGAGAATTCGATGTGATTTTTATCTCGATATTGACACAACACTCTGCTGCTATAGGCTATAGCAGGTGCGCGTTTGTAAACAAATTAGACTGTGCGACGTAAAGGTTTGTAGTTACCGCGTTGTGATTACATGTAGAATATGAAAATACAGTACCTTAGTGTAGCTAATAGGGACTGTTTTGTCTTCGTAAATAAAACAAAAAAACATAAATGCGAGTCGAAATAAAGAAACTGCACATACTTAAAACATTGGAATATTTATTTCATTTTAGATGTATCAAACTTAGTGATTTTAAACAAACGCAATTGTAATATGTTCAAGACATTTAAATTTGTTTTTTTCTAATAATAACTCGTCCTCCCATGTCATTTCTGCCCGGCGACTAGCGAGTTTAAATTACAAGTATATGTCTGTGATGTACGAGTTTAAATTACAATTATGTTTATGGTATGTAAAAGTTTAAATAACAATAATTTATATGTTATGCACAAGTTTAAATTACAATCATGTGTATGTTATGCGTAAGTTTATCTTTATGTAATACACCAGTTTACATTACAATAGTGTTTTATAATGCACAATTTAAATTACTATAATGTTTAGGTAATGCACAAGTTCAGATTTAAAATAATGTATATGTAATGCACAAGTTTAAATTACAATTATGTTTATGTAATGCACAAGAGAAAGTTGATGCAACGCATCAATGTCGCCGGATATCCATAGTGCAGTTATGCATAACACTAACATTATATTAGTTGAATAAACAGTTATCAACTGAGGGGCATATTGGAACATCAGGGGTGGGGTCAAGTGAAACTGTATCATAACTTGCATTGTTTTGTCAACGAAGTGAATGATAATTGAAGCCTTTCATTGTTTATGGTCAATCTCCATTCCAAAGTAGGTTGACCATACACACAACCAACTAATTATTGATCATAAACAGTAATGGAAATGAGTAATCTTGCCAATCATTAGTCTTAGTATGTATACAGTGCTTTCATTAAGGAATAATTATAAGATTTGTGAATTCCACATACACTTTTCAAGATGTTTGTCAGAATATTTGAATTTTATTATTTTTCAATAAACCCACAAAACAGACAATTTAGGATTTGCATGCAATAGCACGTCATTTTACCTTTTCTCTTTTAAAGTCAACAGTGAACACCTTTGCAGCAATCTACTTTTAAAACAATGAGATAAGGGTTAAATCGCTGAAGACATGAGTTTTCTCTTTTTCTCAAAATGATATTAGCTTAGCATCCTAAGTATATCATACTTTAACAAATGTTGAAATGTAGTCCAATATTTATAAATTAGACCACCTTCGAAATATAATATCAACTAAACAGTTAAATCTCATTGAAATTGTTGCATAATTTAAACTGAATTTCGAACATAAACTGAGCCCTACAACATGTTAATTTATTTTAATTCTTTCCTTCCTTTTTTATAATGAAAACAACAAACTACTCATGTTTTAAAATTATATTATGATGAGCGCCCTTGTGTCAATGATGCATAACAATATGCAGATCGGAAGCAATATGCCTTTAGGGAATTAAATGACACATTTAAAATTATCAAGGACGAAATAATTGTGGACCCGATTCTTTCTTATTCGCAGAGGTGTCGTTCTTGAAACTCTCTTTATAGGCAGAGAGTGTTCGTTCAAAGTCATTTTTCCATTAAAACCAGTTTATCTCGGTTTGTTCTTTTCTTCATTTGTTTCGAACCAAATAAACATTTTAAATCACCTATAATTTACTATTTGTAAGTGAGTGTAAAGAGCGGCTCTCTGCAAAGGAGATTTATCTACGCAGTTGGTATTCGCGAGTCACGCAGGTGCGCGTAAGTAAACAAATTAGACTGCGACGTAAAGGTTTGTAGTTATCGACTTTTGATTACATGTAGTATATAGTGTAAAATAAAGTATACCAGTCTAGCTAATAGGGACTGTTTTGTCTTCGTAAATAAAACAAAAAAACATAAATGCGAGTCAAAATAAAGAAACTGAAAATACCTAAAACATCGGAATATTTATTTCATTTTAGATGTGTCATTACTTAGTGTTTTTAAACAAACACAATTGTAATATGTTCAAGACATCTAAATGTGTTTCTTTCTAATAATAATCCCCCCTCCCATGTGATTTCCAAAAACCTATTAAAAATAGAAGTCGCGGGCTTCTGCCCGGCGACTAACAAGTTTAAATTACAATTATGTTTATGTTATGCACGAGATTATATTACAACAATGTATAAGTAATGCACGATTTTAAATTTCAATAATGTAAGTTTAAATTTCATTTATGTATAACAACAATCACGTTTGTTTTATGTACGTTTTGAATAACAATTATGTATTATTTCTTGCACAATAGTAAATAATAATTATGTATTAAGTTGTGCATGATTTTTAATTACAATTGTGTATTATAAAAAACGTTGTAAACCTTTCCCATCTGCTGGCGCTTTATGACGAATCTACAGCTGACATTTTGCCACAATGTTTTCAACTATATTATGAAATTTAACTTTTATATATAGACCTTTCCTATACTTTGCCTAGATGCTTTAGATGTCGTCTGCTTTCGATTGGTTGTATTTGGGAAAGGGATAATCAATGTATCTGACATAGTTATCGTCGAAGATCATTGTAATATGCATTCTGACACATTTTTGACGACTGATGACTTTTAAAACAATTGTGAAAAAAGAAGAAGTTATTCATAACTTTGCAACACCTTGGTTGAAATATTTAAGTTTCATTTTTAGAGATTTTCTATGTTTTAAACTTGCTTATTCGAAGTTGACCCCTTTAATAGATATAAGTCTAAACATGGTTGCAGCGGATTACGGATTGTGTCAAGAGAAACTTAGTGGTACGGCTTAGTAATAATGGAAACACCGTGATACAACGGGACTACTGTTGAAAGTTTCGTTAACCCTTTCCCACTTGTAGACGCATCTGCATTGTACAGACACTTTTTGAAATGATTGTGACAAAGGTGAAATTGCTCATAATGAGCAATATCTACATTAACAACGATGATTTAAATTCTATATAATAATATTACGTAACGTGGTAGAGATTTCCAATATTTCCCAAGTTGTCTTGTAGTATATTAGTTATACGTGGGAAAGGGTTAAACACCAAACAAAAGGACAACTTACCTGTTTGTTTCTCCGGGTAAACGAGAACTGCCTTCAACGTAATTTGACCCTGCGACTGTATCAATGATCAAATAAACAATTTAGCCGTTCCATGAGAAAACCAACATTATGGACTCATCGTAATGTATCGACCCAGATCAGCTTGCATAGGCTACTCCAGGCCGACACATTTCGTCTCAGGGGGAAAGAGGTATTACGTAATGACTCCTGAAACAGAAAATCCGCAGGAGGCGTAAAGTGTCAGGCCGGGTTAGCCTGTGCGGCATGCTAAGACTGATCCGGTCGATACTTTACGCAGAGTCCACACTGTTTGTTTTCTCGCGGGACTGCTCAATTATGAGTAAATGAACCTGTCCATGAGAAAAGGTACACGTTGTGAAGACCATGCATTTGGATCTACACTGTTCACATATTACTTACACAAGCTTATTAGAAACATCTGACAACTTGCACTTACGCCGATAAGACCGAGCAGATGTTCAGGCTGATCTGAATCTACACTGTTCAAAACTGGCAACTTGTAACTTTTTCCACAGACTGGCTAACATTTAGCATAAAACAGTACCGTTTGGTAATTAAACACTTTGAAGGATTCACGGAGGAGGAAGATACGTGTAACCACAGGTTATCTGAACGCTTTCCCACTTGCAGACGTACGTTGGCGCATCGGCAGCAGACGACCTTTGAAAACATTGTAGCAAAAGGAAAAAAATATCATAATGAGCCATTCCAACTTCTGCCACAATGTGTTTAACTCTATTCAGTAGATGTGCTTTTATTTATTTAAAAGTTTGATAGTTCTGCTTAGATATCTTCAAACGTTGAATGTGGGAATGCATCTCTTAATGATTATTTAGCCCATGTCTATGGATTGGTACTGACCAATACAGATAAAGAGTATACGCATTCTGATCTTAATCTGCGTTATTCGCGAACGTTGTTTCAAAGTCGTTCATTGCATGAGATAGCAAGACAAGTATGGTAGTCACGGCTTGATAGAGAATATCTGAATAAAAATGCTTATTAAAAAACATAACGCTTTAACTGGAAAACACTTTTTACTTGAACGCTTTTTGGAATAAATTCACCTAGAAAAAAACATTCCTCCTTTAAGTATAACAAAATGATCTTGTGCAGAAAAACTCATATAAATAAAAGTCAGGTTTGCAACGTAATCCAAATGCTGTAGAATGCTGAAGCATAGGCTGTAAATAATCTGCAGCCGAATTTGAAAATACCTTAGCAAAAATATGGAACACGTCCATAAATGAAAGTACAATAATTTAACAGTTGAAAACACTTTAGCAAACGGAGATATCATTAATTATTGGCAATTTCTTCTCTTGTCATAATGTTTCCAAAAGTAGCCTGTTGAAGATGCCATAACCCTTTTCCACATGCAGACGCAATTTGACGCATCTGCTGCAGACGCTTTTTTAAAACATTGTCACAAAACGAGAAATTGCTCCTTTTACCATAATGTATTCAACAACTATTCTTTTATTTACAGAGATGTATCATAGTTTTGCCCGGATTCTTTTGTTGTAAGTGGAAAACGATTTTATTCGTTACTATATGGGAAATGGCTAACTAGGACAAACAAACTTTAACTCACAAGGACAAGTATGACACATCCACGGACAGTCTGTAGGGACGTTAGAATATTTAGTACACGATGCCTCAACAAAACTTCCATGTCCACACATATGCAAATCACTGTTGGATTCACACGACACTGAAATCGGTGAAATAGATAAATTACTTCAAAACATGCGTATTATATCAATTCGTTCCAAATAGTGTTAATGTATTATATCAATTCAATGAGTTGTCATTTCATATAATGTTTTATTAAACGAGTTCAATTTTTTGTCGTTATTAAGCGAGCCTTTGGCGAGCTTGATTTCAAATTTCTTGGACTAGTTTAATAAAACATGAAATGACAACGATTGTCAGATTCTTTTTATCACATGACGAGACACAAAAAGAAAATCGGGTGATCGCGATCATTATTTCTTTTATGACCGATAATGGTCCCGTTACCTCGTCTATCTATCGTGACGTTTGTGTTTACAGGATACACGTTTTCAGCAAGTTTGTAAACATTCGCGGATGAATACAAAAATAGTGATTCGGTCATTAAGAAATACGTAATGGGTATATTATATAGGATACAAGCATTGTCATGTGATAAACCAATTTATTTTCAAAATCAGTGTTTCATATGAAATTATTCCGAGAAAGTATGTATATATCAACTAATAAATGTTAAGAAATGATGTGTTAACCTTAATATTACCGTAAACAGTTTCTAAGTTTTTTATTTCCTGTGTAAATTCACATTACCTAAAATTAAAATTACACTTACATGAACACATAGCATCCGAATATTTGGGTCCATTTGAACAAGTACAGCTACAGGTGTCTGGGTTAATGACTCCTTTGTTCTTACATACAGCTCCATTGCAATCTGCGTAAAAAATAATATTATCATTCTTCTTCTACATTTTTCTAATTCTTCTTCTTCTTTTTCTTCATCTTCATCTTCTTCCTTTTTCTTCTTCTTTAATAAGACATGCTTTATCGCTTTTATTAGTTTAATTGTTAAATTCTTTGCGATAAAATGTGCAATTGCTCGCAATATTTCTTTTGTCACAATGTGTTCAAAAGACGTCTGCAGCAGAAGCGTCAGAAAGCGTATGTATGTCGAAAAGGGTTAAGCACGCTCCGTCGTATCGAATACTTAAGATGCTTCTGTTATGTTGATTATCCAGGGGTTTTGAGTTCGAACCCATGCTCGGCCATCAGTCTTTCCGACGTTTGACAACAGTCAAAGCAACAAGCATCATTCATCTTAATAATAATAATAATAATAATAATAATAATAATAAAGGCTTTATTTATAGAGAACACTCATTTGACATAGTACATGTATGCAAGTCAATCTTCCATGAGGGCCTCACACATAAACACAATGGAACGAAACATGAACAAACGTATGTTACATATGAACTACTCTATGCTATAATATACATGCGATTAAATATGGACTTAACATTTATATGTCTATTACTGTATCGTAGAACAGCCACATATCTAAATATTGTGCATAGTTTCATGAAATACAATTGTACTACAAGTATCATTGAATTAAGATTGGTTTATCCAACGTAAATATTGGGATTTGAAATGCTGAATAGACGTTGAGTTTTGAATATATGAAGGAAGGGAATTCCAAACTGATGAACCGGAAAATATAAATGTATTTCGATATATTTCCAAGTTAGGTTTTGGTGTATACAACTGGAATGAAGTGGCTGAACGTAAGACTCTTGCATGAATATCAGATGTAAAAGTAAATGATTTCTTTAGGTAATCAGGGGCATTTCCACGTAATGTTTTATATACATTTGAATGGCTTTCTGATAAATAACTCGTTCGGGAAATGTATTTGTGAAAACGTTGCCAGTTGATTGGAAATATTGTTATTGTTTGTTTGATTGATTGATTGATTGATTGGAGTTTAACGCCGTTTTCAACCATTTCTCAGTTATATCACGGCGGCCAGTTCACATACTCATGCATTTCCTACTCCACACAACAATCTTCCCAAGCAACTGGCTGCTTTTCCACATAGACTTAGCCCATTGGTGGAAGCGAATGACGCATGTCGCATTGACTTTTGTCAATCGTCGGAAAGAAAGTTGGCCGAGCCGGGATTCGAACTCACAACCCCTTGATTAACAGCCCGCGTCGCTACCGACTGAGCTACCGTGGCTCGGCGTTATTGTTTGAAGTATGTGTGTAAGAAAGCTAGGAAACACACGGGTAGGTGAACTCGCCGTCGTGTTACTACTGAAACAGCGTTAAATACGTTATATAGCGTTACATATGGTGCATGTACAATCACAAGCGTCTTAACTAAAAAACTCGTTAAATCGTGTTACTATAAATTGCCCCTCTATAAGATATGGTATATGAACCGTGTTATTTATAGAATGTATCATAATCCTAACATTAGAAATTGTTTTTCACAAATATAAACCCAGACGCTTATGGTACAATTCACGCTTACCGCAGAGTGTGGAGTTTTTTCCATGTTTACTTGGGCAGTCTGAACCGCCGTGCCCGGATGTAGCCTGTTTGTATGGTACTATATGGTGATGGCTGTCCCGACTGTTACCTCTGATGAGATGAAGATGAGACAATACTTTAATCCATTTCTCACCTGCAGACGCATCTGCAGCAGACGAATTTTGAAAACAATGTGCCAAAATGAAAAAAATGTTCATCATGATAATTGTTCTCTTTTGTCACAATGTTTTCATCTCTATTTAATAATTAGATGTTCTTTTATAGAGAGTTCTCCCTTTTTTTACCTAGACGTTTTCAATGTCATCTGCCTCAGATTTGTTGTATGTGGGAAACAGTTTAATTAGGTTGCTCGTTCAAGACTTAACCCTTTCCCTATTATAGACGCTTTCTGACGCCTCTGCAGCAGACGGCTTTTTGAAAACATAGTGACAAAAGAAGAAATTGCACAAAACGTGCAATTTCTCCTTTTGTCACAATGTTTTCCACTTTTTGTCATAGGTTATCCATTCAATTATGGAGTTTTTCTATGTTTTGACAAAATACGTTCAAAGTCGTCTGCTGCAGCATTGTCGTATGAGGGAAAGCGTTAATATGCAGTCTTTTGTAAATATGAATATAGGATGACATGTAGGCCCAGTGTGAACGGATGTTGTGCTAAATATTGAATAATCTATATTTATAAAGGATATATTTCTTTTTAATAACAATAGTGTTCGTTCGTACTTAACATTAATTTGCTATTTAAATATGTAATTAAAATGTATACTTATTAAATTATGCTTTTTCGGTTATTGGACCTTTTTTAATATGTCAGAGTATCAACTTCCCACATACGACAAATATACAGCAGACGGCTTTGAAAATATCTAGGACAAAGTATGAACATTCTCTATTAATGAAATATACTTATTGTGGACAATTTCCTCTTTTGCCATAATGTTTTCAAATGCCGTCTGCTGCAGAGGCGTCAGAAAGGGTCTGTAAGTGGGAGGGGATAATACATCAATATGAGCCGTCCCGCGAGAAAACCAACATTATGGACTCTGCGTAATGTTTCGACCCAGATCAGCCTGCGCAGTCCGCGCGGGCTAATCCGGGCCGGCACATTTCGTCTAAGGTTGACAGAGGTATAGAGTAATGATTCCTGAAACAGAAAAACCACAGGAGGCGAAAAGTGGTTTTCAGGGTTATCCAGCACAGCATGCTTAAGTTGATCCGTGTCGATACTTTACGCAGAGTCCACACTGTTGGTCTTTTCGCGGGATATGCTCAATTATGCCTATTTTAAAACAATCTATGAATGCAGGCAGTTTCTCGCAGGGCCTGGTTATTTTTTGTAAAACTACCTCTATTTGAGTCCGTCGATGGGAAAAGGCCAAACATGGCTTTTATCAACAGTGATGTTCAAGATAAATATCTATACTATTCACATATTACTTACACAAGCTTGTTAGAAGCTTCTGTCAACTTGTGTAAACCCTGATAAAACCGCATAGGTTTGCAGGGTGATCTGAACCTACACTGTACAGAAATACCAACTTGGAACCTTTTCCATGGACGGGTTTAATTAACCCTTTCCCTCATACAACAAATCTGCAGCAGACGACCTTTAAAACATCTTGGCAAAAAAATATAGAAAATATCTTCTAACGAAAGAGTGAGCATTGAAGAGAGTTGAAAACATTGTGGCAAAAGTAGAAATGCTCAACATCAACAGTTTCTCCTTTTGCCACAATGTTTTCAAAAGTCGTCTGCTGCAGAGGCGTCAGAAAACGTCTGTATGAGGGAAAGGTTTGATTGATTTGTATATGGTGCAATACTTTTCCCTTTCTGACTGTGCTCATGGAAAGGCCCACAATGGAAGCGGAAGACATGGGTTCGATCACCAGGTCGGGTCATAACAAAGACTTCTCATTGGCCGTTCATGGTTGCTGGGGGTATCATTTCGACTGACGCATCGGTGTCGGGCAAAAGTGATACCGATAGCACTGTCAATTAACACAGGAAACGCCGTGATACAACTGAAAAGCTGTTGTAAATGGCGTAGAGCTACGTAGATATAAAAAATAAAACTTACCCTGGGCCGTAATTACATACATACACGTAACCTTGATGAGCACAATGAGCTAATCCACAACCAATCAATGTTGTAGAACTCCAGATTTGCTGTAAAACAGTTAAATAATAACGACAGGAAGAGTTTTTCTACAGGTCAAAGATAAGAAATTAAATTCTTTCTTTATTTCCATGTAAATCAACATGTTTGACACGTAGAACAACCTATATCATTGAAAAGAGTTACCTATAAGCTTTAAAATAATCCAAAATATATGGGGGGTCATGAATTATGCAAGACAGAAATCACACTGCTAAGATGGTTACCGTCATTTAGCACAAAATCGGACTGGGCAAAAAACAGGTTTTTTACGTTATCTATTTTCAGTATGATACAAGGTCAAAATACCGAAAATTGTTAAATCACACAGGGTAGGCATGCACTACGTGGTTAAGTGAACTTCCCGTCGCCATATAACTAAACTACTGCTGAAACTGCGTTGTAACTAATCCCTTGACCTCTTACATACAATTTGCAGCAGACGACATATCTAGGCAGAAATGGGCGATTTCTCTGTTAATGAGAGTATTAGTACTGAAAATAGTTTAAAACATTGTGGTAAAAGGAGAAATTTCTCATTATGAGCAACTACTCATTTTGTCAAAAAGCGTCTGTATGTGAGAAAAATTTAAGCCAATAATGCAATGGCAACAAGAAAACGATAAATATCACTTTGTCTAGTAAGAAGTAGGCCTGCATACCTGCGTATAATGACTCGAGCTCATGTTCGCGGCCCCGTATTTAAAAGCGTACTTAGTCTTATCTGCCTCCCACAATGCTGTGATACGGGCCCATGTCCTCTGTGTAGAGGACATGGCAATGTTCTGACCAACCGTCATCTCACCTGAAAGAGAATAAAGGTATCCAGACAACTCGCCCCAAAGACAACTCGACCAAAATTATGTTTACCATTTGTTGATGTATATTTTGTTTGAAAGTGTGATTTTCTTGGATACGTTTATAAATTGTGTAGGTTTATAAAATTTTACTGCGCATTTAATTAAATTAATCTTAGTTAAATTTGACCGATATGTTTATCAGTGTGAGCAATTAGTTGTTGATAGTCGTTTAAGTGTTCTATGTGGAATTTTTAGTTATTGCGCGGGTGCCTCAGCACCAGTGCATATTTTGGTTGTCACCTGTCACTGGTACAATGGGCTTGCGCATGCGCCGTGTTAATCGTCATGATCGCGCATGCACCGTATTTTACCGTCAGCTCGCGGATGTTTCCGTAGCAGTTCGTCACTAGACTGGTTCTCGTTCGAGTTAGTATGTGGGTAGTTTTTTTATAATTAAAATGTAAATTAAAACCGTAGTTTAACATGTACCGGCGTTAAGCCATCGTGGGTCACCCATCCAGGCACTAACCGCGATGAACGTTGCTTAACTTTACGAAAAGGTCAACCACCAATTTCGATATAAAAGCCGGTTTCGAAGCAAGGCCGTAGAAGTGATATTTATACTCGTTCCAATTACATTTCTCCCTCTTTTCTCTTGACTTCGACCAGAGCGGAGTCTATGTAACATCACTCGGAACCACCGGTGTTTTAATAAAAGGATAATGGGAGTATTTTCATAAATGCGAAGTTATTGTGCTAAATTTTACGATTTTAATAATATATTAAGGGGGGAAAAAAGGACACGCATGCGCAGACAAATGTTTACAATACTTTTGGGAGATCGAGGTCTACACGTTGGGAAGAGGTATTTTTGTTATCGTTTTACGTATTTAACTAAAAAACTATTGTTATCATATATTTATATCATATATTTTAAAAGCGGGTTTCGTGTTTTCCAATCAAACAGTTTTTCTTTAGCCATACCATGCTGATTCCCGCGCTAACATCGAACTGCTGCATCTGGCAGCAACTCTTGTTAAATAAAGTGTTATTGGAAGCCGCCAGGAGGCGGCTTCCTGTAGGGATGCCTAGAAATTTAGCACAAAGAGAATTTAGACCTGCCAGTGTGACCACATATCGGGCTGTCTCTTTGTCCTTGCTAAGTACATTACTTTAAGGTAATGACTTAAACAAAAAACAAAGGCCAGTATATTAATTGAATGTATGTACATTTTTATTTAAACGAAATAGTCTAAACAGTAAAAAATGAATTGGTTATCTGCCTCATACGCTTTATTAGTTCGATAGTATCTTAAACCGAGAACCATAACCTAGAGGCGCGCGCTAAATGTAATCTGGTTCCTTACATGCTATGATATATTACGCAGTAATTTGATGAAGAAGCCACGACCCGTATTCACCAAACTTTTCAATTTAGATTTTTAACTAAAGCTAAATCTTAATATTTAGTTCACTTTTTGGATTCCCGGTAATTTAGATTTAGTCCGTATTTACCAATGCGTTTAAAACCACCATGCATTCAGCTATAGTCTATTTATAGATTTTCATTTAATAGACAATTCTTACATCGCGTGACCATGGAAGGGAAACAAAAACACGACCTTGACATGTGTAAAAAACATCAGAAATTAGGAAATTCTATAAAGTATAATTAAGGAAACAGTTGAAAACATTATGGCAAAAGGAGAAACTGCTAATTTTGAGCAATGTCTCCTTTTGTCACGATGTTTTTCAAAAGTCGTCTGCTACAAACGCGCCTTCCTCAAACAAAATAGTCGACGTGTTCAATAAAAAGGGTAAATTCATTTTTTTTTTTTTTTTACAAAACTTTCAAAAGATTTATTAGTTATTGACGCCGCGTGGGAGCGCGGCGTCAGTATGGGATAGGTTTTAATTTTGTACCATGGGGTGACGTAATCGAAAAGGGAGAAACCAATGTTATTATTGTTAAAAAAACCTCTGTTGTTTGATTGAAAAAAACAACCTTTATGAATCAATAAATTGTATTAACTGATTTAAGAAACAACAAGATACAAAATACGTTTGTCTTCTACCGTTATTACAAAACTTTATACACATTTAATTTGTATTTAATAACTTTTCCCCAACTGTCTAGGCTACGCTGTTTTTGATTGTTTGGTTTACGGCCCTGACCCAATTCATCAAAGCTCAGAGAAAAAGTTCACTTTTCCCAAACTTTCTAGGCTACGCGTTTTTAATTGTTTAGTTTACGGGCCCAAAATTCGCCGGATGTTTTTGCCTATTTATAAAAGTGTGTGAAGTTGGCAGAGCATTAGACGTTAGACATTAGACATTCAAAAAAAATATTCGAATGTCTAATTAGACGTTAGACATTCGATTAGACATTCGCTAATTTTGATTATCGAATGTCTAATTAGACATTAGACATTCAATTAGACATTCAGAAAAATCGCAAATGTTAAATATCGAATGTCTAATTCGACATTAGACATTCAATTAGACATTCGCAAATTACAAGATCTATAACCCAAATTCGTCGGAGGTCATTGTACATTCAAAAAACGAATGCCTAATTGGTCAGTTAGACATTAGACATTCGATTAGACATTCGCAAATTAAGGGATTTAGGTACCAAATTCGTCGGAGGTCATTGTACATGCAAAAAACGAATGTCTAATTGGTCAGTTAGACATTAGACATTCGATTAGACATTCGCGAATTACGATATTTAGGTTCCAAATTCGTCGTAGGTCAACGTACAATCAAAAAACGAATGTCTAATTGGTCAGTTAGACATTAGACATTCGATTAGACATTCGCAAATTAAGAGATTTAGGTACCAAATTCGTCGGAGGTCATTGTACGTGCAACAAACGAATGTCTAATTGGTCAGTTAGACATTAGACATTCGATTAGACATTCGCAAATTACTATACTTAGGTTCCAAATTCGTCAGAGATCATTGTACATTCAAAAAACGAATGTCTAATTGGTCAGTTAGACATTAGACATTCGATTAGACATTCGCAAATTAAGAGATTTAGGTACCAAATTCGTCGGAGGTCATTGTACGTGCAAAAAACGAATGTCTAATTGGTCAGTTAGACATTAGACATTCGATTAGACATTCGCAAATTACTATACTTAGGTTCGAAATTCGTCGGAGGTCATTGTACATTAAAAAAACGAATGTCTAATTGGTCAGTTAGACATTAGACATTCGATTAGACATTCGCAAATTACTATACTTAGGTTCCAAATTCGTCAGAGATCATTGTACATTCAAAAAACGAATGTCTAATTGGTCAGTTAGACATTAGACATTCGATTAGACATTCGCAAATTACAAGATCTATAACCCAAATTCGTCGGAGGTCATTGTACATTAAAAAAACGAATGTCTAATTGGTCAGTTAGACATTAGACATTCGCAAATTACGAGATTTAAGTACGAAATTCGTCGGAGGTCATTGTACATCCAAAAAACGAATGTCTAATTGGTCAGTTAGACATTAGACATTCGATTAGACATTCGCAAATTAAGAGATTTAGGTACCAAATTCGTCAGAGATCAATGTACATTAAAAAAACGAATGTCTAATTGGTCAATTAGACATTAGATATTCGATTAGACATTCGCAAATTACAAGATATATAACCCAAATTCGTCGGAGGTCATTGCACATTAAAAAAACGAATGTCTAATTGGTCAGTTAGACATTAGACATTCGATTAGACATTCGCAAATTAAGGGATTTAGGTACCAAATTCGTCGGAGGTCATTATACATGCAAAAAACGAATGTCTAATTGGTCAGTTAGACATTAGACATTCGATTAGACATTCGCAAATTAAGAGATTTAGGTACCAAATTCGTCAGAGATCAATGTACATTAAAAAAACGAATGTCTAATTGGTCAATTAGACATTAGACATTCGATTAGACATTCGCAAATTACAAGATATATAACCCAAATTCGTCGGAGGTCATTGCACATTAAAAAAACGAATGTCTAATTGGTCAGTTAGACATTAGACATTCGCAAAGTAAGGGATTTAGGTACCAAATTCGACGGAGGTCATTATACATGCAAAAAACGAATGTCTAATTGGTCAGTTAGACATTAGACATTCGATTAGACATTCGCAAATTAAGAGATTTAGGTACCAAATTCGTCAGAGATCAATGTACATTAAAAAAACGAATGTCTAATTGGTCAGTTAGACATTCGATTAGACATTCGCAAATTACAAGATCTATAACCCAAATTCGTCGGAGGTCATTGCACATTAAAAAAACGAATGTCTAATTGGTCAGTTAGACATTAGACATTCGATTAGACATTCGCAAATTAAGGTATTTAGGTACCAAATTCGTCGGAGGTCATTATACATGCAAAAAACGAATGTCTAATTGATCAGTTAGACATTAGACTTCGCAAATTAAGAGATTTAGGTACCAAATTAATCAGAGATCAATGTACATTAAAAAAACGAATGTCTAATTGGTCAATTAGACATTCGATTAGACATTCGCAAATTAAGAGATTTATGTACCAAATTCATCAGAGATCAATGTACATTAAAAAAACGAATGTCTAATTGATCAGTTAGACATTAGACATTCGATTAGACATTCGCAAATTAAGAGGTTTAGGTACGAAATTTGTCTGAGGTCATTGTACACGCAAAAAACGAATGTCTTATTGGTCAAATAACTTGAACATATTGATAACTCGAACATATCGATATCTCGAACATACCGATGACTCGAACACATCGATATCTCGAATACATTGATAAAACGAATGTTTTTAACTTGAACATTTATTGACAAATCGAACATATCGATATCTCGAAACTTTCGATATCTCGAACTTTCCAATATCTCGAACTTTCGATATATATATATATATTTTTTTTTTTTTTTTTTCTCGATATCTCGAACTTTCCAATAACTTTTCGATATCTTTAATTTTTTTTTTCTCGATATCTCGATCTTTATCGGAAAGTTCGAGATATCGACAAGTACGAGATATCGACAAGTTCGAGATACCGAAAATTTCGAGATATCGGAAAGTTCGAGATATCGAAAAAAAAAATGACAAAAAAAAATGGTAAGTTCGAGACATCGAAAAAAAATATAATTTTCTTTTTCGAAAAGTTCGAGATATCGGAAAGTTATCGAACATTTCGATTTCTCGATTATTTTTTTTGATATTTTTTTTTTCTCGTTATCTCAGAAATTTGCGATATCTTGATTTTTTTTTTTTTTTTTTTTTTTTTTTTTTTTTTTTTTTTTTTTTTTCTCGAACATTTCGAGATATCGATTTGAAACCGTGTATTGGTAAAAAATTAAGAAACTTCATGTTGTATGGTAACCTTTTATTATAGGCTATGGTAGCCAGGTGAGCAATATAGGCACATCTTGGCCTTTTTGGTTATGATAAAGGGACATTTGGCCTTCTTGTTCGAAATATTTACATCCTGTCTGTTTTCACACGTTATTTAAATGTACTGAACTACATCTGCTTCCTTTAAGTCATGCTTCAAAATCATGCGCGGCGTCCTTTGATGCTCTGCATCAAAATTCGTCTTGTACAGATTTTAACAGCGAAATTTGGGAGAACCAACATGGGAAATGGATACGTCATAGCGCGTGAGGATTTTACCCAAATCAACCGCGTCAACACAAATTCCGCATTTGGATAGTTTTAACTGCATAATAAGATCAATTTGCATTTTTGTGAGGAAGATTTTTGGTAATGAATCGTCTGAAGAGGCTTACAGTGGGATTCACGACTAAAAAGCAAAGACAACAATTCGTGATCAGACTGATCTCTTCCTCGCAAGGTTTTCCCCCTTTTCTTATGGTCTGGTACAAATCCTTTACACGACAAATTTGGGAAAATTTTCCGAATTTGTTATGTGTGGATAATCCAAATTAATTGGTGGGTATACCGATAATCATAATATATTATATATCTCATAATTGAAATAAAACGGAATGGGATTCAAATAAGACATAATGGACAGTTTTGGACAATTAACCCTTTCCCACATGTGTACGGCAAATCTGCACCAGACAACTTTGAAACCATCTAGGCAAAAATGTTAACAAAACTCTTATGGTTAATTAGATTTTGACACTATTTCAACAATTTTCAATCATGTCATGGTCAAAACTTGGAACATCTTGCTAAATGAAGATATACTTTATGGACATAAGGTAGAAAACATTGTAGCAAAAGGATAAATTCCTTGTGAGCAATTTCTCTTTTTGTCATAATGTTTTCAAAAGTCGTCTGCTGCAGCAGCTTTAAAATGCATATGTTATAAGGAAATGGTTAACAAAATATGGACTTTACCCACCCATTGAATTGTACGTTTATTGTTTCATTAAAAAACGTACCAACTTGTCAGTGTTATTGAAATGCGTTTCCTTGAATTTCTGAATGCTAATCACGACAAGAGTTCACATTATTCTCTGCCACTCAAGATTGTGCGTTTGTAATCCGACAGCTTTGATTTTCAGTTGCTCCATTTGCCACAATAATTTAAACTCTTACTATCATTCATGGAGTATTCTATGTTGTGCGCTTGATTATTTCAAAGTCTGTCAAGTTAAACATCATTGAACTCGTTGTGGCAAAAGGAGAAATTGCTCATATTGAGCAATATCTGCATTTGTCACAATAGTTTAACACTTTTCAATTATCATACGATCATTTATAGAGATTCTTTATATGTTGTACTTGATAGTTTCAAAGTCATCTGCTGCATATTTGTTTTATATGGGAAATGGTTAAACCCTTAGCCACTATCATGACTTACCGATAAACCAAAAACAGATGTTCTGTGTCAGCATTATTTGACAAAACGTAATCATAACAGGGTGTGTGTTCAACAAGATTAGTTTTTGATACAAATTGGAATTTATCATAACCTCTTGTCCATTTATTTTTAGTTTTATATAAGTCACTTTCCATGATCAGTTTAACTCTTAATAGTCATCTCATTCACTTAAAACACTGACCCTTCCAGGTTAAATATCCTACATAAAAGTTATATCTTCAAATACCGATATCAGCATTACTAACTACGGTTTAAATTGTTCTAATGTTTGTGGATTTAAATGTTCTTTTTTTCTTATTTCTACATGTGCAACGAAATATTGCGGCTTCTCTTTGAAGCTTTGCGTCAAACATTCGTCTTGTTAGTATATAGTATACTTGCATACAGTCGGGGATAATAATGAACATAAGTGCCATAACTTCGTTTGAGATGTTTTCTAAGTATTAAATTTCAAGTCTACATGTATATACTTTGAACTACTGGTAACTCTATAGCTCGGTTCAAATTACACTAACTTACAAAGTCAATTTTAATTACAACACAGTTAATAGAAACTTATACAAATGATATAATAAATTCTTGACATTACAAACCAGGAAAGTTTCTCTGACGTCTATCAGGCTCGTGCATATAAACACAATGTTCCGCCCATATCTGTGCTTCCTCTTCCAGTTCTTTACTATAATACTGGAAAAGAGAGAGAATATGTTTGACGCAGGGAGATCAACCGTGTGTCATTTGCGATACAGATCACCCCGGGCAGTCTGATCTGAATATACAGTGTTCGCTAACAAGTCAACGCACCAAACAAGAAACCACTAACAGTGTAATAAATATCACATAGAATAGATGTACAAATTGGTCGATTTGTAGACTTGTCCAAATATTCCATGGGTGGTTATTGTAGAGCAAGATTTAAATCACCCCCAGACACATAAGTTCCCCATGGAATCCCCCGTGAGACAACTTAATATTAGACACTTAACATCGCTTTGTCGCGCTGAATATATGGCATCGACCAGTCGAAAATTTAAGGTTTTGGCATCATTTCAAGCTACATGGATTTATGTTTGCTAAATTCTTAACAATCGCAATCAAAAAAAGAAATACTTATTTGGAAACATCTGAATAAACAGAGTGAATAATTTAAAAGAAGTAAATACCTTGTCAAATCATATAAAAATATGTTACTACATAATTACCTAGGTTTACATATATTATATTTACTGGACGTTACTCATATCAATTAATTTGTTAGATTGTATATGTATTGTGGGCCGGCGGCCTTATATTACGAATACATATATTGTATTGTATTATTGTATTGTATTGGATGTAAAACTTGCGGCACATCACTTCTATTTGTTTTGCGTAGTGGCAAATCGTATATGTTTACGTACCATTTTCAACATATTCGCTGCTGGAGGGTCTACACTCTCTCTTATCGCATTGTGAGCATTGACGATTGCGTCTCTGTCTGCAATAATTATAATAAAACAGTATAAAAGAGACGCGTCTGTCGACGCACAGACCGCCTCGGGTCCGGGAGGTTGCAGGTTCGATCCCCGACCAGGTCTTACCAAATAGTTTAAAAATTGACAGTACTGGCTTTCCCGCCTTGGCGCTCAGGCTTGTCTGGTTAGTATAACAACCATGTAAACACCGTCTTACCTGCTTTACTGTTCGCTTGTATGTAGTAAAGACAAAGATGGATCTTCTAACAGACATAGAATTGTAATTCAACGGGGCGTACTACCATATCCAGTTTCGCCAGCCCGTTACGAAATTAAAAGTCTTCAATTTGATGTAGCCTGAATTTTGATGAACTTCACAGGGACGATCCAAGAGTGACCCAATTGTTTCTCACCAACATATCATTTTAAATATTGTCATTGAGGGACTGCACCAAGACCCCACATTCACCAACATATCATTTTAAATATTGTCATTGAGGGACTGCACCAAGACCCCACATTCACCAACATATCATTTTAAATATTGTCATTGAGGGACTGCACCAAGACCCCACATTCACCAACATATCATTTTAAATATTGTCATTGAGGGACTGCACCAAGACTCCACATTCACCAACATATCATTTTAGATATTGTCATTGAGGGACTGCACCAAAACCCCACATTCACCAACATATCATTTTAGATATTGTCATTGAGGGACTGCACCAAGACCCCACATTCACCAACTTGACATCCAGCCGAAATAGCTTAGTCGGTAACGACGAAGATTATCGACTTAGCGGTCGAACCATTTATTATGATTGACATTGTGACTAGCGTTATTTGTCTTTCGTTGATAGGCTAAATAGTCTATGAACGAAGGTAGACAGTTGCATGGGAAGAATTTTGTGAGAAATACAAGTACGAGAAAGTCAATCAAACAAGTAAGCAAGTACGAAAAAGTCAATCAAACGATCAATCAATTTTGTCAACTAACACGGCTCATTGTTTACATGAATAAAGCTATTTCCAACATACATGTGCAACAAATCTGCAGCAACGTTGATTGAAAACAAATAGAGATATAAATCGAACACCTCTTTGAATAAAATTATGATTACTGAACAGAGACGATAACATTATGGCGAAAGGAGAAATTGCTCATGCTGATTTGTCACAATATTTTTAAAAGTCGTCTGCTGCAGACGCGTAAAAATGCGTCAGTATGTGGGAAAGGGTTAACCATTACTTTGATTACTTACCGGCATCTGTCAGGGGAAACTGGGTTCTGTTGGCGAGACAGAGGGTGTGGTTAGCTACTGCCGCAAATTTGTCCAGACATGTTGCTACTCGAGCTTTATCCTAGAGAAATTAACATACACAGGGAAACATAAACGTTACTAGAGGTTAAATGTCTGACATTGGTATGTGAGAGATCAGATTTTTGTCTTTAGCCCTTTCTCACATGCAACAAATCTGCAACATACGACTTTGAAATTATAGAAATATCTATAAATGATAGTATGATTATTGAATAGAGTTTAAATCATTGCGGCAAATGGAGAAATTGCTCATGATAAGCAATTTATCCTTTTGCCACAATTATTTCAAAAGCCGTCTGCTGAAGAGGCGTCAGAAAGCGTCTATAAATCGATCCTTGACATGCCAAGGTTACTTGACATATTTACTTTGTTATCGAGAACAATCTCATTGAGATTCGAACACAATACAGTACGTATATTGGATCTGACGACAGCGCTATAAATATCATCTCAAATTGACCCTCAACATTTAAATATTCCGTACAATTTAGACACTCGGTAATCACCGCTTCTCCATCTCGTTTGGGTTATTTCCCCTGTTAAAGCCTAACTATTATGTAGGGTACAATTTGATTGGCTGAGGCTAAGGTCAATCTATGGCGACCTGTTATAAGCATTCACCAGATATATACGAGCGTTTGCTACTGTAACAGAGATTAGGTCCGACTTTAAGAAGATTGCACCGATAATAACGATCTATCTTGTTATTATGTCACATTAAAATATAATTTTGACTTTTCTGTAACTTGCACATGTTCGATGAATACGTCTAATGCATAAACATATTTACTTAATTTATTTAGTATGATTTATGTTTTGCCCATGTTGTGTTTTGAAGTGTATTGTACAGCATTGGAGTACATCCAACACCCTTACATGTCAGAGGTCATATTTTTATATTTTTATAAAATAGTGAAACAGAACTCATCTTCTTAACTCATTCTTTTTTTTTTCCAAACCCTAAGTTGTTGATAATAAAAAAATATCACAGTGACACAGTTCGTCTGGGTACCATAACGTACGGTTTTAGTCAATAGTAAGTAAAATATATTGTAGGATAAAGATCAGTTTACTGCTCCCTGTCCAGACCTCTGGAGGAATTATACTATTTAAATTGTGAACACTTACAGCACCATCTGTTCCGGTACACAATAGCACACATCCTGCAAAGAATGAACACAATGCACACGTATGAGAAGTATATTCCGGACACTTATTGTTGTTGACAAATAACAAACTTCTTTTTGTAAGCTATGCTTTAACGCTTTCCCATTTAAAAAGAAATCTGCAGCGGACGACTTTGAAAACATCTTGGCAACAAGATGACCCTTAATCGATCACCTGAATATTTTTCAAAGTGTTTATCTAAACGAGTTTATGTAAAACAAATGATTCCCAGGGTGGGGCCATTTTTGATCCCAGGTCTATAATTTGAACAAGATTGGTAGAGGTCCAATAGATGAAGCTACATACCAAATATCAAAGGCCTGGGTCTTCTCTTTTTAGACAAGAATATTTTTAAAGTTGTTTCACTACATGAGTCTTTGTAAAACAAGTGACCCCCGGGGAGGAGTAATTTTTTACTCCAGGACTATAAATTGAACAATCTTGGTAGAGGTCCACTCGATGAAGCTACATACCAAATATCAAAGGCCTTGCCCTTCTACTTTTAGATAAGAAGATTTTTAATGTTTTTTCCCTATTCAAGTCTATGTAAAACAAGTGATCCCCGGGGAGGGGTCATCTTTTACCTCAGGGCTGTAATTTGAACGATCTTGGTAGAGGTCTACTAGATGAAGCTACATACCAAATATAAAAGGCCTTAGCCTTCCACTTTTAGACAGTTGTTTAAGTATACGAGTCTATGTAAAATAAGTTACCCCAAGGGAGGGAGCATTTTTGACCGCAGGTCTTTAATTTGAACAATCTTGGTAGAGGTCCACTCGATGAAGCTACCAACCAAATATCAAAGGCCTGGGCCATCTTCTTTTAGACAAGAAGATTTTTAAAGTGTTTTCCCTATATGAGTCTTTGTAAAACAAGTGACCCCGGGGAGGGGTAATTTTTGACCCCAGGACAATAATTTGAACACTCTTGGTAGAGGTTCACTAGATGATGCTATATACCAAATATCAAAAGCATGGGCCTTCTACTTTCAGGTAAGAATATTTTTTAAGTTTTGGTAAATTTCCCCTTTTTTGTTGCCGTCGCAACCAGAGTTATCAATGGAATCTAAATATTTGAACAATTTTGAAAGAGGGCCACCAAGGGAACATTCCTGTGAAGTTCGGTTGAAATTGGTCATGAGATTAAGGAGAAGATGATGTTTAAAGCTAAAAGTTAACGACAGACGACGGACGACGGAAACAAAGTGATCAGAATAGTTAACCTTGAGCCTTTGGCTCTAGGTGATCTAAAAACTAGAACAATATCAATAAATGAGAGTCTAATTATTGAATAGAATTGAAATCAGTGTGGCGCAAAAGGAGAAATTGATCATTATGAGCAGTGACTCATTTTGTCACATTGTTTTTTGCAGTTGCGTCAAAATGCATTTATAGGTGGGAAATGGAGTGTTTTATATATATCTTGAAATATCGGAGCGAAAAATGTCAACATAACATAACAAAATGGGAAGAGACGCATGACTGGGCGGCATGAGTACTTCTCATTTGTACATTTTCAAAACGTTTAATTTGAATTATCAGTGTAATGCTTTTAACGATGTGACCATTATCGAAAGTTATTAGTTTAACATTTTTAATCTGGTTGATTATTTAGATTAGCCAATAATGTGTGACGGAAATAATGCAGACTCCATTAAATATATGCGACAAAATTTAAAATAACGAATTAAGCCGTCCCACGAGAAAACCAACGTTGTGGACTCTGCGTAAAGCATCGACCCGGATCAGTCTTAACATGCCGCGCAGGCTAACCCGTGCAGACACTTTTCGCTTCCTGTGGATTTTTTGCTTCAGGAATCACTACTCTGTACCTCCATCCCGCTGAGACGGAATGTGTTGGCCCGGATTAGCCTACGCAGGCTGATCTGGGTCTATACATTACACAGAGTCAATAATGTTGGTTTTCTCGTGGGACGGCTCAATGAATAGTGTACATTTATCATGAAAATGAGTATATGAGCGGTTACCTTAACGTAATTATTACACGCGTCAAAAACGACATTGCATTCAAGCTACGCATCCTAACGGGATATTGCCTTGCAAAAAAGTCTTGACATATTCTATGACTTATTAGTGAACAGTACCGAGCTAGATCGGACTGCGCGGAGGTGCTGGATAAGGTGTATCTACATTGGTCCCAGATTGTCATACGTATGGGTTTTGCAGAGCGCCGCTGATATTTTATTGGCAGTACAGTTTACATTTAATAAACCCTTTCGATGCCAAAAGCAATTAAAGGCTTTTTTGCAAGCAATGCAGATTCAGTCGAGACAGCTCGTAACGAGTTGTCTCTCCTGAAATCTGCAATTTTGCCACAGATACAATACATTTTACCAACTTTCCTGTTCTAATCTAATTTCTAACATGTGAAAGAGTTCAGAATAAACCTTTGAAAAACGTCATGGCCGTTATATATCTTCCTACTATGTGTTGTACTTATATCCTATTGAGAACAAGGGACCCGTTTGGTAAGACGGGATGTCGGAGTAACTAACATGCGAACTTTTTATATTTAAATCATATTTAATCGTTAACAATATATAATATAATTAAAAGAGTCATCCTGGCATGCTACAATTTTGTTTACTAGTAAAGGATATACATTGCATGCTCCACAATACTATAAGAATCACATTTTTTGCCTTTACTCCGAGAGGAAAGAAACTTTAGATGGCGTACCAAACATAAACATTTAAAAACATTTTGGGAAATGAACATTCGTGTTCAAGATAAACGAAACATCATGGTTGATTACGCTATTTTAAAACAACATAAGATAATATCATGCCGTCCATGGGGAAAGGGTACACGATGGCTTTTGTGAACAGTGTATATCCAGATCAGCTTTGCACAACAACATAGATATACACTGTTCACATAACAGTTACAAGATCTTGCGAGAAGCTTCTGTCAACTTGTGTAGACAATTAAGACAGAGCAGATCAACATGCTGATCACAACCTACAAGCCAGAGCAGATCAACAGGCTTATATAAACCTACTCTGTATATACTAATAAGATAGAGCAGATGTACAGGTTGATCACAACCTACTCTGTGCGGACAAGTCAACGTGTACCCTTTTCCAATGAAGGGGTACTATTTCAACTCGTTCACACATATAGGCGCTTTGTGACGACACTGCAGCAGACGACTTTTTGAAATCATTGTGAAAAAAGGAGAAATTTATCATATTGAGCAATATCCCCCTTTTCCACAATGTGTTCAACTCTATTCAATAAGTATCCTTCAATGTATAGAGATGTTATAATGCTGCAGAATTGGTTTATGTAGGAAAGAGTTTATATACCGAAAACGGAGAGTAGAAGTCCAACGATGATCCGATCCATTGTTACGGTAAAGAGTATTCAAGTCGACCCGAGTCTTAGTCCTTCAGAAACTAGTCGAAGAATGACCTGGGAAATGTTGAATAATTACACTATATATGTGACCTTGTATTAATACGGCTACACTCTGTCACCCCGGTACACGCGTTCGTAACCATTTCCCTGATACAGACGGTAACTGGCTCCCCAATAGCAAACGACTTTTGTTAACATTGTAACAAATGGCAACGAGCAGTTTCTGAGTTAACCATACTATTTCCAATTATGTATCAAGATTATAGTTCAATTTTAAAGGTACTTTACGTTTTTCACAATTATATTTTAACTCTTTCAGCGCCAAAGGCAATATTGAGCTTTTTGCAAACAATACAGATTCAGGGGAGGCAGCTCGTAACGAGCTGTCTCGCCTGAAATCTGCATTATTTGGCTGTAAGTTATAAAGATATTCCAAAAATCCTATAACATGAAAATAGTTTCGTCCGAGTTTGAACATGGAAGAGTCTACTGTAAACAATTCGGCGCTGAAAGGGTTAATAGCTGCCGACACTAAGAATCGCATTACAGGTAAGCGTTCGGCCTATTTGTTATTATGTGAACGAGTTGCGGAAGAATCTGCACATACCCTTGTTTCATTAGAACGCCAACCTTTTTCACAGACTGGCAATTCTCAAAGAGAAAATAAATTATGTAAAATATGATAATTGCATACATGTACGACGGGTGACTTTCGAACGTGTTTTTAGAAAGATCGATATTTAGATATTAAACCCCAATCGACCACATTGATTCAAATTGAAATCCAAAAGCCCGTGCAACCAAAATAGGTAACACATAGGGTCTTTTATTTGCTCTGGGGGCAAGTCAAGGTAATATAAAAGTCATTAGGATACTGTCTGTTTGATCAAAGTTAAGCCTATGGTCATCTCTAGAGACCGAGGTATTTTACCATGGTCCAATTTCAAGTACAAGATTTAATAGATAATGTGTGCGCATTATTACTATTTACGTTCGTACATTGGTGGTGAGGTTTATTTTGGTTATTTCGCCGTTCGATTACAAAATCCATTACTTCGTTATTTGTACCGGTGTCGGTTTTGCAGTTAATAAGTGCAAACAATTTCCAAATACTTTGTTTTTGGCCTGGGGCTTTAGCCCCTGGTCATAGTAGTAATACCATTTTTTTCGGAGTTGGCAGCCTGCCAATTGCTGTTAGCACCAAACAATGCATGAGAAACTTCGCGAGAAAAATAGTTCATCATGGATTCAACAAAACTGCATTTAAAAGGTTAGGATCTCCCCTATAAATATCATTTTAATGTTGTTGGAACATCAGTGAAACATTTGAGGCGTGAGTACTCCAATATAAGTTTAAGAAATGCTTTAGAAATTAATGCGCCGAGAGGTCAAATATGGACGCTTGTTAACATTATTAACATTCGCGAAGAGGAACGGAAAAAAAGAAAGAAGTCACGTGAAAAATACAGTGTCGGATTAACCGGGGGGCCGTAGGGCCCGTCTGTCGAAAATGTAATGGTAACAAAGAAAAAGCATGGCAACTGTAGTGGCGGATTTAGCGGGGCCCATAGGGCCCGTGCTCGACTCAACCGATATTCTATAAGAAAAACAAGCATGATTACAACTTATTTTGATAGGACTAACTAATGAAAGCGAAAGATATAATGAGCAATATACAATGTAAACTTTGCATATGATGTATTGATCGAGCTTAAAATAATATAAAAAAAACCTCGTGGGTGAATCAATTTTAGTGGGTGTATGTGTGAGTGAGTGAGTGAATTTCTGAGTGTTGATTAAGTGAGTGTTTGTATTAATACATGTTATATTTCGGAGTTGCTGATGTAAGGGTATTGCTGCACGATTAAAGGTTGTCGTGAAATTCGTAGATTTGTTTTTTTCGGTCACTTTCCAAAGATAGTTAAATTCTTGTTTAAAAAGTATATATATATGTCATACGATTTTGTTCTGCTATCGCTACGGAAATAATGCTTTATATATGCAGAAACAATATAAAGAGAGTATGACATTAAGATAATAAAGATTGGGTTGGGATAGCTTATATCCCATTACCACTGTTTGCATAGAGCATCTTTTTGTCTATTCCACACCAAAGGATTAAATTGTGTAATTTTAACCAATTTGCTGTTACTTTCGGACATCTTATAAATAAGTTTTCGTAAGATTCTGTTAAATTACGATGCAGTCCTACTGTTTTAAAAATGCTGTTCTCTTCGCCCCTTTATCTGATGACAGAAGTGAGATAGGATGTAAATATAAGCCGCTCCTTCGTGAAAGGTGGTTTGAAGACATTTTGGAGAACACCACTTGTAACCAAGACCTTTCTTTGACTCTTTGCCCCTTTTATCATAACAATTTCATTGTGAATAATATAAGTTAAGCATAGCAAATAATTTGAATTTTGTCCAGAATAAACAAGCAATAGCTATCTTTCCACATTGTCTAAATCTTCGGTTACTTCTTCCTTATTGAGTAAATTTTTGGATATTTCGCCTAGTTATTACGCTATTTTTGTTATGGTCAACAGTCTCAGTTTTGAAATTAGTAAGTGCAAACAGTTTCACTATTCGTTGTTTTAATGGAGGTGTTTTTTTGTGTGTGACTATTTCGGCTTTCAAGTAATACTTCATGTATATTACAATGGCCAATAGTCCCAGTTTAAACAGTTTCTCCGGTCTTTGTTTTTTTGGTGGTGGTTATCGTTTTGACCAATCGCTGTTCGAGTGGTTCTTGTGGTACATTACTATGGTAAATAGCCCCTGTTTTGTAGTTAGTAAGTGCAAATTTGTTGTGGTTATAATATTGGCGATCCATGGTGAACCCGCCAAGGACAAAATGAATTTGAGACGCACCAGACTGGCGATATTGGTATTGTTTCCTGCGTATGTGACTCAGACGAGCGCCTGCTTATTCATAGTTTCAGCAAAGGCTCCACCGTCCGCATATACATTATGTTAATAGATCGGAATGTATCTCCTGACGAATAATGAGTAGTCCGCATACTAGTGTTACACCAGTGTAACTTTAAACGATGTCAACTCAGAGATACAATTAACCGTTCCAAAAATAAAGACGAGTTAATAATACATAGTGGAAAAAGATGAAATTGCTCATAATGAACATTGTCTTTCTTTTGCCATACTGTTTTCAGCTGTATTCAATAATTGTTCTTTCATTTATCGTTTCCAAATTTTTTGAATACATGTTTTCAAAGTCGTCTGCTTTGTAAATGGGAATGGGTTAAGATCCCAAATCGCAAGACCAAATTCAAATGTTTTTGATCCGCTTGTGCCAAGTTCGGATATATTATTGAACCTCCGTTAGGTACAAAAAGGTATAGAAGACTCGCTATAACTAGAACATGTGATACTTCGAATATATTGTTTAACTCGAACCAATCCAATGAACGGATTTGTCTTTTAAAAAGAGAGTAGCAGCACTTCTGATTGCTATGCCGAGTAACAACAGCTGCTGCTGCGCTGTTTCTGGACATGATGTCATCACTGATGTGATCTTCGTTATTAGTCGATAATATTTGTATATTGCCAAGCTTCTGTCGTCAGTGCCAAGAACGATTGGCTGCAGGTCCTTGCTAGGGTTATGACTCATATCTATCTGCTCAACTTGATGGTTTCTGAGGTTCAAAACATATGTTCAAATAAAATTAAGCTTAAGATACATCTTAACCAGGACTTGGAGAAACATGGAATATTTGGACGAGTCTGCAATAGTATAAATCAAGCCATGCCAAGAGCAATCATTATACATTAAGGTTAATACTATGGGACGGAACGTTTACAGTTTTGTACGTTAAAATCAGTTTTTGATATTTATGTTTATCATTTTATGATAACCATTATATTTCATTATTTTTTCCCTCAGTGACCCCCTTCATAATTCTTTCAGCAATATTGATTGGTTGAAAAACTTAAGTTACCAGGCGGCATCAGCAATGAGTAAATTGAACTTTTAGCTTCAAATGATATCTCATCCTAGTCCACTGGGAAATTTCAACAAAACTTCACCGGAATGTTTCTTTGGTGGTCCACTTTCAAATGTGTTGAAAGGTATAAATTATAAACACAACTTGTGTTTCTGCGGCAGCAGGAAGGGGTTAAAAAGCCCAAACTTCTTCTTCTCTGAATCCATTTGACAAATTCCAATGCTCCTTGGGTGACCCTCTACAAGATGTGCTTAAGCCGTATCGATTGGTTGAAAAACATGGCAGCCAGACGGCATCAGAAAAGGGACAAAATGACAAAACTTAATAGTTCCTTTTTTCTTCAAGATTTTGTCTGATTTCAGGATACATTTGTAATTTGCTCAAGCCATATTGATTGGTTTGAAAAGATAGTGGCCATGCTGCATCAGAATAGGGATAAAAAAACCTTTTAGCTTTAAACAAAATCTTGATTTCATAACAAATGTCCTTTATTGATGTTTCATTCCCGCTCTTGATTAAATTAGCAGTTACACATATGCTACATAGCTATCCCACAGGTGATCAATTCAGGGCCACACGTGCCCTCTGTTTTGGAGATGCAAACATTAATAAATTGAATATTCTGAATGCATCAGTTGGTTCCCAGTACAGTCAATAAATAGGAAGACAATGTACTGTCATGAATGTTTGTAGAGCTATTGGGCAATATGATAATTTAAAAATTATTATGTAGACCGAGTGATATGTTCGGAGTTGGAGTCGATGAATTTTCACAAGACCAACAAGAATTTTTCATCTTGGAAATATTCTGGGCCGATGCATCATTATTTGTCTGTCATGGTGGCGATAATTTCTATATGCACCTCCTCTTAACCGATCGCAAATCTACCTTCAGTTCTTTGATTTTAGCCTTTACTTTAGAATTTGACGCTCAATAGTTATCATTGGTATACAACGATCTTCTTTTGATTTTGATATGACATGCATCACTGAGTGTGTTAACTATTCCACCTCTTGGTAAAACATATTATTGGCGATAAACCCCATTCTGTAATAAAAGCACTGCAGTGCTGACGGCCTGCTGGAAGGTTGGATTTTTCGACGCACGGGGGCCCTACGGACCCCGGTTAATCTGCCACTGTATATTTCACGTGACTTATTTCGAGGGGTGGGGGAGTCGGGCAAGGGCCCTATGGCCCCCGCCACTACATTTCACGCCTTTTCTTTGTTTACCATTAGTTTTTCAACGCACTGGGCCCTATCCCCCCCCCCCCCAGTTAATCCGCCACTGTATTTTTTCACGTGACTTGTTTCATTTTCTCTTCGCGAATGTTAATACTGTTAACAAGCGTCCATATTTGACCTCTCGTCGCATTAATTTCTAAAGCATTTCTTAAACTTCTATTGGTGTACTCACGCCTTAAGTTTTTCACTGATGTTCCAACAACATTAAAATGATATTTATGGGCGATATCCTAACCTTTTAAATGCAGTTTTGTTGAATCCATGAGGAACTATTTTTCTCGCGCAGTTTCTCATGCGTTGTTTGGTGCTAACAGCAATTAGCAGGCTGCCAACTTCGAAACGAATGGTATTACTACTATGACCAGGGGCTTAAGCCCAGGCCAAAAACAATATTGAGCTTTCAACTACAATATTATTCAAAACAAGTAACTGGATTGCAAGCAATACCATAGTCCCCTACCGGTTTGCACTAAGTCCAAAAAGGGGCATAACTCATTAAAAAAAATGACGAAATCCCAGGAAACGCGAACTTGATCTGTGACACATGATTACAAAGGCATATACAAAATTTCAGCTCAATACCTCAAAGCATGTAGAAAAAAAGTGCGGAAAACTGATTTGCCGGACTGACTGACGGACGGAGTGCAAACCTAAGAGTCCCCTTCGGCACGCCGGTAGGGGACTAATAAGGACATCACAAATTGCTGTAGTGAATTGCATTATATTTATTTTTGTGATCGTTAAATCCTTGTCCAAATGTAATCCGTGATCTGCAGTTACCCCCTTAGTTATTGGCAGCACCAATAGTGCTTTGATTTACCTATGGAAGCGGTATAGGGGTGCATTGAACGTAAAAGAAAGATTAACGTATTTAGTGACTAATTTGCATATGAGGTAATTTCACTATACAAGTGATTAGCATGTCCACATCATTTGTTCACTACTGACGACATGTACAACTCCCGGAATGTAAACAAACTGCTGTGAAAGACCAAGAAACACACGTAAGGTGATCTGGCCAGGGTGATATAACTACAATCAATCAACAAATCTCGTGCGGATACTCAAATGTGCATTAAAATTCCCCCCGACCCAATATAGCGATCGGAGTAGTCTTTTCACATGCAAGTAAGTAACGGTCGTGGGTCCTACCCCGAAGTACGACGACGAATTGTGTAACCGATTTAACCTACCTACTCAATTCGTGTCATCCGTTGCATCTCTGGTTCTACTTATTGAAGGCGGACTGAATGTTCTGATAGGAATGTGAGGGTGCTCAGTCGAATTTGAGACTTCACTTTTAGCAGATCCTTGCAATAAGAATCTTGTTGTTGTATAGATAAATAGGTACATGCATCCCATGTAGGAAAGGTCAATATTGACCATTGGCTGAAGTTACAATGATAACAACACATTCATTCTGTGACTATAGAATGGTTTACTTTATTTAAATGATCTGTACAATTTATTGTTTACATACAAAATACAACTGGCGCGAATCTCCGGTCCCTGCATCATTACAGATAGAGCATTAAATAACCGAGGCTGGGAATCAGACTGAATAAATTGGCCCGCTTTCAACAACCATTCAAAATGTCTAAGGTACATAATTTGTGACATGTTAATCCGTAGCCTATCAAAAATTATGTTACCGAGTTATTTTAGAATAAGAACGATATTTAGAACGATTGGTGGATATTGTATTTTATAAATTCGTGTTTCGTGCTGTAATCTCTCTAGTTGCTGAAAGGCAAACTATGAGGCAGAAAAAACATATTCTCATAAAGTAACGGACTGAATCCCAGTCCCAGTTCAGTTTAAAGTCGTTTATCCACTGACAACAATCAACTATGGTTGTTATTTAACGCATTCATGTTATAAAATTCACAAAAGTGGGAAGGAAAGATTTTGTTGAAATTTACAAGTGCTAAAACACCAATTGAAATACCGATAAAACCAATGATTGTATAAGCTATCATTAACAAAATAAATTCTTTAAAACAGTTTGTTTGTGATCAAATAACCAATTGTTGACTTTGTTTCAGTGGCCAATACAGTAAATAAGCGATCACTCCTAACTATAATTTGATCAAACTTTGTACAAGTCTCGTACATCGATGGTATAAGTAGTGCAAGTAAACAATTTAAGATATAGCCTAACATGTTGTTCTACAAACATGAATGTTTCACTCTGATATGGAGGATCGCTAAATAACTGTATATAAGGATATATATCACATGACATTATGAGAGTAGAAAACATGTTATACAGATTATACAAGTAGTATGGAATATATAAAAAGAAACATGTATACAATAATAGGCGTCGTCATACAAACAACACGTTACATATAACTCACGCACTATCTTTCTGTTTAAAACTTATTTTCGTGGATTTCAATGTACTAACAAATAAACAATATTTCAATCAGATTAATTACAATTTCAAGAACAATCTCCAATCGATCTTGGACGTACAGCATCACCAATAAATCCCTTATCTAAACGCTTTACCGAGATACTATTTTGATGTAAGAGTCGTCTGCTTTTAAACTTCTGATAAACAAGAATGTAACTTTTAGAATATTGGAAGAAGAATTTTGATATTCTAGTTAACATTGTGGGAAAATTTTGTATTGTGTATGCTGCATAGGCACCGAAAGTAGTTTATATCAGGGAAAGGCTTACTAACAAATAATAATGCCAATGTATCGATAACATTAGAAAATAAAACATATTAAATGTGTTCTCCAGTTTTCTAACATCGTTGTTTACACTTTCACACCCATGTGTGTGATATACCACAATCTCATACAACTTAAGAGGAATAAACAAGAACAAAAATGGATGCATAAAATAATAAACGCATTACATGGAAATAAATTTATACTTAAACAGAGGACTAGACCAGGAGAAGTAAACTGGCATTTTACCACCAACATCTTTCTTATGACCCAACCACACCCTATGTTGTGCGTACTCTAAACGATCGTCACAGTAACACAATTTCTTGAAGTACCCGCAACATAAGGTTTGAGTGTGTAATACGGATTTTGGAATGTGAAATATGCACCTTATCTAGAGGTCTGCTTAAAAATAAATGTAATTCTTAATCTACGGCCCTATAAAAATCTAGTCCGAGGACACGAGGTTGTTAAACAAAGAAGAAAAACAGGCAGAATATATGCAGCTGGCATAATGATAGGTTTGGTATGCGCTGTTGACTAATAGGATTTTTAAGGAATAAATACCAACGAGAAGTTATATAGCACCACTTCTGACTAAATTATCAATCTGTATCGCCAATTTTGCAACAATGAAAGGAATCAGAAATTAAATTATACTCTGACAGGTAATTTACTAAGCAAAAGTACCAGACTTTCCCAACAACTAGTTTGGTAGAGACACAATTTTGAAAAAATATCTAAATTTTTCTTTAATTATTTGATTAAATTTGAAATTCGTTTGATTAATTACTGCAGCTTATATGGAGTTAGAGTTGCCGAACCCCGTTAACAGAAGGTGATGTAGATCAAGTGGGTTATTCTGTGCGGAAAAGCCAAGCATTTTGACTTCTTACCACATTGAATGTTAACGAAGAAGTATCGAAGTTATGGTATTTGGTTTTAAGCCAAACTCTTTTCACCATGTTTAATTATTGAATGGAAAGAATCAAGAGTGGAACATTGTACAAATCACTGGAACAAATATACATATACATGCATTTGTTAATGTAACAGCTTACAAAAAAGCCAAAACTATATACATATTCTTGTTTTTATGACCACTACATTAATCTTTAATAATTGTACAAAAAATAAACACATTCCATCCAGTTCAGACTTGTGTTAATATTTATAATAATTTGTCCAAAGACCAGTCTGTATAGTAAATGTTCTAATTGGCCATCAGTTAGCTCTCTTTCCAAAATCAGCCAATCAGAACTTGGAGACAGCAGACCGGCTTTTGAAACAAATAATTATAACACAATGTAACAGTTACCATCAGACACTCAAACTCAATTAAGTTTGAATAATGCATGATGAAACAAAATACAGAACTGGAAAAGTATTTATCAGAGAATGTAAAACACTACATATAAAGAAAATATGACTAAAAGCTTTGAATATCGTTAATTTTCTAGTATAAAATACCTTTATTACGTATTTAGATTTATTTGCAATTTTCACAAGTTTTCCTGCATAAGCAAAACAATCATTTAAAGGTTTTGAATAACAGTCAATTTACCAACATAACAAAATTTCATATTTTCCCATCTTTTTCCACACCCTGTCTTTAATGTCTAGAATATATTTTGAATCAGAGGCTTTCATATTGGAAGGATCTAAACCAGTATTGTGAATTGTTAAAGGGTGGTTAGTTTTGTAAACGTGTTTATGAAATGCATTCTCATATAGGAAACTTGTGAACAAACCAAATGTCTTCCCCTTTTTGGCTAGAATGATCCGCTGTAATCCATTCCCACTTGCAGACGCATTTTGGGGCATCTGCAGCAACCAACGTTTGAAAACGATGTGGCAACTCAGAAGTTGCTCAAAATGAGCAGTTTTTCTATTTGCCACAAAAGTTTCAATTCTTTTGAAAAAAATCCATTAATTGCCTAGATGTTTTCAAAGATTTGTTGCATGTAGGAAAGGGTTAATCATCATCTACCAATATCATACTTCATTCTTTGGTCAATTCAACATGGCTGAAAGCTGCTTTTTCTACATCAAATGTATGTCTTAACTATCAATTGTATATATCATACTTATTGTAACTTATAGATTAATCCTTGCATTCAGACGAGACAACATGTTCAGGGATTGAGAAAGTATTTCTCAATGACACTTCTGTATGTGAGAAAACGTTAACATATTTCATTGAAAATAAGAAACATGTTTGATCTAGCTGTTTTATTCAACCAATATAATGTCCGAACGATAGCAATTTGATGCATCATCATGTATATAACTTTCAGCCATATTGAATGATAAAGCACAGAGTTCCCTCCTTTGAATTATTTCCTAGTTAGTTTGATCAGTTTCTTCCATTGTAATATGATTTACAACTGTTACAGCAGATCTTGGAGTACATGGTGTAACCACAGAGACGGGCTGTTACTATCAGACGACATTTCATTAGTGATGTCTTGTCTTCGCATTTGTCATTGTTAACTGGTACAACTGTGGAAGAGAAAAAACCAACACACATTTTAGATTTGCTTTGTATATGAACGAATTTATTAAACCTATTATACAGTACGAACAATAGTGTTTTAAATAACAAATACTAGTGTGGCATGGTGGAAAGACAGCCATTGTAGAAGTGATCCCCACAGAAGGTGACATGACAACTCGTCAAAGCCTGCTTTTATGTTGTATGCCTTTGTTTTTCCAATAAATATAATGGAAAGACTATACATTTACAGACTTTGTGTCATAATCAGCAAAGAAAAGGAACAAGTTATAAATAAACAAAGATATTGGTGGAAGAAGAGACAAAAGAAGACGTGCCTCTAAATTAACGCTTTCTAGATATTGACATAAATTTGTCCAATTCAATTTCAAATCATGGAAACAGAATTTCATCCCTTGCAAATACATGTACAGTGTATCTGCACAACAACATTGTGACAGGATACATTTGAAATGCGAGATTTATAGATCTAATATGTATTCAACCGAGGTTGAAGATTAAAAATAAAATACCTATAATTTGGGATTAAAGAGTAACAAACAAACTTACTTCTTCGTATAACTTGCACTGATGTTGAAGTTTCTATCTTCTCTTCAGTATTGGCAACAATACAAGAATAAGTTCCTGTATCGCCTAGAGAAGCATCTCTGACCACAAGACGTCCCTCGCTACTGATGAACACATTTCCCCCTGTTCTGATTGGCTGTCCCATTTTCTCCCAGGTGATGGTGGGAGCCGGATAACCCCGACCCTCGCAACTTAATGTTATTCGCCCGCCCTCGGTCACACGCCCATTGTCATTCTCTATTCTTGCTACAAGCATATCTGTTTAGAAAAAGACATCACAATACTTTATAAATGACATCTGATTGCAATAGCACTCGACAACTGTATGTATATTTCCTCTACTGCTTTAAAAAACAAAACTTAATTTGAAATTCTTAGTTTTTCCGACCATGTTCTCAGAAGTTTTCTGTTGTAGCCGCATCACATGTAAATGTTATCTGTGTGAGGCTACAGCTAGTTTAAGGCTTTGACACATACAAACAAGAGAGCCATGATGGCCCTGGATCGATAGCCTTAGTTTACCTGACCGCAAAATGAGTTACTATGTTTCGCATTACAAACCATGAGGCCAAATGCCCAGTATAATTCCACTTTCCTAAAGGCGAAATAACCCAACCAATGTTGACTGTATTTTGTCAAATTAATATGACCTGATGAAACTGATGTCTGTTATGTAAAACAGGTGACCCCAACAATCTTCGAAAAGGACCACTGGACAATGCTACATACCAAATATCTAAGATATAGGCATTTTGGTTCAGACAAAAAGAGTTTCAAAAACATCCCTATATATCTCTTTATAAAAACAGGAGATCCCAAGGGCAGGGCTAATTTTGTACACAGGGCCTAATTTGAACAATCTTGGTAGAGGACCACTGGACAATGCTTCACACTAATTATCTAAGCACTTCGGCCTTTCGGTGACCTCTGGGGTGGGGCCAATTTTGACCCCAGGGACATGATTTGATAATCTTGGTGGAGGACCACTAGATAATGTTACACACCAAATACCTAAGCTTTATGCCTTTCTGTTTCAGACAAGAAGATTTTTCTTTTGGTTGAAATGGCAACCCGAGTTCTGCATGGAATTAATTTCTTTGAACAAATTTGAAAGAGGACCGCATAAGTAACATTAATGTGAAGTTTTGCTGCAATAGGTCAAGTGGTTTAAGAGGAGTTGTTTAAGGAAATTGTTCACGAAGAACGACAGAAAAAAGGCAATCACATTAGCTAAAATCTAAAGGAGATGAGTGTATATTTATTAAAAAGATGAATTGGTTTTGCTAATTTGGCTAATTAATGTTTCCAAAGGTCGTCTGCTGCAGATGCTTAACTCTTTCCCACCTGCAGATGTACTTTGACGCATCACCAGGAGAGGCTTTGAAAGGGCCTGAATTATGCAATGTGATTAGGATTGTTTACCAACCAACATGCCTAGAAGTAATCTTGTAGAGGGTCACCAAAGGAACATTTCAGCAAAATTATTTCGAAATTTACTAAATATTTTAAGAGAAGAGGATTTTTAAAGTGTTCTCTATAGATATACGGCAAAACAGCTCTGGCGGCCATGATTTTCGATGAATCAACAGGGCTTGAAGGAAACTGAAAGAGGGTTTGCCACATACTTTTGGAGAAGAAGATTTTAAAAGATTTCACTATAACTATGTAAGGCAAAACGTCCCCGCCCCTTGGTGGCCGTGTCCTTCCAGAATGCAGCATGGATTCAACAAATTTGAAGGAATTTTGGAGAGTACCTTGAGAGGATGCTTGCTGTGAAGTTTCATCCCAATTGACCCACTGGTTACCTAGGAGAAGATGTTGACGGACGGATGACGGGACACAGGGCAATCACAATAACTCACCTTGAGCACTTCGTGCTCAGGTGAGCTAAAAAGGAGAATTTGTTAATAAAGAGTAATTTCTTTTTTTGCCACAATCTTTACAACTCTATTATAAAATATGCTTTCATTTATAGACTTTTTTTCTAAGCTTTTTTCAAAATAGTCTGCATAACATTTGTTGTATATGGGAAAGAGTTGGACCAATTCTGATCCTATGAAGGTTTTACCTCTAAGGTTAAGTTCAATAATCCTGGACACGGTCTGAGAGACTCTGTTATCAGCGACACATGTGTATCTATCTATATCCTCCTCTGTTGCCCTTCGTATCAACAGGGTACCATTGCTGAATGTTTCATAACGAGTACCAGTCCTTAATGCTTGCCCATTCTTCTGCCAAGTTACAGTTGGTCGTGGGTTGCCATAGGCTTCGCAGTGCAAGAACCCCATGTGATTTGGCTTGACACTTATGGTGTCTGGTCCGTCTAAAATCCCTATTGGAACTGAAATTGTAAAAATGATGAACTATAGTTTCCTGATAGATGCAATACCTTTGAAGTCTTCAAGTTATTGAACACAATTTTGAACTTTTTCCCAAATGCTGCAGATGACTTTTGAAACATTGCTCATACTGAGCAATGTCTTCTTTTGTAACAATAATTTATTTAATAACTTGAAAGTGTATGTAAACATTAGATTGTATTCTCTTTACCGCAATCTTTGTTCAGTTTACAGTTATTTGAGCTAGCAATCCTCCAGTCTAAAATCAGCTTCTGTAAAGGTAGTTGTCATTTAACAGAGTTTAACACATTGTGGCAAAAAGGGATATTGCTCATTATGAGCAACTTCTCTTTTTGCCACAAAGTTTTCAAAATATATCTGCTACAGAGGCATCAGAAACTGTCTGTAAGTGGGAAAAGCTTTTATAAGTATAGAATTTATTTGTTCTCGCAATTAGTTACAATAAAAAGAGGCCCAAAATCGCTCCTCTGAATTACGTACAAATTAAATCACTAGAGCCATAAAATGCAAAACAGCCACGCAGCCACGTTTTTTGATCAATTAACATGGCTTGAAGGAATCACCAAAGAGGGTCACCAAAGGAACATTCCTACAAAATAGTTTGGAAGTGGGCCACTTACTTTTGGAGATTAATATTTTTAATATTTTTTCACTATAGACATATAATGCGAAACAGCCCCATCTCCTGGCGGGCATGTTTTTCGACCAATCAACATGGCTAAATTGTTTCTGATAAGGGTTCACTGAAGGAACATTTCTACAAATTTCTACATTATTTGGAAATTGGCCCGATACTTTTGGAGAAAAGTTGTTTGAAGCAAAAAGTAAAGGCATGCACAGATGCACTCACGCCTGTTCACCATGATATAAGCTTGACTGACTTTCAGCCAGTGGAGCTAAAAACCCGGCAAAATTTCAGATAGAATGCTTTGTATCACGATTAAATACTTTCAAATATTATGTATTCAATATGTTGATGAATATAATTTATCAAATATGCTGTTAATGATAATGGTTGATATTATGTTACCATATACTTAGCTATTATATTTTGTATTCTGATTTGTTCATAAAAGATTTGTTCCATTTTTTTCCCTGAGACAGATGTCATTTGATGCCTGTACAGCAAATAATGTTAGAAAATATAGCGAAAAGGGAGAAAATACTCAAGCAAATCATGAAAGTTTTCCAATTTCAAAGAAAAACTCAACTCTTTATGACCGTATCTGTAGAAATGTGGAAAGTCTCTACAAGCAATAGTATGATAATTGAATGTGTTAATCATAATGAGCAGTTTTTTTTTATTTTACCACAATGTTTCAAAAGCGCTCTGCCACAGACCAATCAAAGTCAAAATCGGTCTACATGTTGGAAAGTGTTTAAAAAAATTGTTGATCTATGACAAAATATACACAGTTGAGGTAAATGCATAACTAGTGTCTACAATGTTAGCATCTAACTTATATAATAAAAAAGTATCTACTGTAATCTTAAATATAAAAGGTTATACAGTGGTTCTGCTCTTCTTTGAAGTAAATTGATTGATTGATTGATAGCCGCTGAATGCCATTTTCAACACTTTTCCCGTCATTTCACGGTGGCCAGTTCACCTACCCATGTTTCTCCTGGATTTTTCACACCAGTACTCCACACAACAGTCTTTCCAAGCAACTGATTATTTCAAAGAAGCAACCAAAGCACTTAATCTAATCAAGTGAAACAATAAAGTATACAAACTATGCCAAATCTTTCTGTCATAATGTACTGTATTACTTTAAAAACAATTCTGAATATGTAGTTGTTTGTTAAAATCATTTCTTTTGTGTATTTCTTTCAAATCCAAATTATCTAAATCTCATTATTTGAGTTATTCATGTTTTGCATACTGATCTTTCCAACATCAAATATAAAGCAAACAATTAACTTTGTCATTCAAAGAGAAACAAGAGAGTCCAGAGGAACAAAAGCGTCACCTGCCAACATAACAGCAGCGAACAATGCAGTGATCCCTAACAATCATCCTGCCAAATAAGGCAACACAAACAATTTCCTAAGCACATTATGAAAGAAAGGTTATCAACTTTAAAACTACAGAACTGACTTTAATTTTGACCCTTTCGACGCATCCGCAGCAAACAACTCTTGAAAACATTGTGACAATAGAGAAATTGCTCAAAACGAACAATTTCTCCTTTGACACAACGTTTTCAACTTTTTTCATTAATCAAACTATCATTTATGGAGATTTTTCACATTTTTTATTAAATGGTATCAAAGTCGTCAGCTACAAATTTGCTGTATGTGGGAAATGGTTAATCTCTCTAAATTATGAAACATGCATAACTAAATGTGACTTATCTCAATGCAGATTTCATGCGGGTACAAAACATCATGCATGACAATTACTAATCACACGATATGATAAAGATGTGCAATGAATCAAACATTATGGTACAGATGAGATGTCAGGCTGTATTCGTCAACCAAACTTAATTCATTCTAATTCTAAATCTGAAGTAAATTATAAATTTTTAAAAGAACATAATTCATGCTTACCAACCTTTTCTCATCCTCAAGGGGGAGTTTCATAATCTCAAAGTGGGGGATTGGGGTTTGAAGGGGGAGATTTTCAGCGCCATGAATTTAACAGTAGAAATGTTCACAATAGAACGGAATTTAGATAACTATGCAGGGATACATGTACAATATTTTCAATATTTAATATATAATAACAACATTTTAATTTATAGACATACTTTTGAATGAAAAACACGGGTACCAATGGAATAAAGACACATGGAGAAGAAATATACATACATGTATTAATCATTTAGATGAGCTACACACACTGTTTTGAACTTGTTGAAAGAAAGGGCCTTTTATCAGTGACAATATGTTAAAAAGTTGATGTTAGAAAATGATTGTAGTAATTTTCAGTACATTTATCCTCATGATTTGATTTTAAAAAAAGAAAAATAATATATATATATTTTTTTTTTATTTTATTTATTTTTTATTTTATTTTTTTTTAAATTTTCGAATTTTCGAAAATCGTGAGTTTCTCCCTCACGATCGTGGGAGTGGGGTTACGCCCTTCAAATCGTGAGACTCACGATTGAATCTGGAGGGTTGGTAAGCATGCATAATTTCTGATTGGTTAAGCCATAATATGGTTTGAGCCATCAGAAATTGTATGTGTGACTTTGTAAATTTACAATTAGATTTTAAATGATAAGAGAAAACAGGCCATGGATTTGATACTACTTGTAGCTATAGATATAGAAACCCCGATGGTTATTTATGTTTTCATTGTGACCAATGATCGTTTGAATTTTAAGTTGCTTTCAACAATAGTTCAGTTATATCACCACATTTCCTGTGTAAGTTACCAGTACTACTGGTCCATTTATCTTGACACCAGCTAATCAGTCAATACGTGCTTACCCCGCAACTCTAAACGCCAAGAGGGCAGCCATTACTACCATTTTTAAAGTATTTGGTATGGGTATCAAACCTGCGACCTCCTTTTTTTCTGATCTTTTAAACTCTTAAGTATTCTTTTTAACTAAGTTGACCAAATTATGGGAAAGGCAGACAATATCTATGATGGAGTGTTGAATCCAGGATTTATATTCGAAACTGGAAAAAAATATTAGAAGGGTTATGTAGTTACTTAAATAATCACCTAAAAGCATACTAAATATAAATATACTATCAGGTAAAGTTTTATCCCTTTCCCACTAACAGAAGCATTTTGACACACCTGCAGTAGACAACTATTGAAAACATCTAGGCAGAAGAAGAATGCTCATAAAGTGCAATTTAAATCTCCTTTTGCCGAAATGTTTACAACTATTTTTTATAAAACCAATATCCTTAAGAGTTTTTTTTACATTTTTAATTTGATGTTTTCAAAGTCATCTGCTGTAAATTTGTTGAACACGGGAAAGGGTAAACTAGAAATGTTTTAAAAGCAATGTCTAAAATTTAATTATACCCACAGGTTCTCCTAAAATCTCCTGAAAAATATTACAACTGACTATCTCAGATGAGGGGAGTCAAAGCCAAATCATAACACTACCACTGCAGTATTATTGACGACAGGAATTCTTATTTCTATCTGTTAACCCTTTCCCACATATAGACCCTTTCTGACACCTCTGCAGCGGATGACTTTTGAAAACATTGTGACAAAAGAAGAAATTGCTCAAAACGAGCAATTTCTCCCTTTGCCACAATGTTTTCATCTTTATTCAGAAATTATATCTTCATTTATATTTTCCATGTTTTTGACTAGATGTTTTCAAAGTCATCTGCTGCAGAATTGCTGTATGTGAGAAAGGTTGCATTTGATTGAAAATCTAGTCTGCTGCTTAGAAAACAAATTTTAAAATCTGAAATAATTAACCCTTTTCAACTTGCAGACACACTATGATGCATCTACAGCAGACTAAAGAAAACACTGTGGCAAGAGGAGAAAGTGTTCATGATAAGCAATTGTTCCTTTTACCACAATGTTTTCAACTCTGTTCAATGTTCAATATTTGTAGCTTTATTTTTTAGAAATATTCCATATTTTCATCCAGATGTTTTCAAAGTGGTCCGCTGCAGATTTGTTGTAAGATGGAACAGCCTAACCTTTTCTCACATACAACAAATCAGCAGCAGACCACTTTGAAAACATCTGCTGAAAAACGCAGAAAACCTCTATAAATGAAGGTATAATTACTTTAAAAAGTTGAAAGCCTTGAGGCAAAATGGGTAATTGCTCATCATGAGCAATTTCTCCTTTTGCCATAAGGTTTTCAAAAGACGTCTGCTGCAGTAGCATCAGAAAGTGTTTACATGTGGAAAAGGGTTAAGAATTGTCTGCTGCAGTTCTAAAAGTGAAAGAGTTAATTTTATACATACACAAGCTAATAGATGATAGGGTTTTAGTGGTGGACTATAATGAACTTGTGCAAAATGTGATCATCAAATATGCTCATTAAACTACGATCAATAGAGTAACTCTGAACCAACTGGATATCAAATATCTCGTTACCTTCTTCCGTTTTTAACCCTTTCCCTCATATAGGCACTTTCTGACGCCTCTGCAGCAGACAGATTTTTGAAAACAGTGACAAAAGAAGAAATTGCTAAAAACGAGCAATTTCTCCATTTGCCACAATGTTTTCAACGTTTAGTCATAGCTTATCCATTCAATTATAGAGATTTTCTATTTGTTGACAATATATGTTCAAAGTCGTCTGCTGCAGAATTGTCGTATGAGGGAAAGGGTTAAGACAAATTTACAAAGAAAATATCTCAACAAAAAGGTAGAACATTCGGATAAATAAAGAATGATTTAAATGAATAATTTAAAAATTAAAGACACTGTAAGAAAAGGGGATTTTCTCTATCTGAACAATATCACAGTTTGTTATCAAAATCCCAGATTAAGATGTCTATCAATAATGGGTACATTAACTTTTCCCACTTACTATAAATCTGCAGCAGACAACTTTAAAAGCATTGAAAACTCTCTATAAATGAATGGAAAATTATTGAACAGAGTTAAAGAAGAAATTACTCATTATGAGTAACTTTTGCTACAATGTTGTCAAATGTCATCAGCTGCTGATGCATTTAAAATGTGTCTGTAAGTGGGAAAAGGCTAAAACAAAGAGAAGGCACTATTACATGCAATGTTTTCTTGATCATCACTGTGATTTACTAACAATATCTACTTGATGCCAGAAGATAAAGAGTTACTCAAATTGAACTTGCTCTTTCACTAAAGTCATGCATGTAACAATAGAATCATCCATCTAAATCACTAAGTTGTGACCTGTATGGAAATTCCATAATCTATTTCAGGCACTAAATGTTCTGCCTTGAATTTCAGGACAGAACTAAAACAATGGCACTAAAAACTAAATACTTAACATGGTAACAATCAATCTTCCAGCTCAAAAAACTTTTCTCATTTATGTTACCAATAACTTTAGTTGGTTTCCAATTAAACTTGAAAGAAATATTACTGCAGGACTGAACCCAAATTTCAAAGATAATAAATTCTTAGTTAATTACATCTTCCATTACTTAAATTAAGATTTCCCGTAAAAAAGAAGTCTGCAGCATGTCGGAAAGGGCTCACCCTTTCAAGGTTTAATTTGTCCAGCTTTGCATTTCGAAACAATTCATCACCAATTGTAGGAATATCAAGATAAAAATGTTGAGTAGTGCCTGGTCAGATGGCATGGAATGCGCAGCCGGCCTCTGGCTCTATACTCATGGCACAGGCTTTAAGGGTTAGTGAAACACATTTTCCTTGACATGTTTTTATATGATTCTACTTCTCTTCAGATAAAAGATTGTCTTGCCATTAGGAAATGGATATTAAATGACAACATGCAAGATAACACTTATATAAATTGCAAACTATTGCTTCAAACTGTGGGAGCCATAGGATGGATGAAACAATAATCACAGTATATTACTTTTATATTCAGTCAGTTATTGATTGTAATAAGAAACTATAAATAGAAAGATCGAGGTGAAAATGCAATTCTCAAAAATGATGTATGTTGGTATTGTCAACAACAAAAAGTCCACATCATCTAGAGATAACATAATAGTTAACCCTTTCCCTCATACCACAATTCTGCAACAGACGACTTTGAACATATTTTGTCTAAAGATAGAAAATCTCTATAATTGAATGGATAACCTATGACAAAAAGTGGAAAACATTGTGGCAAAAGGAGGTTTTGTGCAATTTCTTCTTTTGTCACTATGTTTTCAAAAAGCCGTCTGCTGCAGAGGCATCAGAAAGCGTCTATATGAGGGAAAGGGTTAATCTTCCCCACCCATCCACTGAAAGTCTACTCATGTTCTGAAACAATCAGTTTGCAATGTATTTCACTGTATTAATCTAGAAATATTGCTTGCTGAAAGAGAACACAACGCAAGCTTCGTGCTTCACAATTGTAACTAAATAATGTATCCAGATTTGTTTGATGCTGAGAGGTGAGATCATGTAAAGTACCAGTAATATCTCATACTTTGCTATATGCCATCATCATAAAGTTTTGTCACGACGTCAATTTAAGTTAGAGGTTGATTTGAGCTTAAGTCTGTTTTCAAAAGGTATTTCAGTTATATCCCAGGGGCCAGCTAACCTACAATATTTTCCTGGTTTTCTCCTACCAGTTCAAGACAAATGAGCCGTTCTGCGAGAAAACCAACATTGTGGACTCTGGGTAAAGTATTGACCCGTATCAGCCTAAGCATGCCACGCAGGCTAACCCTGACAGACACTTTTCGCCTCCTGTAGATTTTTTGTTTCAGGAATCATTACTCTATACCCCTGAGATGGAATGTGTCAGCTGATCTGGGTCGATACAATAATGTTGGTTTTCTCGTGGAACGGCTCAAATCATTCTTCCCAGGCAACTGAAAACCTTCCCTCAAACAAATTAGTCAATTGTTCGAAAACAAATGATGCAAGTCACAATAAATTTTGAGAATGATCAGAAAAAAATTGTGTCTGAGCCTGGTTCCAACCTTTAAGGTTGCAGCTATAAAAGGTTGATTTAAATGCAATATTTATAAAAACTTTTGAATCGGCATTAAATAAAAAGAAAGTTTGTAATGTTTCTTCATATGTGATATTGAGATATATTATAACCTTTTAAAGTAAAATTACACATAGTTTTAATTATACTTGATGCTTATGTAACCATAAATTGTATTGCTAATGATATATCTCAATATCACACTGCTAACAAACAAACAAATATCTACTATGCAATTACAACTGTTTCACATAAAGTCATCAAATTAAGATTTGACTTTGGTAACAGAATTTAATAACTTGGTCTTTCTTAACTAAGCATTGCCATCTGAAAGTTTAGTTCCAGAATGGCATAACAACAACTTGTAATAATATGCAGCTAATCCATTTGGTGGTATTAAACTTCTAACATACCGGTATTGAAAGTCACAAAAACAGAACAGTGAATAGGATGGACATTTTCTGTTAATCTGAATAGCTAAAATGGTGTGCGCTTAAGTCTGCTGTATGCATTTTTCTTATAAACCTTTTATTGTTGCATATCTTGATCCTTTTGTACAACTGCAGTGGTGTGTACTGGTTCTTGCATCCACAGACAAGATAAAGGTTTGAACCCGGGTTGGGTCATGCTGTTTAACCCTTTCCCTCATAGAACAAATCTGCAGCAGACGACTTTGGAAGACAAAAATATGGAAAATCGCCATAAATGAGGGTATATTTACTGAAAAAAGTTGAAAACATTGTTGCAAAAGGAGAAATTGCTTGTTTTGAGCAATTTCTTCTTCAGTCACAATGTTTTCAAAAGTCGTCTGCTGCAGAGGCATCAGAAATCGTCTATATGTGGGAAAGGTTTAGGCACAGGTGTCAGGATAAACTTCAGATAATGCTTTTTATAGCAGCAAATGTTTTCCATATATTGTAGGGGATGGTTTAAGTGAGGCTGTGCAACACATTTCATTCTTATTCAGGAAGGGGAAGGTTGTGATATTTTGTAACTTTCAACACATTACATAAACCCTTTGTCAAACAAAATATGTATCTAATCCTTTAATGATGCAATCCAAAATACAATACATTTGCAGCAAATTACTTTGAAATTTTCAAGTCTAAAATATAGAAATCTTTAAAAACAATAGTTTGATTATTGAATAGTGTTGAACTTGATATCATTGAGAGAAATTTGTCACAATGATATCAAAAGTTATCTGCTGCAGAAAGCATCTTTATGTTGGAAAAGGTTAATAGATTTTTCCAAACTTTACTCAAGTTGGATTTAGCAAAAAAAGAAAAAGTGAGAATTTTCAAAACTGAATGAACTAAATAAAGCATCTTACTTCTGATTGCTTTCATGAAAAAGACCTACCATTGACAGCTGTCCAAAGTGTCATCATCACGTATATATGCAACAGAATAGCCATGTTTCCCCAATCTCTAATCACAATAGTTTTTCTGTGCTTTGTAAAATGCTTTAATGCTTTTTTTCTTTCTTTGTTTTATTTTTAATTCTTTATATTTTGTTTGACTTGGTACAGACAGGGGTGTGAACATCAGATAAAACTTTTCTTTTTTAGTTTGAAATGTCAAATCTTACTTGTCCATGAAAATCTTATGAATTGGTGCATTAAAGTTAGTTTGGACAAAAAGAATTGAATGAAAATCAAATATATCCTAAACAGATCATTTAGAAATGGGAAGAAGCTTATGACTCCTTTTAGAAATGGGAAGAAGTTTTTGTTTCTTTTAGAAATGGGAAGAATCTTACTTTTCCTTTAAGAAAAAGGAAGAAGTAGTAAGTAAGTCTTTGTGATTTTCACACCCCTAGGTAGAGACATTAACTATATATGATGAAGCAACATTCAATCAATTGCATTCTCCTTACCCACAACAGTCTCATCGGATGAATCTTGAAATAATGGACATACATAATGAACATGTAATGAACAAATAATGAACCAATGTTAAGCAATAAGCACAATTTTAAATGAGTTATGAACATGTAAAAATATACAATGAAATGGAAAATACTATCCTTTGCACCATTAGTTATTAACTAAATATCTAACGCAACTCTTAAATGTAATTCTCTTCACCGCATACAATATAAAATATATAGTCTGATTAGTCGGATGACAAACAAGTTCACACAGATATCACAAAGGTACTGGAAGAATCAAGTTTATCAGTAAAACATGTCATTTAAGTGCAAAATAGAACAGAACAAGCTCAATCATTATGTTATGAAGACAACTATTGAAATAAATGTCACTAATTAGTCTTCTAAAAGTTGGCACAGTATTCTCCAAGCATGAGCAGAAGTAGTTTAAAGATTACAAATCTCTTTTATAGGTTCCTCCCATGACCCCTTAAGTTCATAAAATGTTCTAGTATATAGGAAGGAATGTAAATGTTTACCAACTACAAGTTAGGTAAATTCTCTGTAAACTTAACTGTAAACTTAACTGTAAACTGTAATCTATGGAGAGAGATTCAATGTTTGAGCTGTTACATGATTAATGATTCATAATGTAGCATTCTTGCATTAATAGCTTAAAAATGGAATCCTATTACATCAGATCTAATGTAAACAAAACAAAAGTATATCAACTTACTTCGTACTTGTAGATTGTATCTATATATAACTGGTCTTGATGAGCCGTAGTATACGTGACATGCATAAACACCGTCATCATTGATAGTGGCTGCAAATACTGTTAGTGTACCGTCATTGTTTACGGAACGTCGATCATTCGACTCCACAAGTTTTCTAAAAGAAAAATGTAAAAAAGTCCCATTAACAGTTAACCCTTTCCCTAAAACTGACGTCTTTTGATGCCTCTGCATCAGACGACTTTTGAAAACATTGTTGCAAAAGGAGAAATTGCTCTGTGGTGTCTCACTTTATGATATCCAGAATCTATCCTGTTTGTGGATATGTCATTAGTACATCTAGATGCACAGAGCAGTACTATGATCTGGTGGCTACCAGGGTATTTATAGAGCGAAACATATGGTTAAATCCATTTCAACTGCAAACATTTTGCATTTAGGAATGGACAATTTCCCTCTAAAGAGTTCAGACTGTTGAACAAAATCCGTCAGGACAGTCAAGTCAACTTAGAAGCATGTCTCCTTTTGCTCACTTCAGCCAAATTCTCTTATTGTTGAAAAGTGTTTAAATAGTTGAAGATAACATGCATCTTTCATGTTTTTAAATCCTTATTCAGGACTTAAAAAATCTATCATGTGGGAACGCAAAAGAACTATTCAGAGACACGAATACCCACACCATAGGGTTATATTTTAAGTAGTAAGAGACATGAAGGGGAAAAGACCAATTTAAATCTCATCAAGGCTTCTGCATTGTACTGTTTAGATTGATTATAAACTTGAACTTTTGTAAAGAAATGTAGTTGCTTTGCCGAGATGATTTTGTATGAAACAAAGCCTAGTTAGAGGATATTTGAGCAGTCCAGCGAGAAAACCAACATTATGGCCTCTGCGTAATGATCGACCCAGATCAGCCTGCGCAGACTGATCCAGGCTGACACATTCCGTCTCAGGGGGATAGAGGTATAGAGTAATGATTACTGAAACAGAAAATCCACAGGAGGCGAAAAGTGTTTATCCGAGTTAGCCTACGCGGCATACTTAGGCTGATCCGGTCCATACTTTACGCAATGTTGGTTTTTCTCGCGGGACGGCTCATTTCAGTGTTGTTCAACAAAGGTATTTCCTCTCCACAGGTTTTGAGAGGTTCTACTGTACAGCCATAATGTCTTTTGCTGTTGAGTCTGTCGATTTTATTTATTTGGAAAATGTTTTCTCTTAAACTCAGCAAAATGGAATATGTATACTCACCCTTCTCTGTACCATGTACCATTGGTGACACTATGACATCTCAAGGTCACACTTTTTCCTGGTACTGCTGGAACTATTTCTTTATCTTGTTGCTGGTTCTCTGCAAGACAGTCAACATGTTTGACATTAAGTAAATACAGCAGTCTATTCCCACCACATACAACAAATATACAGCAGACAACATAGAAAATTTCAAGGCAAAAATATGGAAAATCTTTTTTTAATTAAAGTATACCGGTTGAAAAGAGCTGAACACATTGTGGCAAGAGCAATTGTCCCTTATGAACGGTCTTACCTTTAGCAACATTGTTTTCAAAAGCCATCAGCTGAAGATGTGTCAAAATAAGTATGTAAGTTGTAAAAGGTAAAAGTGGACAGGAACTTGATTTACCCATGAAAAAAAGACAGACAGACAAAAGAAAGGGATTCACAATTGTCATACTGCATTACAGAAGGCAACAAAAAAACAAATCCAAACTTTAATGAGTACAAAGAGATAGCTATATTTACCTAGACAGTTGGATTTCTCGGGATCTACAGCCGTAGTATATTGATCAGCACAGCATCCAAACATGGACCTTCTACAGTCATATGGCCTAGCTGTTCTAGGTGCTTCGGTAACCACTGGAATTGAAAGGTAGGTTAAATCTCTCAAAAAACATTTAACCATATATGAGCCAGGCAAAAATATGGAAAATTCTTTTTTAAATTAAAGTATAACGGTTGAAAAGAGTTGAACACATTGTGGCAAGAGCAATTGTTCATAATGAACGGTCTTACCTTTAGCAACATTGTTTTCAAAAGCCATCAGCTGAAGATGTGTCAAAATAAGTATGTAAGTTGTAAAAGGTAAAAGTGGACAGGAACTTGATTTACCCATGAAAAAAAGACAGACAGACAAAATAAAAGAAAAGAGATTCACAATTGTCTTACAGAAGGGCAACAAAAAAACAAATCCAACCCTTAATGAGTACAAAGAGATAGCTATATTTACCTGGACAGTTGGATTTCTCGGAATCTACAGCAGGTGTATATTGATCAGCACAGCATCCAAACATGGACCTTCTACAGTCATATGGCCTAGCTGTTCTAGGGGCTTCGGTAACCACTGGAATTGAAAGGTAGATTGAACCTCTCAAAAAACACTTAACCATAGGAAAATGTACAAGTGGGCGTGAACAATGTAGACTTTGACCAGCCCACATCAGAATTTATACCAGGTTATAGAAGCTTCTCATAAGCTTGATTGACTGATTGGGGTTTAACGCCATTTTCAACAATGTTTCAGTCATATCATGGCAGCCAGCTCACCTACTCATGTGTTTCCTGGTTTTCTCACACCAGTATTCCGTACAACATTCTTTCCAACTAACTGGCTGCTTTTCCACATAAACTAGTAGCCCAATGACTCTTGTCACAGTGACTTTTGTCAAAGATCGGAAAGAATGTTGGCCGAGCTGAGGTTCAACTCACAACCCCTGGATTATCAACGTCACTGCCAACTGAACCGGAGATTTGCTCTAATAAGCTTGTATAAAACATTGGTGAACAGTCTAAATCATACCTTTTCACATGGATGGGCGCATGAACAGATTTGTACATAAATTTGAAATTGGTTCTACAATTTTGAAACTGATATTTCGGCAATTGTCCTCATTAACAATATTTTCATATTTGTTTTGCAGCATACTGCATCAGCAATTATCCGTTTCACTGAAAGGTTTTCAACAGCTTAACTAGTTTCCCCATGCATGGTTCTTTTCAATACAATTTAACCTTCAAACTCAAAAAGAAAAACTCTTTAAAAATATGAAATCTTGCCATAAATTATTTTGTACAAACCCTTGCAGCATATAAATAGCAAGTTGAGATGATGATATAGCAGAAATGAAGGTATTGTTTGATTATAAACAAGAGCTGTCGGAGGACAGCACGCTCGACTATTCCACCGCTTATTAGTTACTGAGATATGGACTCTAATGTAGTTGCATGCAAAAGATTAACCAGAATTGCTTAAGGTTGATAATTTGCATTATATGCAGGATAGAGTTATCTAATTCGATTATTTACATAGGTGTAATGTTTGGGAAGGGTTTCAACGGAATGCATCAAGTAGTTACTAAGATAAGGACACTTAATGTAGTTGCACGCAAAACTTCAACCATAATTTTTAAGTCAAACAAGGGCCATAATTTGCATTATATGCTCGATAAAGTTATCGTACTTGATTGTTTACATAGGTTTAGGTGTGACATCAGGAATGGAGTGTTTTTGTAATGAAGGTCACAGTGGGGTGACTAAGTGATCATGACCAATGTCCATATCAGGTTTAATGAACTTAAGTTAAAGTATTTCTAGGTTATTTGAAGAAAACATATCCAATACCCAAACTTAGTTTCAAAGTTGTAGGCCATCAGTAGTTGTAAGGCAAGGACTGGTTGCGTATTGATGGTTGCACTGACCTTGACCTTTCACCTATTGACCTGAAAACTCTTTGATTAATGATCATGACTAATGTCCATATCAAGTTTGATGAACTTAGGTACAACTAGTTCAAAGTTATTGCAAAATAGTGTTTTTTTCATTAAAGGTCAAAGTGACCTTGACCTTTGACCTCATGATCCCATGACCTGTTTGAGTCAAGTGCTAATCATGACCATTACCCAAACTAAGTTTCAGAGTCATAGGCCTAAGCAATCAGTAGTTTTAAAGCAAGGAATGTTTCGGTATTGAAGGTCACAGTGAACTTGACCTTTGACCTATTGACTCCAAACTCTCTAAGCATCACCAACCTGCTATGATGTATGTTCATACCAAGTTTGAAGATCATAGGCCTAGGTGTATGTAAGTTATAAGGGTAAATGCTAGCTTTCACAAAAACTTTAACCATTAACTGTTTCTTTACAGAAAGGTCAGTGACCTTGACCTTTGACTTAGTAACTCCAAACTCTCTAGGCAAAACCAACTTGAAGATCACAGGCCTAAGTGTATGTTAGTTACAAGGGTAAATGCTAGCTTGCACGAAAACTTTAACCATAATCTGTTTCCATATAGAACGTCACAGTGACCTTGACCTTTGACCTACTGACTCCAATGTTTATAGGCATCACCAACTTGCTATGAAGAATGTCCATACAAAGTTTAAAGACCATAGGCCTAGGTGTATGTTAGTTATAAGGGTAAATGCTAGCTTGCACAACAACTTTAACCATGAACTGTTTCTATATAGAAAGTTACAGTGACCTTGACCTTTGACCTAATGACTCCAAACTGTGTAGGCATCACCAACTTGCTATGAAGTATGTCCATACCAAGTTTGAAGATCATTGGCCTAGGCGTATGTAAGTTATAAGGGTAAATGCTAGCTTGCACAAAAACTTTAACCATGAACTGTTTCTATATAGAAAGTTTGTGACGTTGACCTTTGACCTACTGACTCTAAACTATGTAGGCATCACCAACTTGCTATGAAGTATGTCCATACCAAGTTTGAAGATCATTGGCCTAGGCGTATGTAAGTTATAAGGGTAAATGCTAGCTTGCACAAAAACTTTAACCAACGGCGACGGCGACACCGGGGTGACTACAATAGCTCCCCTTATTCTTCAAATAGTCGAGCTAAAAATGCAGATGAAAGCTTTCACAACTTGCTTACTCATACATTCTGACACACCTGCAGCAGACAACTTTTGTAAACCTTGTGGTAATAGGATAAATTTCACATGATGAGCTAATTCTCCTTTTGCCACATTATGTCTTCAGCTTTTTTCAATAATTATGATTTGATTTATATAGATTTCCCATATTTTTGCCTAGATGTTCTCAAAGTTGTCTGCTGAGGATTTGTTGTATGTTGGAGAGCCTAAAGTTTGACTGATTAACATGAATCTTAAATCAAGGGATTTTTTCTTCTTCAGGCGTCTCAACTTTTGTATACTGAAAAAGGTTCAAGCCAGTAAACCCGTTTCCTGATATAGACATTTTTGTCATATCTGCAGCAGACGACTTCTGGTAAAAATGGAAATAGCTCTGTATCAGAAATGATACATACCAATATTTAATGTAGCAATGTTTTTCTCACATATTTTTTGACACCTTATCATATCAGATAAGCAGCTGTAAGCCTTTTTCCACATACAGATGCTTTCTGACTCCGCTGCAGCAGAGGCCTTTTAATTAACCCTTTCCCTCATATAGACACTTTCTGACGCCTCTGCAGCAGACAGTTTTTTGAAAACAAAGTGACAAAAGAAGAAATTGCTCAAAACAAGCAATTTCTCCTTTTGCCACAATGTTTTCCACTTTTAGTCATTTAGGTTATCCATTTTAGGTTATCCATTCAATTATCGAGATTTTCGATTTATGACAAAAAATTATTAAAGGCGTCTGCTGCAGAATTGTCGTATGAGGGAAAGGGTTAAAATGATTTATGTGTCTATATCTATATATTTGCTTAGATGTTTTAAAAAATCATCTGCTGCAGAATTTGTTGTATGTGGGAAAGACTTAAATCTCATTTCCAACAGTGATATCAACAGCATTATCTACATACCTTGTATTCCACAGGCAGCCTCACAATCAGATTGGTTCAAAAACCGATTGCCGTTACCCTGCTCTTCACAACCGCCAAACCAGAATCGATCACACTTTCCGACACCGTTCTCGTCAATCTTGTAATACCATCGGATTGTCCAATCAGAACACTGATCACCTCTGTCCATTTTCAATGTACAAACGTTGTATCCTGTAGTGGAAAAGATTCAATAAATCTTGTAAATTCTTTCACATATGCAGACTAATTTGCAGCTCCCGACATTTTAAAATGTTGTTGCAAAAGCAGAAATTGATAACAAAGTACTAGACAGTGAGTGTATTCAATCATCATTCTGTCATTTATAGAACTTTCTTTAATTTTGCATAGAAGTACTTCAATGTCGTCAGCTGCAGATTTGTTGGGAAAGGTTTAATGTTCACATAACTGAACTAAAAAGGTTTGTTATCTTGTACCTAAAAAATGGAGACTTTTGACAAATCTGCATTAAATAACTTTTTATTAATTGTTTTGAATAAATATATATGATAAATAACAAAAAAGAAAATCAAATTATGGACGATCTTGATGACTTTTGAAAATTTCTCACAATGAGATTTATACTTTTGGCACAATGTTTTCAACCCTCAATATTCATACATGTACTTTCATTGATTTTGATTAGAGAGACATAACAAAGTTTGAACCCTTTCCCACTTGCAGACGCATTTTGACTTTGAAAACATTGTGGCCAAAGGTGAAATTGCTCATGATGACCAATTTCTCCTTTGGCCACAATGTTTCCAACTTTATTTAACAATTAAGCTATCTTTTTTGGAGAATTTTCAGGTTTTTGTCATTATGTTTCAAAGTCGTCTGCAGTAGATTTGTTGTTTGTGGGAAAGGGTTAAAAAGATAAAAGCTTACCTTGTGGGTTGACACATGTCTGTCCACATCCATTGCTGCAGCACTTCTGTGAAGCTGTACAGTCACTATCCCCATCACACATGTGGACACATGTCCCTGCGGTATTGGCATCAACCACTGGACACGTTCCGGGTTTAGTTTGAGCTGTAAGGAACCATTTACACAATGTGGAGATCAAGAAAAGACTGGTGCATGTAAACTTGGCATCCAATATTTTAACCCCCTTTATTTCCCCCACATACAACAAAACTGCAGCAGACAACTTTAAAAATGTCTATGCAAAAATATGGAAAATCTCTTAAAATTAAAGTATGACTGATTAGACAAAAGCAGAAACTGTTTATTATAGAAATATCTCGTTTTGCAACAACGTTTTCATTAACAGTCTGCTACATATCAGTCAAAATGCTTCTGCATTAGGCAAAGGGTTAAATAGAGGAGTTATATAACACAAAATTGAGCCCAATAAACATAGTAAAAAAAAAAACAAGAGCGCCGCAGAGCAAGTGCCAACGTTCATCTGTCGTAAAAAGGGAATAATTGAATAATTATTAAAGAGTTATGTGACTTGGAAGAGAAAAGCATATTGTTCCTAGGAACATTAATTGTACCAATCTCCATTTGAAAATGTTGAAAGATGTTTTAGCTATGAGGTAATGTTTAAGTTTTGTGGCCACGCCACTGCCAAGGGTATCACCAAAGCCTGACTTGAAAAACAGACTAGCTAATTACTCTATATACAACTTAAGCAATTTCTTCTTTTCTTACATTGTTTCATAAAATTGCCTGTAACATAATGTATCATTATGTGGTTCTCTGTATATGTGAAAGGGTTCTATAACCTAAACAAGAGTGTTCCAAGAAACACATGTGTTGCCTACCAATATGTCAATAAGTTATAGCCTGAGAGACAGACGGATGACATAAAAGTGTCTCCTTAACGAGGCAAACCCCTTCCCTAACAATAGTAGTTCTCACCTCTAGCCTGGGTGGTGGTCATAGCATCTGTGCTCCATTCACTGAGGTAGGGTGGGTTGTTGGCACGAATACTAAAATGGTACTCCGTATCAGCCGAGAGCCCATTCACATGTCCTCTGAGATCAGTTACGTTCATGTAGTTATACTGGCCATGGTCGTACGAGAAGTAACGGATTGTGTAGAAACGATTATCTCTGATACGCTGGTCCAGTCCCAGAGCGGGATCAGACCATGTGACATGTATGTTGTTTTCATCCATAGCCGCGGGTTCAATTCTCACGGGGGCATCCATTTGATAAGGCTCTTCAGCTGAAATGGATTGATGAGATAAGTTTTACAATTTATAACTTATATATGACTTATTCTGACACTTTTGTAGCAGACAACTTTTAAAAACATTTTGACAAAAGGAGAAATTGTTCAGAATGATCCATTTCTCCTTTTGTCAAAATGTGTTCAACTCTTTTTATTTAATTATTATACTTTTATTTATTAGGAATTTGCATAGTTTTGCCTCGACATTTTCCAAGTTGTCTGCTGCTAATATGTTGTATTTGAGAAAGGATTTACCCCTCTTTACTGTAAAAAATATTCTTATGGATAAATTACATAAAAAATGAAGAACATTATTATATAAAGAAGCATGTGGATTGAAAGAAAACCTACCGAAAGGTTGACTGGTGCTGGTGACAGCTATTCTGACTAAAAGAACAGAAGCATGGGGATTGAAAAGATAAATAACCTACAAACAGTGTTGACACGTCGAAGACCACACCCATGATGACAGCATTTTTTGTTATAACTAGAACAAAAGCAAATTTTGACACATCTGCAGCAAACAGCTTTTGAAAACATTGTAACAAAAGAAGAAATTGCTCATGAAGAGCAATGGATATTGCTCATCAGGAGCAATTTCTCCAATTGCCACAATGTTTCACCTCTTCTTTACAAATTCTACTTTCATTTATTAAGATTTTCCATGTTTTTGTTTAGATTTGTTGTATAAAGGTAAGGGTTAACAACCTACCAACAGGGTTGATACATCGCTGTCCGCACCCATGATGACAGCATTTCTGACTACTAGAGCAGTCCCTATCATCCTGACACTGGGGCGCACATGCACCAAGAAGTCCCTGCCAGTCCACCTTGGCCGGACAATACCCAGCTTTTGGCCCTGTTTGCTCTGTAAAAATCATTGAAGATGTTAGACATGAAGGAACTGTTGAAACGTAAGGAATGTGTTGTTGTGCTTGTTAGTCATACTTAATCCTTTCCCTCATACGATAATTCTGCAGCAAGACGACTTTGAACGTATTTTGTCAAAACATAGAAAATCTCCATAATTGAATGGATAACCTATGAAGAAAAGTGGAAAACATTGTGGCAAAAGGAGAAATTGCACGTTTTGTGCAATTTCTTCTTTTGTCACTATGTATTCAAAAAGCTGTCTGCTGCAGAGGCGTCAGAAAGCGTCTATATGAGGGAAAGGGTTAATCCTTTTCCACAAACCACAAATTTGCAGCAGATAAATATTAGAATCTCTAGTTATGAGTGTATATTTATTGAATGGAAATGAAAACATTGTGTTTAAAACTGTTAACATTTTGGTTAAGGGAGAAATTGCTCACAGTGACCAATTTCTCTTCATCAGACAATTTTCTCTATTCTTTTCAATAATTCATACTTTAGTTTATAGAGATTTTCCAATACCTTTGTCTAGATGTTATCAAAGTTGTCCCCTGCAGATTTGTTGCATATTAGAAAGGTTATATTGGATACAAGATAGATATTCCATTACTAAAGATTATCTGGCGATTTTGTTCATTTTTTAAATATATTTTTTCTTCATTTATGACTCAATAATACCTAATTTTCAAGTCAATTGAGGACTTAAAGATAAAATGTTGTCAAAGGACCAATATGCTAGTGTTGGATTGTGTTTGAAAGAGGTTTTACATTGCTTTTAACAATATTCATTTATATCACATCATTTCTAGCTCAGGCTGATCTGTATTTTCACTAACAATTATGGTTTCATACCTGAGACTGCATCAACACACTTGTGCCCACAACCATGGTAGCAGCATTTCTGGTTGCCGGAGCATTGACTGTCATCTCTACACTGCGGTGCACAGGCTCCCAACAAACCATCATTTCTTCTGGGATTAGCTGGACATTCTCCTGCCTTCACAGCTTATAAAAATACAAAAGAATAATTATAATCAAAGTTCTTCAGCTGAGTGGCATATGCTATATTCGTAAGTGCCAGAAGTGATTTTTTCATATTTTTGCTTAGTTGTTTTCAAAGAAGTCTGCTTCAAATTAGTTGCATGTGCCAATGGGTAAAATAATTGAAACACATGATTAAATCGCATAAATTTATAGTCACTTGGTTACTGTGAGCCTTTCCCATGTGCAGACCTATTTTAATGCATCTGCAGAAGATGACTTTTGAAAACATTGTGGAAACTTGGGAAATTGCTCATCATGAGCCATTTCTCCTTCTACCACCACCATGTTTTCCTCTCTATTCAATAATTACACTTTGATTTATAGAGATTTTCCATATGTATACCCACATTTCTCCAAACACCAATTTATTGTCAGTGAGTAAGTATTAAGCGTTCCTTAGAAGTTCCCCTGAAAGTTAAAAGAACATATGGTGAGCAAGGTGTATCCTGATGACTGCACAGCATGGAGGCCCAGGCTGATCTGAATTTTCACTAACAATTATGGTTTCATACCTGAGACTGCATCAACACACTTGTGCCCACAACCATGGTAGCAGCATTTCTGGTTGCCGGAGCATTGACTGTCATCTCTACACTGCGGTGCACAGGCTCCCAACAAACCATCATTTCTTCTGGGATTAGCTGGGCATTCTCCTGTCTTCACAGCTTATGAAAATACAAAAGAATAATTATAATCAAAGTTCTTCAGCTGAGTTGCATATTACCATATTCTTAAGTGCCAGAGTGATTTTTTCATATTTTTACTTAGTTGTTTTCAAAGTAGTCTGCTGCAAATTAGTTGCATATGCGAATGGGTTAAATAATTGACAAATATGATTAAATCGCGTACATTTATAGTCACTTTGTTACTGTGAGCCTTTCCCATGTGCAGACCTATTTTAATGCATCTGCAGAAGATGACTTTTGAAAACATTGTGGATAATGGGGAAATTGCTCATCATGAGCCATTTCTCCTTTTTCCAACATGTTTTCCTCTCTATTCAATAACTACACTTTTGTTTATAAAGATTTTCCATATTAAAGCCTAGATTTCCCCAAACACAAATTTATTGTAAATGGGAAAGTGTTAACCCTATCCGTCATACGACAATTCTGCAGCAGACGACATTGAACATATTTTAACAAAAAGTAGGAAATCTCTATAATTAAATGGATAACCTATGACTAAAAGTGGAAAACATTGTGGCAAAATGAGAAATTGCACATTTTGTGCAATTTCTTCTTTTGTCACTATGTTTTCAAAAAGCCGTCTGCTGCAGAGGTATCAGAAAGCGTCTATATGAAGGAAAGGGTTAAGCCTTCCACAGAAGTTTCCATGATAGTTAAAGAACATATGGTGAGCAAGGTGTATCCTGATGACTGCACAGCATGGAGGCTCAGGCTGATCTTAATTTTCACTAACAATTAGTGTTTCATACCTGAGACTGCATCAACACACTTGTTCCCGCAACCATGGTAGCAGCATTTCTGGTTGCCGGAGCATTGACTGTCATCTCTACACTGAGGTGCACAGGCTCCCAACAAACCATCATTTCTTCTGGGATTAGCTGGACATTCTCCTGCCTTCACAGCTTATAAAAATACAAAAGAATAAATATAATCTAAGATATAGAGCTAAATGGCTTATGTCATATCCTTAAGTGCCAGAAGTGAGCAATACAGGAATGAAACTGAATAATTATTAAAGCCAGAATTATGTGACTTGATTTAGACATGTGTATAGTTCCTAATGACATGTGCACTAAGTTTCATTTGAAAATGTTAAACGTTTTTTGAGTTATAGGCAAAGTTCAACTTTTTGAATGAATTTCCAAGTCCAAAATAGGGGCATTACTGAATAATTATTAAAGCCAGAGTTATGTTACTTGGTATAGAAAAGGGTTATGCTTCAAGGAAAATGTGAACCATGTTTAATTGGAATATGTGTAAAAGTTTTTTTACTTATGAGGTAAGGTTAAAGTTTGGTTAAAGACAACGCCAAGGGTATCACGATAACTCGACTTATTTTCTTCGAAAAACAGTTGAGCTAAAGAAATGATACAAGTAACATGGAAACCGACTTGCAGATCATTTTTAACCCATTCCCACATTCAGACGCCTCTGCAGCAGACAATTATTTAAAACATTGTGACAAATGTAGAAATAACTTATTACCATTTTGCCACAGCATTTTCAAATCTTTTAATTTATTTCATTTTCATTTACAGAGATTTTTTCATATTTTTGGTTAGTTGTTTTCAAAGTAGTCTGCTGCAAATTAGTTGCATGTGTGAGTAAGTGGTAGCGTTCCTCTGGAGCCTCATGCTGATCTGAATTTTCACTAACAATTATGGTTTCATACCTGAGACTGCATCAACACACTTGTGACCACAACCATGGTAGCAGCATTTCTGGTTGCCGGAGCATTGACTGTCATCTCTACACTGCGGTGCACAGGCTCCCAACAAACCATCATTCTTTCTGGGATTAGCTGGACATTCTCCTCCCTTCGGAGCTGATGAAAATACAAAAGAATAATATAATCTAAGTTCTACAGCTGAGTGGCATATGGCATATTCTTAGGAATTTGTTGACCTTAACCCTTCCTTCCAACCAGCAGACACACTCTGACCCATATACAGCAGACGAATATTGAAAACATTGTGTCAAAAGAAGAAATGGCTCATGATAAATAATTTCTCCTTTTGCCAAAATGTTTATTCAGTAATTTCATTTATAGAGATTTTGCATATTTTAGCCCATATATTTTCAAAGCCTTCTGCTGCAGATTTGTTGTATGTGGGACAGAGATAAAAACCCTATATTACTGGCGCTATTTTAGAAATTTATGCTGATAATTCATTAGAGTACCACACAAAATCTAGTGTTTAATTGAGAGATATTTTGAGTAAAAGTCCCTTTCCCACATACAACAAATCTGCAGCAGGTGACTGAAAACATCTAGCAAGAATCTAGAAAACATATATCATTAAAGGTTAAATCATTGAGTTGAAAACATTGTGGCAAAATGAGCATTTCCCCTTTTGCCATAGTGTTTTCAAAGTTCGTCTGCTGCTGTTTGTTTATACGTGGGAAAGGGTTCACTGATCCTTAATCAAGTCTAGGCCACCAGTGATATAGAAGACTAACCTTGGAAGAGTAAGTTTTATGAATTGGAAATTGTCCAGCAATTTTAACTGTTTGACTTTAAGCACAAGTATGTTTTTGGCAATGAGTTTTACCACTTTGTAAGCCAAAATTTACACAATTATGTGCACTAAGAATGACAGTCAATACAGCTGCACATTGTCCAATAACATATCTGGAACTTCCAAGATATAGAGCTTTCTGACAACTTTTGAAAACATTGTGCCAAGAAGAGATAATGCTCATGATGACAAATTCATGCTTTTGTCTCCATAGTTTTTAAGTCTTTTTAATAGTGAATTCCTTATTTATCGATATTTTCATGTTTTTGCCAAGACTTCCATATTGAAAGCATCTCATTCAAGATTCTAGGGATTACTGAAAGTCAGAAATTAAATGCTTTGAAACAAATGCACATTACACACACTTTATATGACAATGCCCATATTACTAAGTTGATGCCAAAAGCGTAACCCTTTCCCTGATACAGATGACATATGAAGCCTTTGCAGCACACATTTTGAATACACTGTGGTAAAAGGAGAAATTGCTCAAAATGACATAAACAAGTGTTAGATAATCTTACTATAACAACTCAAATGCAGCGTAAATAAAAAACCAAGATGCAATACCAAGCATAGCATAAACATGTTAAAAGCATGCAAGACTACATGTTCTGAAATAGCAATGTGCAAATATTAACTCTTTCCCTCATACGAAAATTCTGCAGCAGACTACTTTGAATATATTTTGTCAAAACATAGAAAATCTCCATAATTGAATGGATAACCTATGACAAAAAGTGGAAAACATTGTGGCAAAAGGAGAAATTGCACGTTTTGTGCAATTTCTTCTTTTGTCACTATGTTTTCAAAAAGGTGTCTGCTGCAGAGGCGTCAGAAAGCGTCTATATGAGGGAAAGGGTTAATGCAAATATGGGCTAGATTTCTGGCACTAATTCAGACCAATGTTCTAGAGAGACAAATAATGTCTCAAAAAAGGAATTTCATTTGTTATGAAGAATGTCTCCTTTTAACCTTTTCCCACTTGTAGAAACATCTGCATCAGACCACTCGACCTGAAAACATTGTTGCAAAAGAAGAAATTGGACATATTGAGCAATTTCTCCTTTTGCCACATTGTTTACAACATTATTCAAAAATTATACATTCATTGTTTTATTAGTCATCTGTTGCAGATTTGTTATATGTAAGAAAAGGTTAACCTCTGAAATATGAACCATGTCGGACAAAAACACATCTTGTCACATATGAAAAGTGAATATTTTGGGAGGTCTGGCCTGACACAGTTCTTATGCATGACACCATGTGTTGCCAAGTGGGATCTTGCCAGTAAACCAAGATTTAACCTTTTCCCACATATAGACACTTTCTGACATCTCTGCACTAAATGGCTATTGAAAACATTGTAGCAAATGGAGACATTGCTCATAATAAGCAATTTCTACTTTTGTCACCATATTTTCAACTCTTTTCATAAACTTTTATTCAGAGAGATTTTCAATGTTTTGGCCTAGATATTTCTGATGCAGATTTGATATATGTGGGAAAGGGTTAACCTTTTCCCACCTGCAGACACGTTTTGGTGCATCTACAGTAGACGACTTTTAAAAACATTGTGAAAAGGAGAAACTTATCATAAAGATCAATTTCCCATTTAACAGCAATGTTTTCAACTCTTATTAAAAAACAAGAAAATGTGTCCATGGAACACGGATGCCCCGGTTGTTAATGGACGAACAGACACACAAACAGACGAACGGACGGACGAACAGTTGGTCCAACCTCAAATTGATACAATTTTTTAAACAATGATATATTGATTGTCATTTGTGTGAAGTTTCATAATGATAGGACATCAGGTTCACTAAAATCTAACTTGACCAAAAACTTTAACCTGAGAATGGAATGGACGAACAGACAGACGAACAGACGGACGAACAGTTGGTCCAACCTCAAATTGATACAATTTTTTAAACAATGATATGTTGATTGTCATTTGTGTGAAGTTTCATAATGATAGGACATCAGGTTCACTAAAATCTAACTTGACCAAAAACTTTAACCTGAAAATGGAATGGACGAACAGACAGACGAACAGTTGGTCCAACCTCAAATTGATACAATTTTTTAAACAATGATATGTTGATTGTCATTTGTGTGAAGTTTCATAATGATAGTACATCAACTTCACTAAAATCTAACTTGACCAAAAACTTTAACCTGATCGGGACGGACGAACGGACGGACGGACGGACGGACTAACAGACCGGAAAACTATATGCCCCTCATACTTCGTATGCCGGGGCATAAAAATACTTTCATTTTTAGAATCATGTATTTTTTCAAAGTTTTGCCAATACACTTTGACTGAGTCAAGGCAAGCTTACAAAAGTCCTGACACCTTGATTGGAGGGAGGATTAATGAACCACTCGATTTATTGGCAAGAAAATGGTCTGCAATTAAGGGCTATTCCAGTTGAACATATGTCCCACCCCAGGACGGCAAAATAAAAAAATTCTGTAGGGGGAAGGTCTTTTTCTTAATTTTCTACTGTAGGGGGTGGTGAAAAGTCCAATTTCGCTTCTAAAGGGGGGCATCATTTTCTTTTTTGCCTCTGTCCGTATCTGCTCATTTATATTGACTGCAGAGATTCAGAATCAGATTGGCGTCGGGCATCGGAAATATGACATCGCTAGAGTTAATCTCCGCGAAGCCAACTGAAAAATATCATGTGCAGTAGACGCATTTTGATTCATAATAAACAAAAAGCGTTTTGTCGAGTTACGTACGCGCTTCATAGCAGTTACAATGCATTAAAGTATACTACATGTAAAGCGTCTAATGATCATTGATGTAAAACTTGATTTCATTGGCTGGCTCATTAAATATCAGCCAATCGTAGGGCCTCTTTTAAGAACCCGGATTAAACCCTTTCAAAATGTCGGAACGAAAACATTTTCGACAATCGCTTTTTTTTTCGGAAAGATAACGCGTCGACAAGCATTAAAACGGAAAAAATAATCAAAATTCAGCCGATTAAGAACAAATGCCCAACTCCTCAATAAGTACTGTACCTGATTTGCCTGTCAAATCGTCTAGAGCGTTTCAAAATTTCTGGCTGAGCATATTTCAATGCAGAAAAACGGCTACAATTTGTGCACACAACATATAAAAAATGCATTGACAGACGGGACTTCCTATTTTCGGACCAGTACATTAAAGAGGCACGCAGACAGCAAAAACCATAAGGCCTCTGTGATTTGTGCAAATCTGCTGCCAAACTTTGAACAAGTTGTGATAAAGGCCAGCAGCGAAAATGAAAAGGCCATAATTTACAAGACACTCAAAACGTTTTTTGGTCTAAAAAAAAAGAAGAGAATCGCCCACATCATAAATATACAAGCCTACTTGAATTTTTAAACATTTTAGACTGTCCAGGTATATCACCTGTCACATAGTGGAAATGCTTCATTTTCCTCTGAAACCACAGTCAATTAGATGACTTTTTCTCTTCCCTCTTTACTTATGTTTAAATTTAGTTTAAAGAGAAAATTACAATAATTCACTCCAGCTTAACACTAAATAAGTTTAAAATACAAGCTAGACAGTCACCTGAAGAAGACTTTTGAAAACATTGTGGAAAAGAATAAATTGCTCATTTCTCCTTTTGCCACAATGTTTTCTTAACCTGTTAGTATATTAACTGTAATTCTAAAAGGTTTTCAATATTGCTGCAGATTTTTAATAGGTGTTCATCAGTAAGTGTAAGTTTGGAAAGCGCATCTTAAAGTGGCCTTTCTGGGTTTGAATTTTTAGCTCACCTGAGCTTTGCTCAAGGCAAGTTGTTGTGATCGCCTTTTGTCCGGCAACTTTTTCTCCTCAGTAACCAGTGGGTCAATTGGGCTGAAACCTCACAGAAAGCATCCTCCCAATGGCCTCACCAGAATTCCTTCAAATTTTTGGGATCCATGCAGAATTCTGGTTTCCATGGCAACGAAATGAAAAAAACTTCAAAATTCTTCTTCTGCCAAACTGGTTGACAGATTTTCAAATCATTTTTTAGAAATGTTCCTTGGGTGACCCTCTATCAGATTCCTTGAAGCTGTGTTGATTGGTCAAAAAACATGGCCGCCAGGGGGGCGGGGCTATTTTGACTTATATGACTAAGGTGAAAACTTAAAAAATCTTCTTCTCCAAAAATGTCTGGCAGATTTTCAAATAATTTTGTAGAAATGTTCCTTGGGTGACCCTCTATCATTTAACTCTAATTTGACTTATATGGCTATAGTGAAAACTTTAAAAATCTTCTCCTCCAAAGGTGTCAGGCCGATTTTTATACGACCGTTTCTTTAAAACGGTACGTATTATGGTATGGTAATACATGTCCCTCCCTCCGTCCGTTCGGGTTTACCACACTTTTTTCCTACATACTTTGAGCTATTGAGCTGAAATTTTGTATAAGGCTTTGTAGTGTTGTGTCACAGATCAAGTTCATATTTCCTGGGATTTCGTCAATTTTTGAATGAGTTATGCCCCTTTTTGGACTTAGAATATTTGTAAAGAAGTTCCTGACGGGCGTATTATGTACCGCGGTAATCTTGTTTAATAATTTTGTAGAAATGTTCCTTGGGTGACCCTCCATCAGATATCTTGAAGCCATTTTGATTGGTCATAAAAAAATGGCCTCCAGGGAGCGGAGCTATTTTGCCTTATATGGATATAGTGGACCTTAAAAAATCTTCTCCTCCGAAAGTGTCTGATCTATTTTCAAAAGATTTACTAGAAATGTTCCTAGGGTGACCCTCTTAGATTTTTTCAAGCCAAGCCAAGGTAGGAAACTACCAGGGGGCAGGGCTTATATTGCTATAGTGAAAAGAAAAATCTGGTGAGCGATCCAGGGCCATCATGGCCCTCTTGTTTAAGTTAAGGACAAAATGGCCTGGTTTTTTATTTACATTTAGGACAGCTGTCTTAAAAGACCGAGTTGCAATCTGAATCACTGTGACAGACAGACTGCCCGATGAAGAAAAACCGCTTTGTTTTAACCACATAATATATTTCTCAAACGTAGTGTACAGAATTCGTTTGAAGACAAATTTTCGAGATACGATCAAAACGGTATGGTACTGAAAATCGGAAAAAAGTTATTTTGTTTAATTGTTGAATAAAGCTATTTGTGACCATACATTTGTTCATCTGACTGTCGACTGGGGCATCTGTGTTCCATGGACACATTTTCTTGTTCAAATTTAATTTGAAATATCTTAATGAAGGCCTTTGTGGCGTGGTTGGTAATATGCTAGGTTAGTAACCTGAAGGTTCCGAGTTCGAGGCCTCCGCCTCCGATTTATATGAGGAAACTGTCAGTTGTTTGGGTTTGGCTTAGTACTGGGTCTTCCAGGAACAGAGGGTATGGATAACTGACCGCCTTTAAATGACCAAAGATGTTGAAAATCAGTCTTAAACCTCAATACAAATTAATGTGTATTTTAATTCCTGTCAGAATCAACATCTTTACTTACGATGCAAGAGCAGAAACTTACTGTTGGACCATGAATACACTTATAGTAAGTCCTAATCAGAAGTCCGACAAAACTGCTATTGAGGGTTGAAATTTGCAACAAAAAATATAAACTTCTGAAGGGGGTCCGAATTTGCTCAGAAAATATTCTAAAGGGGGTTCTTTTCTAGTCAAATAAACTTCTGAAGGGGGTTGGTCAATTTTGAAAGTGCCTTCCTGGGGTGGGACATATGTTTTACTGGAATAGCCCTAAGAAAATGAAATGCAAAAGTAAAATATTATATCATAGAACATTCTAAGTTCAGGATTATCTTAACCAGGGACATAGATCTTATATACAGCCCTGTCTTAACCCTTTCCCTCATATAGACGCTTTCTGACGCCTCTGCAGCATACAACCGTGCAATTTCTCCTTTTGCCACAATGTTTTCCACTTTTAATCATAGGTTATCCATTCAATTAAAGAGACGTTCTACTTTTTTATAAAATATGTTCAAAGTCGTTTGCTGCAGAATTGTCGTTTGTGGGAAAGGGTTAAGTTCATGACATCATTATTCTCACCCTTTTTGCCATTGACTTTGTACAAGCAGTCAACTGAGAAATGTTGAAATATTTTATGATGTCTAAAGTAGGCACCATCTTTCTCACAAACTTAGGATAACCAAGTATAAACACATCTTGAAACTTTTATTATTTGTCACTGAATCAGAAAATCTATTTAGTCCAACCATACACCTATGCAAGGATTGCTGCTGTGATGTTAGGAAGCTATGAGGGAGATTACTGGTATTGAGTGCAAAAAAGGCCAAGGTTCCCTTCACATCATCTATTTTTATTGCTTGTTTGTATCATGTTTAACCCTTTTCCTCATACAACAATTCTGCAGCAGACAACTTTGAACATATTTCGTCATAAAATAGAAATTCTCTACAATTGAATGGATAACCTATGACTAAAAGTGGAAAACATTGTGGCAAAAGGAGAAATTACTCGTTTTGAGCAATTTCTTCTTTTGTCACTATGTTTTCAAAAAGCTGTCTGCTGAAGAGGCGTCAGAAAGTATCTATATGAGGGAAAGGGTAAAAGATGTTTTCAACATGTTTTTTAGTTATTTCATGGCATTTCCTGGTCCATTTATCCTAAACATCAGCAGGTCAGTCACAATGCTAACCCTACAACACTGAATGCCACAATAGGAAATCCATTACTACCATTTTTAAAATTCAGTTTAGGTAAAGATTAACACTGGATTCCCCATTACATATTTGTAACCCTGATATGCAAAATATTTAAAGCAGAATGCACTATCCAGTTAGATGCCATTCAACATTATACACCAATCCCTCTATCTAGCTGATGAAAATTAAAGGAATTAAAAAAATATATATGGTTGAAAAAAGCGAGGTTAGAGTGAGTTAATACAGCACAGAAAAAATAAAAATTCTTAAACATGAACCAGAACTGCTCATGTCTTTTACTTTTAAGTATCAGCAATTAATTGTATTGTTAATCTCATTTACTAAAGATTTTCAGTTTTGCAAATGGTCAAAATTGGTATTGAGCAAATATACATGCTAAGCTAGGATTTCAGCAGGATGTAAAAGCTAGAGTCTGAACTACAGATATGAGTCAATGGATTATATTTCTACTGTTGTCAGGTTTTTTATGAACATATTTTAATATAACTCCTTTCCCCCTTGCAGATGCCTTTGAAAACAATGTGGCAAATGGAGAAATTACTCATTTTCTACAATTTTTTAAAATCTATTTGTTAGGATATGCAAACTTTTGCCTAGATATTTTCAAAGACATCTGCTGTAGCTTTGTTGTATGTTGTAAAGGGTTATAATACAAGAGAGTTAAAAAAACGCCATGTGCCTAATAGTTCAAGTGAAAAGCGAAAGTGCGACAGACAGAAGACAGAGAAGTGATTCTCATGTTTCACCCTGCCAAGGCAGCCTACACAAAAAACAGGTTTGCAAGAAATTCCTTTTAAATTGAAGCAGCATGTTTCTTTCATCACAGCTTATATCATATGAACTAATAAGCAGTGATATGGCTTTAAGGGGGAAAAACGGCTTTAATCAAAAGCTTTTCAACACTTTTCCCTGAAGAACTAAAATAAGTTCAAGGTCACCATTGCCTCATTCTGAGTTCACTTACAAACATGGCTGCACTGGCTTGTTATATTGGATGGTGATGGCTATGTGTGTATGGGTTTATTGGTATGGATGACTTTACTTTTGTGTACATACGGCGGTAATTTCTATCCGGATCTAAACAGATGAAGTTACAGCCCATCGGACAACATTTTTTCTGCCCGGCACAGTTCCCGTCCTCGCTACATTGTTTGTAACACCTTGATGAAGATTGGGGAAAATAAAGGGCAGGGCAGGTCCCTTGTTTCTTTGAATAAACTGTAAAATGTGCGTCCTAAGTATTTATTTACATGAACTCAGTACATGATAAAACTTACAAATCTATTTAAAAATGTGGAACACAAGAAGACATTGATTAGCCCACATGTGACCACACACAGTACCATCTGATAAGATTGCTTTCTGTAATACAGGATAAATCAGGAGATATTATAGCATTTTAAGGCTGAAAAGCAACTCTTTATAATTTATGAAATGTTTCTGTTCTTTCACAAGGCTATGAAGCCCAAGCCATTGGAGATGCTCACTAAGCAATACTACAAATAACATCACAAGCAAAGATCATAGGCATAGTCATTGTTCTGATAAATTAAAATATAATTTGAGTGGCATTACTATCAACACTTTTCCCCTAGAAAACAAGCTTCTTAGCAGCAAATCATCGAATTATTCAGAAAAAGATTACGGTAATTGAAAAACACTTTATTTGCAATTTTACAGGTTATATGGCATAATTGATTTCCGTTTCAATTGCATGAATGACACATACAATTTGTAGAATAAAGAATACTATAGGAAAAGTGTTAATTTAAATTGAATGCAGCATCATTATTTTAGAAGTATACAGGTGGTTAACATCATGCAATATAGAGTTATCAACTAAATGGATACATTTTTATTTTATTTTAACATGCACACTGATTTTCAAGTCTTCAACACAAGTTTCCTGTCATGAGAAAGCTGCTAATTATACATATTTTTGCAAAAACCTGTCAGTTTTTATATGCAAGCTGTTTATCACAAAACCTCTTCCAAATTTACATCATTTATGTAACTTTTACTATCTTTTTTAATTATCCAGGTAAGTCCAACAAAAAGAAAGCATGTATGTCCCACATGCAAAAAATCTGCAGCAGACCACATTGAAAACATCTTGGCGTCAGAAGGTGTCCCTATGTGGGAAAGAGCTAAATTAGTATCCAAACAGTTGGCAGTCTATATTGTAGACAGTTGAAATAATAGTAACTGTAACTGCTAATCTTTTATTTTATGTATGATTGATTGATTGATAAAATACAAAATTTTAAAAGCAAAGGAATGCGTTATAAGATTCAAACAAGATTCTTTGATATTGATGAACTAATATTCATTGATTGCATGATGCTATCCATGTACATTCTTATCTAACTCTACAAGCCATGCGCATAGAGATCACCACAGTTTACATATGGAGATTAAAGGTCACTTTAACCACATACAACAAGTCCGCAGCAGAACACCTTGAAAACATCTAGGCAAACATATGGGACATATCTATAAATGGAAGTATAATAAATAAATAGAGTTGAAAACATTGTTGCAAAAGGCAAAATTGCTAATCATATTTTCCCAAAATACTTTCTGCTTCAGATTCCTCAAAATGTGTTTCCGAGAAATTGTAAAATTAAATGTGATCTGATTGATCACATTTGTTCAATATTTCCCTAATAAAAAAATGTTTTATCTTTGACACATCTGCAGCAGACAACTTTTGAAAACATTGTGGCAAAAGGAAAAAATGTTTACAATGAGCAATCTCACCTTTTATCACAATATTGTCAAATAAATTAATAATTATACTTTTATTTTTGAGGATTTTCCAAATTTTTGCCCAGATATTTTTAAAGTTGTCAAAGTTATCACAGTTGTCACAAGAAGACAAAATTCTAGGATCAAAACTTTAATATCCATATTATATACAAAGTTTATCATGAAAACATGTTACACACAAAAGTAAAATACATTATCAAGTATTTTTAATTATACAATGAAGTTAGTAATAACTACATGTAATTTACTTCAACAATTAGAGGCAAACTTGTTACTTATGTACTGTTAATACTTCTATTAATACTTCACATTGGCACAGGCTAGTAACTGATTTTTTTATTTCAACATAAAACAAATCTGCAGCCAATGACTAGAACATTTAGTTAAACATATGGAAAACTCAATTATTGAATAAAGTTGACAACATTGTGTTAATGAAGATATTGCTCATTATGGGCAATTTCTCCTTTTGCCACAATGTTGTAAAACTTGTCTGCTGCAGCGGCATCAGAAAGCGTCTGTAAATGGCAATGGGTTAACTTTGGTCTGTCAACTATATATCTGTTTGTAAATGATGATCACACATTGTTCATTTAATAGACACTCTGAAATACAACAGCAGACAAGGAGTTAGTAGATGCCAGATTACAATGTCTAGACTGAAAGTTATAATATTAGTCAATATAGAACCCAAACCATCAATTTAGAAAAAGCAACTACACAAGTAATCAGCCCTTTGTCTGATGTGCCACATCTGATCTTTAACAAAGAGAAACCATATAAAGTATTGAAGGAATAATCTATCTGAACACTTGTCATAAGAAAAGGAGAAATTACTCATAATGAGCAATTTTCCCTTCTTTTATTGATACTTTGTAAGCAAAGGATGCACCGATAGTTCATTTTAGTCAGAGAAGTGAATACCTTTCTAACAAATCTGCAGCAGACAACTTGGCAAAAATATGGAAAATTTCTAAAAATGATGATGAGTGCATTATGGCAAAAGGATATTTCTTTTGCCTCAATTTATTTTCAAATGATGCCCGTTACAGTTGCTTTGAAATGCATCAGCAGGTGGGAAATGGTTAATTAAACTGAAACAACATTCAATAATCAATACATAACTACTGGCAAATGCTGCATGTCAACTTACCCGGTGCCTTACGTATCAAAGAATCACATTTACGAAGACACTTCTGCTCGGAATCAAAATTGTTTGCATTTCCGTCCTCCCCGCCAAACACGAAGGATTTACAGGATTGAGCGCTGTAGTCAAAATGGTACCTGTTTGTATAGTTGTAACCCATACCACCGTCTTTGGATAAAAGACACACATCTGAAAAAATTTCAAGCTTTTGTCAATGGTGAAGATACAAGTATTTGAAACAAGAGGGCCAAGATGGCCCTAAATTGCTCACCTTAGTTAACCCTTTCCCTCATATAGACGCTTTCTGATGCCTCTGCAGAAGACAGCTTTTTGAAAACATAGTGACAAAAGAAGAAATTGCTCAAAATGAGCAAAATGAGCAATTTCTCCTTTTGACACAATGTTTTCCACTTTTAGTCATAGGTTATCTATTCAATTATAGAGATTTTCTATTGTTTGACAAAGTATGTTCAAAGTCGTCTGCTGCAGAATTGTCGTATGAGGGAAAGGGTTAAAGTTGTATACCTTTCATTTTGTTAGGGAATGAATGAGTCGCGCTTTACGGCACTACAACACAAAGAGGTCAATTAGGACCAGAGTGGGAAATGAAGGTGAGCAAAATGTTTTTACTTTAAGCAGGTTAAAACTAGAGTTAGAGATACATTTTTTGAGCACTTTTCATTCATTTCCAGAAATATATCAAAATTATCTTAACCTTAACCTTTACCTACTTGCAGACACATTCGGACACCTTTGAAGCAGAAGATTTTTGAAATAATTGTGGCAAAAGGAGAAAATGCTGATAAAGAGCAATTATTCCTTTTGTCACAATGATTTCAACTTTATTAAATAATTATGTATTAGTAAATATTTATAGTTTTAGCCTAGATGTTTTCGAAATAATCTGTGACAGGTTTGTCATACTTTGGAAAGTTTTAATCAATATGTAACCTACCTCTGTCATTACACTGTTGTTCACATTCTTCTGTGGAAGAAAATCTGTTTCCATTCCCTCCACAGCCTCCATATATAAAGCCCTGACATTCTCCGTCCTGACTGTTATAATAATATAGATTCATCAGAGCTCGGCATACTCCTGTCTCACTGGGCAAGTGACATACATCTGAAATGATATTGTCTCACGTTAGCTGTCTGACAGACGTCCAGATAAGGAGGGATATTCAGATCTTTCCCCCACAATTTATCTCTTATTATTAAAGCAAACCCTATGCTGTTGGTACTCAAAAGAATCGCCTCACCGAGAAGATTCTTTTGAGTACCCACAACATAGAATTCGAGGGTCAAATAAGCATTTGAGAACATGCAAAACGCCACCTTATCTAGAGCGCTGATGTCACCTCTGTAAAGCAGACACTTGAAGATTAACCCAAACAATTTTTTCTTCTTGATTTGACTTGTATTAAGCAGCCTTCTGTGTCCACATGTTGTGTCTCCTCTGAGCAGCTGCTTAACCCTTTCCCTCATATAGACGCTTTCTGACGCCTCTGCAGCAGACAGCTTTTTGAAAACATAGTGACAAAAGAAGAAATTGCACAAAACGTGCAATTTCTCCTTTTGCCACAATGTTTTCCACTTTTTGTCATAGGTAATCCATTCATTAAGGAGATTTTCAATGTTTTGACAATAAACGTCTGCTGCAGAATTGCCGTATGAGGGAAACAGTTAAGACAGATGTGACTGTACAGTATACAATTTTGCTCTGAATTTATTTTGTTAACAACAACTCAATGAATCTTGTCACATTTTCCTAAAAATCTTTCCCCAAGAAAATACTATCAAGAAGTCCAAGAAGGTTTGATCAACGTCCTGACAGGATGACAGATAGACAGACAATAAAGAAGTGATTCCAATGTGTCTTCCTGCTAAGGCATGTGACTCAATAAAGAGAATTTTCTCAAAAACAATAAATTTCTTCTTAAAACTCCTTTCTAAATTATACTTTAAATCTATAAACTTAACATTTTCTGCTTATGTGTTTTATCAGCAAAACAGGTAAATGAATAAGATACACAAGGGTACTTACCGACTCCAGTTGGTTCAGTCGTCACGTCGCCACTACCTACAATCTCTGGTTCCGGCTCTTCAATTGGAGGTACATAGCTACCAAACACATTACCACAATACATCATACACTGTTCTTCAGATTCAAAGTTGTTGTGGTTACCAAGACAACCACCATAGGTGAAGGTTTCGCACTTTCTTGCCTGACTGTTGTAGTAATATTTCTGAACATTCTGTCGACAAGGTCCAACGTTGTATCTCATCTGGCAAATATCTGTCGAAATGAAGACATAACAAAACATAAACCTTTTACCACATACAGAGCCTTGCTGCAGACCACTTTTGAAAACATTGAGGCAAAATAAGAAATTACTCATCATAAGCAATTATTCAATTTTACCGCAATGTTTTCATCTGCCTTCAACTTTCACTTTTTGAAATGTTTGCGTCTAAATTGTCTAATTTAAGCCATTATCAGCAGACTTGTTGTATGTTGTCAAGTGGTAACTAGAATTGTCACTTTCTTCCTGATACAGACACAGTTTAAAAACATTCTGGAAAAACGTAGAAAATACTTAAAACAAGTAATTTCTCTCCTTTTACATCATTTCTTTTAGGTCTGTATCAAAACTTGTTTACCTTGTTAGATCTGTATTTAATTTTGATTTACATAGTAGACAACAAGTAAATATCATATCAGTCAAATGGTCAAACATATAGTTAAAACATTTGGCTTGTATTAGTTGCTCTGAGAATGTGTTCTCAGTCTCTATGATGAGCTTGCTCCCATTGGGATCTTGGAATCTTATTTTAGAGAAACAGAGGCAACTCTCTCATCTCTTATACTTGTTCTGTGTAAACAATTTTGAAATGAATCTTTTTTTTCTCATACTGATGCCTTTCCAAGACAAGTTGAGAAATTTCTTTTTTTCCCACAATAATTTTCAATCTGTATCAAACCTCTTGTTCCAGCTAAATGTCAATCCATAACAGCTCAGACGGTAGGAATAATTATCCTAATCTGTTTGTTTGAATGGTATTTCAGAGGACTAGATAAGACACAATATCTCTCTTATTACTCAACCTATTCCTATGTTGTGGGTACTCAAAAGGATTGTCTCACTGTGACAATTCCTTTGAGTACCCACAACATAGGGTTTGAATGTCAAATGAGGATTTTAGAACATGAAAAATGCCCCTTATCTAGAGCTCTGGTATTTCAGTTATTTTACAGCTAAATTTAACAACACTAAGGTATCATTTATTTGTCATTATGACAATTCATCAGTTGAATGCGATCCACGCAATCCAGAGCTCAAAGAAGGGAAGCCATTGCCACCATTTTTAAGGTCTATGTTATGACCTGAATTGAAGCCTGGTTTCCCACTCCCAAGCAGGACACTCTAACCAATTCACCAGCCTTCTAGGGGTGTCATCAGAACCAGTATATGTACATCAAAGTATTTTGGTCTAATTTAAATGAGATAAAGTAAGACCTTACCTCTCCATGATGATACTCTATTATCAGTATTTCCGGTCTCTCTGTTTGTGTTGTCATCTTTGACCTCAATACATTTTCCCTCACAAGATTCGAATGTTTCAAAATTGTTAGCACTGCCGCCACATCCGCCGTAGACAAAGTTCTCACACTGATTGGATACTGGATCATAACGCCACCTACGCATGTAAGCCAAGCATTCAACTTCAGGCTCCTGATAGGCCTGGCATACCACTGAAATTGTAAAACATGGTCAATGAACACAATTTAACCTTTCCAACATTCAACTGATCTGAAGCAGAAGACTTTGAAAACATCTAGAAAAGAGGGCCATGAAGGTCCTAAATCGCTCAAATGAGTATCATTTCACTTAAGGTTGCTGAAGGACATGTACGATGCCCCCTAGTGGCCATCATTTTTCAAGGGTCACCCAAGGAACAATTTAGCCGAAAACAAATTCCAATCAAGTACTTTTGGGAAATTTTGAACTATTTTTTACTCTTTCAGAGGTGTAAAATGTCATGTTTTTTTTCTCCTGAAATCAATAGGCTTATTCTCCCCAGACATTTGCCCGAAACAGCCTAACCCCACCCTCCCAAAAAATAAAAATAATAATAACAGATATAAGGTTTAAACAAACAACACATTAGCAGCATATAACTTTTGTTAACAGCGAGGTTAAGACCTGGAACATCTCAATAATTGAAAGTTTAATATTTGAATAGAGAAATTGCAATTTTTTAAAAGTCATCTGCTGAAGATTGACTCAGAATGCAACTGCCTTTGGGACCGTATAAATAATGGACCAATGACTTACCTCTTCTAGAGCAGCTGGACTCACAGGCCTGTAACGATTCGAAATTGTTTTTATTTCCTCCACAACCTCCCCATATAAACTGAACGCACTGTCCTGTTAGCGAGTCATACCTCCATTGTCTCATGGAGGCCAGACAGTTACCGCTGTCTTCTGGCATGGCACATACTTCTGTAAATTGATATCATACATGCATTAGGAGGAGTAAAACTTTTCCACATACAAACAGTTTCTGATTCCTCTTCATTGTGAGCAACTTCTTCTTTTGCCACAAAGTTTTCAAAAATTGTTTGCTACAAATACGTTTATCTATATGAGAGAAAGCGTTAAAACCTTTGTTGTTCTACTCAAAAGAATCATCTCATCAGTTTCTGTGATGAAGTGGTTATAGTTTGTGTCTAGGGTATGAGAGATCAAGATTCAATCCTCAATTGGGTCATACAAAAGAAACAACCAAGAGTGGTAAGATGTGAAAAAGGAGCATTACTGAATATTTTTTAAAGCTAGAGTTATGTTTCTTAGTATAGAAATGTGTATTGTTCCTAGAAACATGTGTACCAAATTTCATTTGAATATGTGTAATTGTTTTCGAGTTATGAGGTATAAAGTTAAAGGTTTGTGACGACACCATGGGTATCAGAATAGCCTTTATTCTTCGATAAACAGACAAGCTAAAAATGGTATTAATGGCATCAATCCTTGACACTCAGGGTTACAGGGATAACATCTCCACTGATGTGTCAGGATGAGTAATACCGGTAGTACTGGTAAATTACCAAGGAATTGCCATGGTATTACTGAAATACTGTTGAAAGTGGTGTAAGACACCATTACAAGCAATTCCTCCCTTTGTCCCAATGTTTTTAACTCTATTCAAGGCTTGAATTATCATTTGAAGAGTTTACCATATTTTCAACAATATGTTTTTGAAGTCTGCATCAGATTTTTTTTAATGAATGGTAGTTCGTGGAGTAAGCACAATGATTTAAAATGAAATTTTAATGTGATATACATCATTTCATCACATTCCAATGCTTGTATCCGATCTCATATACCCATTACATATTTCTTTAAAATTATGTAACGTGTGTAATGTATCATGATCGAATCACTATTTTTGTATTCATCCGCAAATGTTTACATAATGGCTGAGAATGTGTATCCAGTAGACACAAACGTCATGATCGATGGACTTTAAGGGAACATTATCGTTCATAAAAATATTTTTGTTGCGATCAGTTAACAGTTCATTAAGTATTTCATGTTGGGATTATTTTCTGACCACGAAAACCCGATTTTCTTTTTGTGTTTCGTCAAGTGATAAAAAGAATCTGACATTCGTTGTGATTTTATAAAGTTTTATTAAACTCTCCAATGGCTTGCTTAATAACAAATTTCTTGAACTTGTTAAATAAAACTTTACATGAGTGACAACTCAGATCCTATATATATTTTTAATTTGACAAACTTTTTAGTATCTTTTTTTTAAAACAAGAGGGCCATGATGGCCCTTGAATCGCTCACCTGATTTTTTATTTTTTTTCACTTTAGCTATATAAGCCTCGCCCCCTGGCAGCCATAGTTTCCGACCAATCAACTTGGCTTGAAGGTTTTTTAAGTTTTCACTATAGCCATATAATGCAAAATAGCCCTGCCTACTGGCGGCCATGTTTTTTGACCAATCAACATGGCTTGAAGGAATCTGAAAGTGGGTCATCCAAGGAACATTTCTACAAAATTATTTGAAAATCGGGCCGACACTTTTGGAGAAGAAGATTTTTTAAGTTTGCACTATAGCCATATAAGGCAAAATAGCCCCGCCCCCCCCCCTGGCGGCCATGTTTATCGACCAATCAACATGGCTTCAAGGAATCTGATAGAGGGTCACCCAAGGAACATTTCTACAAAATCATTTGAAAATCAGCCTGACACTTTCGGAGGAGAAGATTTTTTAAGTTTTCACTATAGCCATATAAGGCAAAATAGCCCCGCCCCCTGGCGGCCATGTTTTTTGACCAATCAACATGGCTTGAAGGAATCTGGTAGAGGGTCATCCAAGGAACATTTCTACAAATTTTTTTGAAAATCTGCCAACCAGTTTGGGAGAAGAAGAATTTTGAAGTTTTTTTCGTTTCGTTGCCATGGAAACAAGAATTCTGCATGGATCCCAAAAAATTTGAAGAAATTCTGGTGAGGTCATTAAGAGGATGCTTTCTGTGAAGTTTCATCCCAATTGACCCACTGGTTACTGAGGAGAAGATGTTGAAGATTTTTTAACTTTATACTTTGGCCATATAAGGCAAAATAGCCCCCGCCCCCTGGCGGCCATGTTTTTCGACCAATCAACATTGCTTGAAGGAATCTGATAGAGGGTCACCCAAGGAACATTTCTACAAAATTATTTGAAAATCGGCCTGACACTTATGGAGGAGAAGATTTTTTAAGTTTTCATTATAGCCATAAAAGGCAAAATAGCCCCGCCCCCTGGCGGCCATGTTTTTTGACCAATCAACATGGCTTAAAGGAATCTGATAGAGGATCACCCAAGGAACATTTCTACAAAATTATTTGAAAATCGGCCTGACACTTTTGGAGGAGAAGATTTTTTAAGTTTGCACTATAGCCATATAAGGCAAAATAGCCCCGCCCCCCCCTGGCGGCCATGTTTTTCGACCAATCAACATGGCTTGAAGGAATCTGATAGAGGGTCACCCAAGGAACATTTCTACAAAATTATTTGAAAATCAGCCTGACACTTTCGGAGGAGAAGATTTTTTAAGTTTTCACTATAGCCATATAAGGCAAAATAGCCCCGCCCCCCCCTGGCGGCCATGTTTTTCGACCATTCAACACAGCTTGAAGGAATCTGATAGAGGGTCATCCAAGGAACATTTCTACAAAATTATTTGAAAATCTGCCAACCAATTCGGGAGAAGAAGAATTTTGAAGTTTTTTTCGGTTTCGTTGCCATGGAAACCAGAATTTTGCATGGATCCCAAAAATTTGAAGGAATTCTGGTGAGGTCATTGAGAGGATGCTTTCTGTGAAGTTTCATCCAAATTGACCCACTGGTTACTGAGGAGAAGAAGTTGACGCACGCCGGACGCCGGACGCAAGGCGATCACAATAACTCACCTTGAGCAAAGCTCAGGTGAGCTAAAAAGTGAACCTTTTTTCTAAAGGATTAAAAGACCAACACAATTACCATATTAACCTTTTTGAATTCATCCCATCTAAATTAGTTTGTCTTTTTCAGACAATGTTTACAGCTGAACACAAGCAAATACTAACCTGCAGGGGAGACCACTTCAGGGGCATCAGTAACAGCATTGATTATCACCCTTTCTTCACATTTCCTTCTGCAGGCATCCTCAGAATCAAAGTTATTAGCTGAGCCACCACAACCTCCATAGTTAAATCGTTCACATCGTCCCGCCTGTCTGTTATATGTCCATTTAGGCATCAGAGCTAAACAACGGATCTCATTGCTGTAGTACAAAGCTTGGCATACTCCTGTAAAATTAATATAGACATTTCAACTGTTTCTTTTGTTTGCATGGTGATTAAAGACGCTTTCAACAATATTTCATTTAATCACAGCATTTCCTGGGTAAGTTGCAATGCTAACCCAACAATCCTGAGAACCAAGAAGGGAAGCAAATCCTAGCATTTGTATAGTCTTTGGTATGAACTGGTATGACCTGATTCTCTTAGTAAAATAATTAGCAATTCTCCTTTTGTCGGAATATTTACAAAAGTTATCTGCTTCAAAAGTCGTCTGTATCAAGGTCAGAAAATGCTTATCATTGCTTTACCCTTAATCCAACAAACATCAAATCTGCAGAAGACAATTTAATGAAATGGTAACAACTGGAATAATTGAACTACAATTTTGATACAGAGTTAAAAACATTGTTGGCAATGAAGAAATTTCTTGTTTTCGGCAATTGCTAAATTTCCGACATTGTTTTCAAAAAATGTCTGCTGCAAGTGTTAGAAATCTTTCTAGAATGATAGAAATAAATTGTTAGTAAGTAGCGTTACTCACTGTCTCTATTGCAGTATTGTTCGCACTGGGCTCTGTTGTGGAAATTATTTCTGTTATCATTGCATTCCCCATCTGGTACCTCTCTACAGACACCTGTTCTTCCTTCATAATACCAGAAGGGTCCACTTTTTCTAGTTGTGCAGGGGGTCTGAAGGGGTAAGCTGCATACATCTTCTTCTAAAAATCATTAAAAAAAAATTAAATTACATGGAAATGATTACTTTCTATAAATACTTAGTCAGAGTTAAAATCCATTGTAAATATTGCGCAAGATACTGAGATACGTAAGTTGAAAGTCTACATAAGAAATTGAAAACGACAATCACATTTATTGTATTTTAACACTTTACCACATACAACAAATCTGCAACAGAAGTCTTTGAAAACATTTTATAAACAATATGGAAATTCTCTAAAAATGAATGAACAATTATAAAATAAAGTTGAAAACTGTTGCAAAATGAGAAATTGCTCAATATGTTTTCAAAAGTTATCTACTGTAGGTGTTGTATGCGGGAAAAAGGTTTACTGAAATAGTGTTAAAAATGGCTCAAAATTCAGTTAATCAAATCATCTACAAACCTCTTCCCTCTGCAGTGTTATCGGTGTTGGGTTGTACCGTTGGTGATGGATTGGGACGAGGTCTGGGTCGAGGAATTACTCGGTCATTAATTCTAATACCTCTACATGTGTCCATACAGTACTTGTCACTAGCAAAATTGTTGCTGTTGCCCTGACAGCCTCCATAGGTAAATTCTAAGCATCGCCCTTGGCGAGCATCATAGTAATATCTGGAATAGCTTCCACGACAGGTGCCTTGTTCAGAATCCTGCTTGCATATTTCTTAAAAAAAGGAAGAAGAAATTTCATCATCCAAAACAAGAGTGTATCTTGCCAATAACTAATATTTATTGCCACTAAGTCCGACAGATTGACAAAAAAAATGTCCTCTGCAAAACTGTGGAAAATCACCATATTTTAACAGAGTTGGAAGCACTGTAGAAAAGTACGAAATTACTCATTATAAGCACTTTGAGCTTTTTCAACAATGTTTTCAGAAGACATCTACTGTAGAAGCTTCTGCATGGAGGAAAGGATTAACCCTTTCCCTCATATAGACGCTTTCTGATGCCTCTGCAGCAGACAGCTTTTTGAAAACATAGTGACAAAAGAAGAAATTGCACAAAACGTGCAATTTCTCCTTTTGCCACAATGTTTTCCACTTTTCGTCATAGGTTATCCATTCAATTATGGAGATTTTCTATTTTTTGACAAAATACGTTTAAAGTCGTCTGCTGCAGAATTGCCGTATGAGGGAAAGGGTTAACCCTTTACCCATGCACAACAAATCTTAACCCTTTCCCTCATATGACAATACTGCAGCAGAAGACATGGATAACCTATGACAAAAATGGGAAAACATTGTGGCAAAAGGAGAAATTGCAAGTTTTGTGCAATTTCTCCTTTTGTCACTATGTTTTCAAAAAGCCGTCTGCTGGGAAAACCATGGAAATTCTCCATGAATTAAAGTATACTCATTGTATAGAATTGAAAACTTTGTGGGAAAAGGAGAAATTATCCATTTATGAATGAGCAAATACATGTACATTATTATGCCACAATATTTTCAAAAGTTGAAGGCTGCAAAATTATTAAAACACATCTTCAAGTTAGAAAGGATTAATGAATAAGCCTTTCCCTCATACAACAAATCTGCAGCAGACGACTTTAAACATATTTTGTCAAAACATAGAAAATCTCTATAATTGAATGGATAAACTATGACTAAAAGTGGAAAATATTGTGACAAAAGGAGAAATTGCTCGTTTTGAGCAATTTCTTCTTATGTCACTATGTTTTCAAAAAGCTGTCTGCTGCAGAGGCGTCAGAAAGCGTCTTTATGAAGTAAAGGATTAATGAATAAGCAACTCACCATCTTTGCTGTAATCTTTCGTCCTCAATCCACAGTATGATATACATTTGGACTCTGTGACGAAATTGTTATGATTACCAAGGCAACCACCATAGGTGAAAGTCTGACATCTCTGAGATTCGATATTGTAGAAAAATTTCGTGATGTTTCTATCACATGGACCAAGGGCTGGACGTAGCTCACAAATATTTTCTGGAAATAAAGACAAAGTTTTAAAACTTTCCTTCACTGTGAGTGAGGGACATATTTATAACACTTTGGAAGTTATGTCATGAAGAGAGACATATTTTGTATGTTTCACAAAAGAAATGTTAAAGTTTTACATATGAAGTATTCCATAACTACATGTATTTCAATGTTGTTCTAAGAATGTTATCATAGGATTGAGTCATCATTAATTAGCCCTTTACCACATATTACAAATCAGCAAGACATTTTTGAAAACGTCTAGGCAAAGATTTATTTTAAAAATCCCTCTAAAATAAAACTTTCTCCTTTTACCGCAATGTTTTTCAAAGTTGTCTGCTGCAGATGCCCGAGAATGTACGGTTATATCTTATTGTATTGACTTTTTCGTTCATCTTTCTTCAAAGCGAATGGCCGTATCTAAGTTGTGAGAACTTGTGACCAGACCCATTTGCCTATAACATGAATATTTGTAAATCTAAAGTTTATCCTGTATGTATATTTTGAGGGCAATAAAATATGTTTAAAGTAAAAGCAGCTACTTACGTCTACCAGCGGGTTTGGGTGTATCTATCCTTGGTCTGCAGTATCTTCTACATAAATCTAAACTCTCAAAGTTATTTTTGTTTCCTCGACAACCACCATACAGGAAGGTTTCGCATTCTCTGCTCTCTGGGTTGTATAAGTAGCGGGTGATAGCAGCTTTGCAGGGTCCTGTCTCTTTCTTCAGGGAGCACACTTGTTCTGGGGTTAACGCTACAAAATAGTGTGTAATTGAGGTACTGAATTTTTATAAACCTTTCCAACATACAGCAATTCTGCAGCAGAAGACTTTGAAAACATCTAGGCAAATATAGAGAAACATTTTATAAATGGAAGTATAATTATTAATTATTAAATAGAGTTGAAAGTAAATATTGTGGCAAAAGGTGAAATTGCTAATGTTAAGTAATTTCTGCTTTTGCCACAATGTTTTCAAAAGTAGTCAGCAACTGATGCACTTAAATGCCTCTGCAAGTGGGAAAGGATTAAATGGCTTTCAGGGAACACGCATGTTCTGGGGTTAATGCTACAATACAATGTGTCAGTGAAGTCCTACATACGTTATTAACCCTTTCCCTCATACGACAATTCTGCAGCAGACGACTTTGAACATATTTTGTCAAAACATAAAAAATCTCTATAATTGAATGGATAACCTATGACTAAAAGTGGAAAACATTGTGGCAAAAGGAGAAATTGCTAATTTTGAGCAATTTCTTCTTTTGTCACCATGTTTTCAAAAGGCCGTCTGCTGCAGAGGCGTCAGAAAGCGTCTATATGAGGGAAAGGGTTAACCCTTACCCAATACAGATGCTTTCTGACGCACATGCAGCAGACAAATTTTGAAAACTTTGTGGTAAAAGAAGAAATATCTCAAAATGAGCAATTTCTCCTTTTGGCACAAGGTTTTTTGACAATGTTTAATAATTTAAGCTATCATTTATGGAGACATTTCACAAGTTTGCCAATTTGTTTTGAAGTTTTCTGCTGTAGATTTGTTGTATGTTGGAGAGGGTTAAATGGCTTTCTATTATATACTACTTGGATAGAACAATTAAGGACTTTAGCCTTGTTGTATTTTATGCCCTTAAATTAATATACTAACATTCAGATGAGCCCTTGCAGCTAACTCATGGGGGTTTTAAGTTTGAATCACAGCCTACACAGCACTCTCCCTCAAGGGATGACAAAACTTAGGGAGACAAAAGCCATTGATCATTCATCACATCATTTTAATATATTTGTGATAAATCATCCATACATGCTCATTGCATAAAAACTTGTGCAAGAAAGCCTGGAAGAATAGGAGTAAGTGAATTGGCTGTCAGTTTATGCTGACAAAAATGAACATAGAGTAATACAGAAATCAATCAATCACTCTAATATTTATATATAAGAATTTCATCAGATGACATTAAAAACATTTAGGCAAATAATATGGCAAATATCTGTAAATGAAAGTACAATAATTGAATAGTGTTGAAAATATTGCTGCAGATAATGCAGAATTTCTCCTTTTACCACAATGTTTTCCAAAACTGTCTGCTGCAGATGCGCCTGCAAGTGGGAAAGGGTAAACATTGTCTGAGGAAAGAAAATTTCAAGAGCAATTTCTTCTGCATCAAGCATGATTTTAACCGGTTTCCCTCATACGACAATTCTGCAGCAGACGACTTTGAACGTATTTTGTGAAAACATAGAAAATCTCCATAATTGAATGGATAACCTAAGACAAAAAGGGGAAAACATTGTGGCAAAAGGAGAAATTGCACGTTTTGTGCAATTTCTTCTTTTGTCACTATGTTTTCAAAAAGCCGTCTGCTGCAGAGGCGTCAAAAAGCGTCTATATGAGGGAAAGGGCTGGTTTCTCTACCCTTTCAGAATATGGTTATCTCTTTCTCTCTCTCTTTTTGGTTCTTTACGCTGCTTTCAACAATTTCCCCGCTATATCAATACTGGTCAATTAATCCTGACATCAGCGAGTCAGTTCTTAACCCTTTCCCTCATATAGACGCTTTCTGACGCCTCTGCAGCAGACTGCTTTTTGAAAACATAGCGACAAAAGAAGAAATTGCTCTTTCTCCTTTTGCCACAATGTTTTCCACTTTTAGTCATATGTTATCCATTCAATTAGATATTTTCTATTTTTTGACAAAATATGTTCAAAGTCGTCTGCTGCAGAATTGTCGTATGAGGGAAAGGGTTAATGCTTATCCCACAGTCTAGAAGAGCACAAAGGAGAAATAGCTATTACTACCATTTTTAAAGCATTTGGAGTGACCAAGCCCGAGCTCGAGCCCGCGATCTCCCACACCCAAGGCAGACGCTATGGGTATGCCAGTGAAAGGTCAAGTTCTTACTTATTTCCCTCTCAGCCGGAGCAAAGCAACTCCTACATCCTGATTGACTAGAACAACACTTCTCATCTCCACGGCAATCCCCGTCATAGCTACATGTGCTCGAACAACCCTCCTCTTCCACAAATACTCTCGGACATTCTCCAGATTTGGCAATCGCTGAAATAAACAAGATGTTTTTGTGAAACACAAATGCCCTCAGGCTGCAACAATGTCTCTTTTTGTCAAAGATGTCTAAGGGCTACCCCATTTATAAACCAATTTACCCTAACCCTAAGCAGATGCATTCTGATGCATCTACAGCAGACGACTTTTAAAAAAACATTGTGGCATAAGTAGAAACCATTTTTCAGCTGAAGGTAACCATGACCGTGACCTTTAACATAGTGACCTCAAAATCAATAGGGGTCATCTGCTGGTGATGACCAACCTGCACACCATGTATTAACTTCCATGGCCAAAGCATTCTACAGTTATTAAGCTAAAACAATTTTTCAGCTCATTGTCACTGTGACCTTTCAGCTCAAGGTCACTGTGACCTTGACCTCAAAATCAAACAAATCTTCTACTGGGTATGGCCAACCTGCATACCAAGTATGGAGTTCCTCGACCCAAGCGTTCTTTAGTTATTGAGCGGAAACTATTTTTTACCTCACAAGGTCACCATGACCTTGACCTTCTGTTATCAAAATCAATAGGGGTCAGCTACTGGTCATGACCAACATGCATACCAAGTATGAACTTCCTACGCCCAAGCGTTCTTCAGTTATTGAGCGGAAACAAGTGTGACAGATGGAAGGACGGACGGAACGGGCAAAAACAATATGTCACCCCCATGTATGGGGGAGACATAATAAATAGAAGATATCTATCAATGAACATAAAGTTATAAGATAGAGTTGAAAACATTGTGACAAAAGCCTTCACCCAAGCACAACAAATCTCAACCCTTTCCCTCATACGACAATACTGCAGCAGACAACTTTGAACGTATTTTGTCAAAACATAGAAAATCACCATAATTGAATGGATAACCTATGACAAAAATGGGAAAACATTGTGGCAAAATGTTTCACAATGTTTTCAAAAAGCTGTCTGCTGCATCGGAAAGTGTCTGTATGAGGGAAAGGGTTAAAGAATTTCAAAGATCAACCACTTTGGTATCACTAGAAATGTATAGTCACAAGTTATACACATGCCTAACGTATAAGCCCCATCTCCAACAGGTCAAGTTAAGGCATAAAAAATATGTTTATATAAACCAATAACATTTGATTCTGAAGGCTTGTAAGCAACATACAGCTTTTGAAAAGATTGTGGAAAAAAGAAAAAAGTTCTAAATGAGCAATCTCTCCTTTTCCAGCAATGTTTTCATTTCTGTATTAAAAATGATACATGTACTTCCACATTTTTAAATGTAAAGTAAAAGTTGAAATTAAAGTCGCCATAGTGTTAACAGAAATATTGTCAAATTAGTTTTCCTGCAAATTGACTAGTTTGAAGCTATTATATATAAATGAATCTGGGATTTATATCACAAGGTAAATAATGTAAAAGACTTACGAGTTCCACGTCTACAATATCTTTCACATGTCTCCCGCTCTTCAAAATTGTTTTGGTTACCACGACAACCACCATAATCAAACTTCTCACACTGTCCCGAAACTTTGCTGTAGAACCAACGTCTAAGGGCTCCCCGACAGGGTCCTATTTCTTTTGGCTGTTCACAGACTGGTACCCTTTCTTCAGGCTTCTCTGGTTCCTCTGTGTAATCAAGATACAGAATGCTTTATGAATATAAATTAGTATGTAGGTATAACCGCTATCCCTTTTCCACATATAAACAAATCTACAGAATACAAATTTTAAAACAATTTGGGAGACAACCACAAATTAAAGTTTAATTTCAGAATACAGTTGAAAACATTGTGGCAAATGGGGAAATTGCTTGTTATGAGCACTTTGTCATTTCGCCACAATTTGTTCAAAGATTATGCAAAGAGCTGTCCTTTTTTAACATATAAACATTGTCATTTTCAAATTCTCAATTTGACTTTTGAAATATTCTTGGAAAAGGATAAATTGCTCATAATAACCAATTTTCAGTTTCTCTCTCTATTTTCTACCCTTTCTTAAAATACAAATGCTTTTTGACAGCTCTGCAGTAGACATCTTATGCCACAATGTATTTACCAGAACCTTTATTCAGTTATTCAACTTTAAATTTTATTTCCATATTTTTGACAAGTTGTTTTCAAATTCGTCTGCTGCCGATAAGTTGTGAGTGGAAAGGGTTAATGCAATTATATTATTTATATCTGTCAAGATTTATTGAGCAATTTCTCCTTTTGCCACAATTTATTTATCTATTCAATTATTATTCATTTTATTAAACAATGTTTTTCATATTTATGACAAGATGTTATCAAAGACATCTGCTGCAGATGAGTTGTGTGAGTGGGAAAGGGTTAGTTAATTTAAAATATCTCTAAAGATTTTTCATACAATCAAATTTGATTGCTACAGACTTGTTTTATGAACATATATGGTTAATCATTCATGCAGAAAACAATGGCTTATCAGAGTTTACAAATCAAATCAATCAATTTTCTAATCACACAAAACTGTTTTTTAAACCAAAAATGGCATGGTCCCTCTACAATTACATCATATAACAATTATCTTCAATAGTTAGTAGTGATAGAAATAAAGCAGTTAATTAAAATTTTACTGTGTCACCTAGAAAGAGAAAATCCTAAAAACACTTAGCCTTCTATTGATTGAAGAAGTCTAACAAAATCCAAGAACACAACACAAAACAAATAAATATAACATTGCTGTATAATAAAAATTATAAATGAATTTTACAAATACATAATTGTTACCTCAGCAAATTTCGTGTTTAGAGATAATTATCAACTTATACATAGTTCTTACAGAAATATCTTCAATTAGCTACCAGTATTTCATTTGTAAAAAGTTGTTAACATTGTGGCAAAAGAAGAATTTGCTCATCATGCCCAAATTCTCCTTTTACCACTTTGCTTTTAAAAGTTCAAAGTTGTTGTTTTAAAAATTGCAGTGTCACAAAACCACTGGAACTTGATGACTTTAGATACAATCAATCATCGTCCAACTGCATTAAACTAACAGTTTTTGGGATAGGGGCGTTTCGCCACTATCTCATAGCGAAGCTGCTTTCGAAAAGTCGGATTAAAAGCTGCAACCGCAGTCCACATGTGTATACCTACACCAAAATCGAGTTTTGATTGGTTATAATCTGCCTTTTCAACGATTTCATTGGTTCGACCGAATCACAAAACCCTCCGCTTGCATAAATTATTAGACAAAATAGTTTCTATGAATGAAACTCACCCTGAACTATGGTTGACCTCAATGTCAGTAGTGTGAGGTAACGTCGACCGTTCTGTGACCCCATTAGTTTACAACAGTCGACTTATAGAGAAATGTGCAAAGCACTGTAAATACAATTATTGAAAGGAGTTGAAACCATTGTGGCAAAAGTAGAAATTGCCTACGAAAAGCAATTTCCCCTTTTGTCACAATGTTTTCGATTGTCGTCTGCTGCACATGCGTCTGTAAGCGTCTGTAGGCGGAAAATGGTTACATCCTTCCCATGGAAGCGGAACCCTTTCCGTTATACTATAACAGTTCGAATATTTAAAAAATATTGTTGAAAATGGAGCTATTGCTGACAATGAGCAATTCCTCCTTTTCACACAATGCTTTCAAACACGTTTCAAATTAATTCTTTTCATATTTAAACGTTTTACTATGTACGTTCTTTCCCTCTTTCTCCCTTCCGGACACATTTTGAATAACATGCTAGAGATGAATGATTACGAGCAATTTTGCCTTACATCAAGGGGAAAAATATATAGTTGAAACCTTTGTGGAAAAAGAGGAAATGGGTCATGATAAACAATTCTGCAGCCGTCTGCTGCACATGCGTCAAAAAGCGACTGTAAGCGGGAAAGGGTTGAACCGTTCCCGTTATAGCTACTTAGTTACAAACAAATGTTGAAAGTATATTTGCAAACGGAGCAATTGCTGACAATGAGCAATTCCTCCTTTTCAAACAATGCTTTGAAACATGAATCAATTTGTTTCTATAACCTAGATAACGAAAACATTTGTCTACAGTTATTATTTTAACCTTTGCCCCTTTTAGACACATTTGACTAACCTTAACAGATGAATGATAATCAACAAGTTTGTCTTTTTCCACAATGTTTTCATCACTATTCAAAATCATACTTTTATTAATCCAGGTCAATAGTTATGCCTTAGTTCAATGTTGTTTGCTGTATATTTAGTCTATGTGGTCAAGGTTAAGGAATACTGTAAACAAACTTGTTACAACATAATTCGTCCAAAGAGAGAGGTCCTACTGTGTATACATGCCATGAAATAATGTTACAAACGGTCTCACCGCTACTGGGGAATTGTTGGTAAAACAGGTCGCGTTTTGTGTTGAATATTCTCATGTGTCGCTGTATGTAGACCCTACTAGGAAATAGAAATTAAATCTTCAAATTATAGATAAGTTAATTTCAACATTGATTGATTGGGATTTAACGCCGTTTTTAACATTTCTTCAGTCATATCACGGCGACCAGTTCACCTACAAATGTATTTCCTGGTTTTCTCAAACCAGTACTCCTCACAACAATCTTCCCAAGCAACTGGCTGCGTTTCCACATAGACTTAGCCATTGGTGAAAGACGAATGACGCATGTCGCATTGACTTTTGTCAAACGTCGGAAAGAAATTTGGCCGAATTTGTCAACACATCCGAGTTATAACCGCAAGGTCATTATTTATTTTATTATTGAGAAGCTTCTAGCGATTTTGGGACTAAAATTATAATGTATATGCATTTGCGTTAATTTAAGACTCAACGTTCATCAACGTGTAATATAGTCCTAGATGTATCTGTTGACAAATAAACTAGAAATGTAGTCTAAATAGGTTTTTGAAAATTAACCTTGACGGTCCGGTCCCGTATTGGAGATACAATTAAATTGCAAATACTTTACAAATACCATAATCTAAGCTGACGTGTTTTGACGCATCGAACCAGTCTTCTGTAATCAATACTTGTATTGTCTCCGTCTGTAAAGCTTGGAGGTATAATCCGGCGTCCGGCCGGCTGTCTGCCTGAATGTGCATTCGTCCGTCCGTCATGGATTGCATGTATTGGTTAACACGTTGTTTCTGTATGGCAGATTTATTTCAAAGTGGTCACAATTATACCCGTGTGATCAGGAAGGAGAACGGCAAAGTACTAGGTACATAACTCTGGTCTGTTTTTTCAGTTATCTCCATTTTTCCTTATTTAGTTCAGCGATTGTCTCAATTAACTTTCATTGTATCAATTTCAAACTTGGTTTGTATGTAACTTATGACCTACAGATTTGCAGTGCACCATTACCATAAATTTAGCATGCTGCGTTTGGAGTGTGTATATTTTTGTCTTTCAATGTTCTCCCTTATTATATGCAACACATGCGTTCCGTGAAATTCCCTTTTTCGTTAATGAGTGCTTCCCCAAGATTTGTACTTCGTCAAATCTAATCTGTTTTTTAGGTGTAAACTCAATTTTTTCATTTCTTCGGTTATTGTCTCAATATATGTCCAATATATCAATTTAAGACGTGGTGTATAGGAAACTCAGAGCTGCAATTGTGCAGTGCAAAAGAAACATAACTCTATCATGCTTTCGATCGTCTTTCATTTATCAGCATGATGACAATATACATTGTGGATCTTTAGTGATTTCTGAACTAGAAATATTTTAATTAAGGGTAGCTGCTCGGGTTTTTTTTGTCAATCTTTTGTCCTTCGATATTTTGTTTATACAAGAAAAGGGTAAAACTTTGACAAATGAGGTATATGTTATTGGCAGGCAATATGTGTTGCTTCAAACATTTTTGGTTTGGTTTGTTTAAAGGTCATTGTTTCATTGTTTCAACAATGTTTGTCCATATGATCTATGCCATATGTTTTCAATTTACATATGCCCCTATACCATCAGCGCTTTCAGCGCTTTGATTGAAATACATCAAGATAAACAGAACAAAACAAACACAATTTTCATTTATTTTGTTTGATTATTTGTCTATAATTATACTCATTCATAATTATGTTGTTTGTTTGCCATTTGTATGTATGTATAGTTAGTTGATTATTATGACTGCCTTTAAATGTTAATTTTCCAGAGGCCCACATGGAAGACTAGGTACACCCAAGTGTGCTGTCTCTATAAATAAAATCTTTATTGTTATTATTACAGTAATACTGTTATACATTTAAAACTAAACATTGAGTAAGCAGCTCTATTCTGAATAAATTATAAATTCACAAATCTAAGAAAAAGAGTAAACTAAACCCACTACCTGATAATGTTTTATTCAGACTCTGCCCATTATTCAAACGATGTACTTGAAATAATCTGGACAAATTATTTTTTGGGAGAGAGTATAAAACATTAAGGGAAAAGTAGAAATTGTTCATACAGATCAATTTCTATCAAGTCTTTGTTTCTTGCTACATAGGCACTGAAGATTGTATCAGGAAAAGGGTTATAAGATACATGGGAATATATACAACGATTGCATTTGGTTTACAATTTCCCACATTCAGACGCATTTTCATGAATCTGCAAAAGATGACTTTTTATAACATGAGCAATTTCTCCTTTTGCAATAATGTTTGCCAATTTCTTCTTTTGCTATAATATTTGCAACTCTTTTAATAACATTATTTCTTTTTAATTTAAGAGATTTTCTATTTTTTTGCCCAGAAAAGTTATCAAAGTCATCTGCTACAGATTAGCGTATGCGGGAAAGAGTTATTTCTTGGATATCTGCCTGATATACAACAAGCATAAGCACTATTGATTATGACGGCAGCTGCATAGGAAAGACAACAAAGATGGACTTAAATAAACAAACGGATGTTTAGTTGGATGCTTGTTTTTTTATTCGGTGTTTTATGTGGCTTTAAACGATTTTTCATTTATATCACAGCACTTCATAGGTACTACTGGTCCATTTATCCTAAAACCAACGAGTCAGTTGTTATGCTAACCCCAGATTTCTGAGTACCAAGTAGGTCAAGCCATTACTACGATTTTAAAGTCTTTGGTATTACCCCGCTGGGGATGGCACCTAACTAATTCCCTGAGGTGGACACTCTACCACTATACCACCAAGGCAGCCCAACATGTCCGCAAGTCAAATCTCAAGTTGGATAATTAATATTTGTTTAGTCAAGACTGATGAACAACACATTCAGCTGTTGTTGGATTGTTGTTTGCAGCAACACATGATTGATGGTAATGATCAGTCATTAGTATTGGCCGACCAATGTATACATTGTAGAAGTCTGGCATGCCTACCCAATTTTATATAAAAACTTCATAATAATGCAATCTTAATAGATCTCATCATTTTTTCATAATTCATATTACAGGTTGGTTTGGGAGTTTTTTTTACCCATCTGAAATAAATAGCTGTAAATGTCTTTATTTGACTAAAATCCTATTCTGTATAAAGCAATCAGTTGGTAAAAATGCTGATTAAACTCAATCAATAAATAAAAGAAATAAAAGAATATTATATATCTAAATAATATTCTCTGTGAAGCAAAATTCCTTTCAAAACTATCATGCATAGCTGTTTATTTTTATGTGAGTTCTTCATATATACAAAAAATAATAAAAGGAATGTATTTAGTTGAAGACACATGTAAAAAGCAATATAATTAACCCGTAATTAAATATGATTTCATAAAAAATGTCCATACATTTTAATTTTAAAAGTAAACATATTTCTTTTTTACCAAAAGATTTCTTCTGTCTAATAGCAATTGTTGCTAAAATTGAGAGATTAATAGACTTGTACCAGAGATGTGTGCCAGAGATGGCAAGTACATTAATTCATTGCCGATATATATCTATACTGTAGGAACTGATTCTCATCTATAATCGATTGTGAGCATTTAGAAAATGAAATAGAACTGTAACCAGCAACCTTCTAGTTCTTACGGCTAAAATGTCATACATACACTATGACCTTGACCTTGTAGATAGGGACATGGCTTTTGGACATGACACTTTTCTTGTAAATGACAGAACTCATGAATTGTTGAAGAACTCAAACTTAACATGAACTTGTAATTGTGTAACTTTATTTATGACCTTCAGAAATGTCATGGCAAGGGCATTAACCTATCCCACATACTGATGCCTCGTCAGCAGACGTCTTTTGCAAACACTTTGGCAAAAGGAGATATTGCTCACTATGAGCAAATTCTCCTTTTGACACAATGTTTTCTTCAAACCTATTCTATAAGTATACTTTTATATACAGAGATTTTCCATCCTTTTGCCTAGATGTGTAAGAAGTTGGCTGCTGCAGATTTATTGTATGTTGGAAAGGGGTTTAACCCTTTCCCTCATATAGACGCTTTCTGACGCCTCTGTTGCAGACGGATTTTTGAAAAAATAGCAACAAAAGAAGAAATTGCACGAGCAATTTCACCTTTTGCCACAATGTTTTCCACATTAAGTCATAGGTTATCTATTTAATTATAGAGATTTTCTATTTTTTGACAAAATATGTTCAAAGTCGTCTGCTGCAGAATTGTCGTATGAGGGAAAGGGTTAAATAATTAATTAAATAATAATACTTGGTTATATAGTACGAAAATGACTACAGACACCTCTTTATTTGTCTAATAAAATCTAGAAAAAGGTAAGAAAGCTTGAGTAAAAGCTCTTTACATGTAAAGCTTTAAGCTTACAACACAGCTATTTAAATGACCCCCAACTCTAATCTCTGAAAGGTGACATGAATTTTCAAGGAATATGAAAGTATAAATGAATCTAAAGCATCAATAAACCTCGTTCAAAATAATTGATACTTAAAACCGAAATATTTAATTGTCAAATTTCATTTGATATTACAGATTTTTAAATGTCAATTAATTCTCAATACAGTTTTGTCAAAAGAAAACCAATAAACAAAAGCGTAAAATTTATCGAACTAAGACAAGGCTTTAATTATCCCTTTCCAACATACAGACGCTTTCAGACGCCTTTGCAGTAGATGACTTTGGAAAACATTGCGACAAATGGAGAAATTGCTCATCATGGGTAATTTCACCATTTGGACACAATGATTTCAACCGGATTCATTATAGAGATTTTCCATATTTATGTTGGCATGTTGAAGTATGCGGGAAACGGTGAAAGAAATTTAAATATCAGAATTTTGAACTTTTCACAGAATGATCAGAAATTTAAGTCACCATTCAACAGACCAAGGTGTGATCCTAAAACTGTGTACCTTTTACCACTTGTCGACAAATTGTCAGACATTCCTTTTCAGATTTGTAACGATTTTGATTTCCGTTACAGCCGCCATACCAGAACATCTCGCATCGACTACTAGATACATTGTAAAACCACATGACCACCATGTTGTCACGGCATGTTCCCAGTTCACTGGATAATTTACATTGGGCTGTGAGAGAGAGACATGTATATATTTGTTGAGACCAATCCGAAAATATGCCTTTTTCCCCCTCTCCTTTGAAAACATAAAATATGCTTTTTGTTCACCTGTTGTTTGAAAGCATTACAAGTAAGACAACTTTCTAATGCAAAGTTTCATGCTTTGTTCCACTTTTCGATCTTCAAAAGTGAAATTATGTTGCTATAATACACACACTCTTGTAATTTTGCCTCTCAATAATTGAGAGAACATGTAATAATTTAAATCATTGAAAAAAATTAAAAGGCATATTAGTTATAGATTGGGCAACATTTTCAAGATTGAGCACAAAATATATGAGGGGTGTTCAGATAGTTCCAAAACATGGTTCATCCTCCCATTTAAAGATGCATTTGGACCCATCTGCAGATAAGGTTTTCTGCTGTAAATATCGCTGCATGTAGGAAAGTTTATTTTACCACATTTTTCCTAGTGCAATCAAGGATCAACAGTCTAATCTGTAAGTCTGTAAAAGTTTCATTTCAACAGAACAGTTATTTACTATGACAAAGTGAACAACCCTCATAATTGTTATAGTTATTATCATGCATTTTGTAAGTAAGTTGTTAAATGTATATCATATAGAGCATTGTATATTTCAGTCATCAACATGTCAAATAATAGAAACAAACAAGTTTTTTAAAGTCTAGTCAAACACAACTGAATACTGATATTCTAGCTAAACAATCTAAATAGCAACATTTTTTTTTTTTTTTATTATTAAAATTAATTGATTGGAGACATGTTCATGAATACATCATCATACAACTTTAATCGAAAATAAGTAGATGCGGTACCTTGGATAGTAATTGGTTTGCCTGTCTTAAGCAAAGCCTGATATTAAAGTTATAAAGGTAGTGTACATAGCTAGATTGGATTATATGAACATTCATGATGTGTACCGTGTCTACCAATTCAAGAGCAGAGGGCCGAATGATGCATTAATGTGTCTGTGGTCCATCAATTATCTCAATATCAGACTACTGAATGTGAACACAACCAATATAGACTTTAACAAAACTTTGTATGTTCAAATTAAAAAAATGTTTTTCTCTACCGAATTATGAAGGTTTCATATTTTTGAATAAAGAATTTGCAAGGCATTTATTTCAAGCATTTTCTATCATAACAATTTTTAGTAGAGAGGGAATCAAACATTCATTTGATCATGTCAGTATCATTTCGAGGTTCAATTTAACGCTTTCCCACATATAGACACTTTCTGCAGCAGAAGACTTTTGTAAACGGTGTGGCCAAAGAAGAAAATGCCCATGATGACCCACTTTTCCTTATTGTCAACTCTATTTAATTATTATACTTTGATTTATAGACTTGACTTTCCACATATTTGTCCAGATGTTTCAAAGTCGCCCGCTGCAGATTGTTTGAATGTGAAAAACTTTGAAAAGAGCTGAGAAATTATATATACATGTATAAATGAAAGTTAAATTAATCAATGTGAATACATTGTGGCAATAGCAGAAGTTCCTCATCATGAGCAATTTTTCCGTTTGTCACAATGTTTTCAAAAGTCGTCTGCTACAGATTCATTTGAATTTGTCTGCATGTGGGAGAGGGTTAATAGGTGGTTGCAAACAGTACATTGGCTATGAGGGCAAATATGTTACCAGACACCTCCGCACCTAATAAGCCGGGCTAAGTGAAGACCAACCATTAGGGGCTTATACATTAACCCTTTTTGATCATACAGACACCTTTTCAGCAGCGAAAATTAAAAAAACATATTGGCAAACTCTTTTCAATAATTTTCGAAGTTGTCTGCTGCTGATTTGTTGTAACTATTTTCGAAGTTGTCTGCTGCTGATTTGTTGTAACTATGTAGGAAAGGGTTAATTACCTTAACCCTTTCCCTCATACGACAATTCTGCAGCAGACGACTTTAAACGTATTTTGTCAAAAAATAGAAAATCTCCATAATTGAATGGATAACCTATGACAAAAAGTGGAAAACATTGTGGCGAAAGGAGAAATTGCACATTTTGTGCAATTTTTTCTTTTGTCACTATGTTTTCAAAAAGCCGTCTGCTGCAGAGGCCTCAGAAAGCGTCTATATGAGGGAAAGGGTTAACCTGATTATGGTTGATTGATTGGGGTTTAACGCTGTTTATTAAGACAAGAGTTGAGAAAAATGTGGGGCTTTCCTCACAATGTTTTCAAAATTGTTTTCTGCAAGGACTTCAAATGCCAGTATCTGGTGTCTGGACTCAGATCACAGTACATTATGGTAGAGTCCTCTTGTTGCCATGGCGATTCTCAAGATGAATTATGTATAATTAAATGACAGATGCATGGTTCTGAATAGGCCGGACATTAACCCTGTCCCACATTTTGATGCATCCGCAGCTGACTACTTTTGAAAACATTGTGACAAAAGGAAATAGTGCTTATTATGAACAATATCTACCTTATCTCACAATTATTTCATTTATACTAATATTTATAGAGAATTAAGTTATTTTGACTAAATGTTAAGCCTTGCCTTCATACAGACGCTTTCTGACGCCTCTGCAGCAGACGACTTTTGAAAACATTGTGACTAAAGGAGAAATTGGTCATGATGAGCAATTTCTCCTTTAATCACAATGTTTTCAACTCTGTTTAATAATGTAGCTCTCATTTATGGACTTTGTTCGCATTTTGTCAATTTGTTTTTTTAAACTCGTCTGCTGCAGATTTGTTGTATGTTGGAAAGGGTTAACAATGTCTGCTACAGATTTAGTGTTTGTGGGAAAGGGTGAATTAAAGATCCAAAGGTATGTTTTCTAGTGGTCAGCATATAAGAACATATTCCTGTTAGAGATGCATATTACTAAAAATAGGACAGTGTCGATGTAACAGTTAGTTGTAGATATTTATTCCTATATATAGCACAATGCACAATTTACCTGGCACGTCAACAGTGATATCGCCATCCTTTTTGTCTGTGACAACAGTTACTCCGCCGCATCCTTCTTGCATTAGACCTGTAGCTGCTGTTTCTCCGTCCAGACAGCAACCAAACTCGGTCTCCCCACATGGTAACCCATCACCTGAAGAAATTTCGATGACCTCGCATCCTTCCTGGTCAGGACCTGTAAATATAACATTAAAATGATGTTTAACCCTTTCCCTCATCCCGCTTTCTGACGCCTCTGCAGCAGACGGCTTGTGGAAAACATAGTGACAAAAGTTTCCACTTTTAATCATAGGTTATCCATTCAATTACAGAGATTTTCTATTTTTTGACAAAATATGTTCAAAGTCGTCTGCTGCAAAATTGTCGTCTGAGGGAAAGGGTTAATTCCTTCCCATTATTAAATATGCAGCAGACAACTTTGAAACCATCTAGGTTAAAATTATGGAAAATATCCATAAATGAAAGTACAATGATCAAATAAGAGCTGATAACATTGCGACAAAACGAGAAATTGTTCTTCATTGAGCAACTTCTCCTTTTATCAAGTTTTAAAAGTTGTCTGCTACAGAGGCATCAACATGCGTCTGAAGCCCCTGCAGATGATGGCTTATGAAAACATTGTGGAAAAAGGAGATTTTGCTCAAAAGGAACACAATAATTTCTTCTCTGTATTTAAAATAACACTACAAATTTTCAAGCTATTATATTTACGTCTTTAAATATTCTAAATGGTAACAGACTCTACTGCTGACCATTCAATATTTATAATATATAGATCAAAAGTTTTTTCATATCAACATCTTATAACTATATATTTTTCCTATAAATTATTAAACTAAATTAATTTGGAATATTAGGATCCAAAAATACGGAATAAAGCATTTTCTTAAACACATAATTCACAAGATTAACTTACGTAATTGACTATCCCACAAAATTGAGATATTCAAATTTTATTTAAATAGTATAAAGATGTGTTTATAATGAAAGACCAATGCCTTAACCCTTTCCCTCATATAGACACTTTCTGACACCTCTGCAGCAGACAGCTTTTTGAAAACATAGTGACAAAAGAAGAAATTGCTTAAAACGCGAAAATTTCTCCTTTTGCCACAATGTTTTCCACTTTTAGTCATAGGTTATCCATTCAATTATAGAGATTTTTTATTTTTTGACAAAATATGTTCCAGAATATTTTCTTAATCGTCTGCTGCAGATTTGTCACACATTGGAAAGGGTTAAACAAGTTCAAAGGCCAATGTCAAGGTCACAAGGTCAAGCATTTCAATATTCAAATCTATAATTAAAGAGAATTCCATACCTTGGGCTTGTGTCATATCATCATCACAACAACCATATCGAGTTCCCTGAAAGATACAAAGAAAGGGAATTAGGACTTTGCCCGGAATGGATGACTTAAGAAACATTGTGGGAAAAGGAAAAATTACTGAAAATGAGCAATTTCTCCCTTGCAAACAATGTTTTTAACTCTTAATAAAAATAAAAGTTCCAATATGTTTCAGTTTTTTAATCAGATCTGTTATTTTTTAAAAGGCACAAGGTGGCTGTATGTGAACAGTGTAGATCTAGATCGGCCTGCACATCTCTTCCTTTTTCATAGATGTTTTCAAAATAATTTCCTTTACATCTATTCCATGTGGAAAAGGGTTAGTTATAAAATGAAAAGTTTAACCCTCTCCCACTTGCAGACATATTCTAAAATACCTGAAGCAGACAACTTTTAATATCGTTGTGACAAAAGGAGAAAATGTTCATATTTACAGATTTCTCTTTTTTCACATAATTTCATCTCTATTGAATAATATAAAGTTTTTCCATATTTCTGTCTTTATAATTTTAAAGTCGTCTGCTGCATATTTATTGTATGTGGGAAAGGGTTAAGTATAAAACAGGTGAACATGTTATGACAATAACCTTGCACGCATTTGGACATCCTTCATTATTGTTGCCTTGAGCCGCATTAATCTGGTCTGGACAGCAGCCAAAGCGGGATGTTCTGCAGCCGGATCTTTCCAGAGCTGAAATAAAATTATCATTTAAAACATAATTCTCTTTTTTTCCCACTATGTTTTAAGAAGGCTTCTGTGTTAGAAGCATCAATTGTCTATATAAGAGGATGAAAATGATTTGCAGTCAAAATTGATCATCCCTTTTCCAATGATTTTATTGACCCAGAGTTTTCCTTTTTTGTAAGGTTTAGAGGTGTAACAGGGAAAAAGCAACAAGAGGGCCATGATTGCACTGGATCGTAGTTATGCCAACCACATAGTCAATCACAATAAATCAATTTGTGGACAGGTTAGCTATTATTAGTGCTTAAAAGTTTTTCCTTCAATTTGGCCTATTGATGTAGTTTTTGACCGTACTAGAGCCAAGTTCAATCCTAGCCCCGATATCATCAAAACACTCATTCTGACAAAGTTTCAACATGCTAAAAATTAAAAAGACAGCCTCAAATGTGTTAACAAGTTTGTCTTTCAATTTGGCCTAGTGACCTAGTTTTTGACCTGATATTACACATAATCGAACTAGGCCTACATATCATCAGGACAAACATTCTGACAAAGTTTCTAGCTGCTGAAACAAACAATGCAGTATCTTGAAGGTTCACATGATTTTTCTCAAATTTGGCCTCGTGACCTAGTTTTGACAGGACAAGACTATATTCAAATGTAGCCTAGATTTCATCAAAACACCCATTCTGTCAAAGTTTGAACATGCTTTAGATAAAAATGTGGAGTTCATATTTTCCTTCATTTTGAACTAATGTGACCTAACTTTTGACCCAAACTGACTCATATTCAAACTTGGCCTAGATATCATCAATATAAATAATCGGACAAAGTTTCAAGCTGATCGAAGCAAAAAATGCTTCACTAGAGTGCTAACAAGATTTTCCTTCAATTTGGTCTTGTGACCTAGGTTTTGACCAAACATGTCTCAGTTTTGATCTTGGTCTAGATTTGATAGAGATGTATGTTCTGATAAACTTTCATGAAGATTGGATGTAAATTGTTGCCTGTAGATTGTTAACAAGGCAATTGTTGAAGTCGCACTACAGAAAAAATGTGATCACAATAGCTCACCTTGAGCACTTCTTGCAGAGGTGAGCTAAAAGTTGAAAAGAAGCTAGACCTTTCCCCTTAATAAGTATGTGTGATAAGACAAATCACACACATTCAGCGCCATAAAACAAAATAGGAAATTGGCCATTTATTTCATCCGGTGTAATTAGATAATATAAATTGTTAATTAGCTTTTGTCTTACAGGGTCAAATATAAAAGGGAAGGTCTTTACTTGTTATAATAGCTTACCGGCCCTCCAATCCATATGTTCTCGAAAGAATCTACTCACAGTGAACCCACAACATAGTGTTTAAGCAGTAAGAGAAATATAAAGGAAAAATACCTTTTTACCGCTCCTTAATCTAGCCGTTTTATTATTCATCAGTATAAATGACAACATGCTCTGCCAAAATCAACCTTATTGTAATTATTTCACTCTTAACCCTTAACCTCATATAGATGCTTTCTGACGCCTCTGCAGCAGACGGCTATTTGAAAACATAGTGACAAAAGAAGAAATTGCACAAAACGTGCAATTTCTCCTTTTGCCAGAATGTTTTCCACTTTTAGTCATAGGTTCATCAATTATAGAGATTGTCCATATTTTGACAAAATATGTTCAAAGTCGTCTGCTGCAGAATTGTCGTATGAGGGAAAGGGCTAAACAAATACCAGTCATGTCTGTATATAGATGCTGGTTTTCAGAAGTTACTTGAAACCTTCTAATACAAAATGGTGGAAAGTGCAGAGACAGATAAGACTGAGCGTTGTGAAGATTGTTTAGAATCTACACTGATCATAACGTCCTTATGGTTGGTTTTTGCAGAGAACCCCTCAAATTGAGTTTTACAGGTTATTGAATAATTATGAGATATAAGTTTGATCAATAAATATTCAGTTAATTATTGTGTAATTACAGAGGCTCTGAAGCCTTTGCAGCAGACATTTTTCTTAGATGTTTTCAAAAATGTCTGCTGCATATTTTCTGTATTTGGAAAAGGTTGGTAAGCATGCCACCAGTTCACCTAGCCAGGTGCTTCAGGGTTGACCCGTTCCAGTTTTCCACATAACTGGCTATACTCACACATTTAACCCATTGGTGAAAAACAAATGTGGCTAGTCATGAGATTTATGTCAATCGTTGGAGAGAATGAATGGGAAAGCCTTGGTTAGATATTGCAATCAAAGGAACATGATTGTGTGATGTCTGACAATATGTCAGTAAGTAAATACATGATGGACAGATAAATGAGAAGTAATCCCTTTATGTCTCCCTGCCAAGGCAAGAGACAAGAAAACCAACCTTCTCATCCAGAGAATCAATGGCAAAGCCTGGTTAGATATCACAATCAAAGGAACATGTGTGATGCCTACCAGCATGTCAATGGGTACATCACAAACAAACGACATGAGATTCCTACATGTCAGTAAATAATGCACAGACAGCCGAAGGAGTTGTCTATCATAATTTATGTCTTCCAAAAAAGCAATTGGCAACACATAAACCAACCTTCTCTTCCAGATAAGCACTGTCTTTCACAATCATCGCTAGTTCCAAAACGGTTACCATTGCCGTTACAACCACTATATTGGAAGTATCTACATTCTTGTCTTGCACTGTCAAAGTACCAGCGTGGAAGTCTCTCACGGCAGTTACCCATAACCACGGACATCTTACACACATCTGGAAGTAGAAAATACAGCAACTTTACATAATAGATTAACATTTTCCCATACATAAGACTCATTTTCAGTCTGCATCAGTAGCAGACCACTTTTTCATTATCAGCAATTTCTCCTTTTATCACAATGTTTTCAGCTGTTGAAGACTGTTACAGAAATTTTCAAGAATCTTGCCCAGAAGTTTTTAAAGTTGTCAGCTAGCTACATAATTGTAATGTGTTGGAAAGGGGATTTAAAGACTATTTCTAAACAATTCTGAGTATGATGGACAGACAGAACACAAGACATGGAAATTCCATGAAACCAGGTTTTCTATAATGGAAGGTGTTTAATTAAGAATTAACAGATCTGTCAAATCTTTCTGTTAATAGTTTATCAAAACTAGTAATTCAAGTAACAGGGAATATTTCTATTGATGAATAATCATAATTACTTTGTCAATTAAATATATCACAATTTTATCTAACAAATATCAGTTCAATACAGTCAATCGTGTGTTGATGGCCTCATTTATTAAGAACATATAATAGATATTAAGCAACCTTCGGAAAACCTGGTTAAAAACAGACAGAGAAGAAATCCTGTAGTGCCATGATCTTGCCAAACATGACACAAAAATCTGATGAATTTTATATGTTATCTGTTTTGGGACTTTCAGAAATTTCAAAATGGATCATACAAAAGCTTTTTCCCCTTTTCCGACTCTGCTTCAAAATACTCCTTTCAGTTAACCCTTTCCCTCATATAGACGCTTTCTGACGCCTCTGCAGCAGACGGCTTTTTGAAAACATAGTGACAAAATAAATTTCTCCTTTTGCCACAATGTTTTCCACTTTTTGTCATAGGTTATCCATTCAAATATGGATATTTTCTATGTTTTGACAAAATACGTTCAAAGTCGTCTGCTGCAGAATTGTCGTATGAGGGAAAGGGTTAACCCCTTCCCACAAACAGCAAATCTGCATGAGGCTATTTCAAAAACATGTCTTTAAATGAGAGTTTATACATGGAAAGGAGGAGTAAACATTGTGACAAAGTGATCTGCTGCAGATGCATCAAAAAGAGAATATAAAGGTGGGAAAGAGTTGAATTTGTAAAAGGACAGAAAAAAGCAATGACCCATGTTTTTGGACAAGAGAGAAGACATCTGTGATGAGAGGGTATGGGCTCTAATTATGTGAACAATTTGTTGAAGTGAAAAGTTCAAAGTGACCCGGTGGTTTAATGCTGACATGGACAGATAGTCATCTTATTTTTGTCTGTCAACAGTACTTTTTATAATGGGTTAATTTAGGATGACCATGAGAAAGTATCATTTTTTTTCGAATTTTTGCTTATTTAAAGCAGGGCATATAAGACAGCAACCATACTGTATTTGTTCATCAAATTTACCAGCAAATTATCATTTTGTGACAAAATAGACAACAGTATTGATCAATGAGAAATTTTTCTTTTGCGAAAGATTTCCGACATTTAGACTCTTTCGGATGCCGCAGCAGCAGACACATTTTGAAAACATTGTGGCAAAAGGAAAGAATTGGACATTATGAGCAATTTCGCCTTTTGTTACAATGTTTTCAACTTTATTCAATAAGATTAACGTTCTTTCATTTATAGAGAGTTGTATGAAGGAAAGGGTAAACGCTTTCCCACTTGCAGACGCATTTTGAAAACATCATTTATAGAGAGTTTCTATTTTTTGTTATAAATGTTTTCAAAGTTGTCTGCTGCAGATTTGTTGTATGTGGGAAAGGGTAAACGCTTTCCCACTTGCAGATTACTAATAAAGAGCAATTTCTCCATTTAGCACACTGTTTTTAAATCTATTTAAAAATCATACCTTTATTTCAAGAGATTTTTCATATTTTTGTCAAGATGTTTTAAAAGTCATCTGCTGCATATTTGCTGTATGTGGGAAAAGCTTAACATGAATGCAAAGTAAAAATAATTGCCAAATTAGGTACAATCCTTAATTCATTCATGCCACAGGGTTCCAATTAAAGACCGGAAAATAGTTGGAAGAAAGGTTAAATCCGATGTCAAATTCAGGTTGAGATAAATCCCTTCCCCGGCATGTTTTCATTTTCTCCCAATCAGGATTTACAAGGTCAGGGATTAACCCCCTTTTTCACCATTATATAACATATCCCTCATTATAGGGAGACTAGTACAAAGGAGCCACATCAGGCAATACCCCAATAGTGAAAGGTCATTCCTTTACCAAATGCAGATGAATTTTGATGTTTAAAGACATTATTAATTGTAGTAATAGCTTTCCCTCGATTCTGTTGTTAGCATTATGACTGACTCACTGGTGTCAGTATAAAAGGACCAGCAATACTGGTAATTTACCAAGGAAACACCTTGATATAACTGAGAAATTGTTGCAAGCGGCATAAAACACCAAGCACCAAGCACACAAACAAAGTAACAGATTTGTTGTAAGTTGTAATATCTCCTGATATAATTGTTAACTCCGAAGAGGAACATCAGTATAAGGCAAATAAAAAGAAAACATTAACAAGAGGGCCAAGATGGCCCTAAATCGATCACCTGATTGATAGTAAATTAGTAGCAAATATTTAACTGCAAATATCTGGGAAAATTTGATTAAGGAGTGCAAATGAAACTGCAAGGAGTGGACACTGTTAAAGAAACAGCTTATCAGTAAAGGCCATTTATATCTTGAAATCTAACAAGAACTTTAATAAGAATGGCTTCAACAGTTTTTGTCATCTTGCACCTTTCCTGATGCCGCCTTGCTGCCCTATTTTTCAACGAAATCAATATGGCTTCCACTGTTTTTTAGAGGGTCACTAGAGAAACATTTCTACCAATTTATCTTGGAATCGAACAAACAGATTATGGAGGAAAAGGATTTTAAAGCTTGGGTATTTTTCTCACTTTCTGATGCCGCAGCAATCAAAGTTCTAAACGGAATGTAAATATTTGAACAATTTTAAAAGAGGACCAACAAAGGAACATTTGTGTGAAGTTAAGTTGAAATTGGTCTATTGGAATGGTAGGAGTTGGTTGTCATTTGTAGCTAAAAGTTCAATTTACCCCTTTTGTGATGAAGCCTGGTTGCTATGATTGTGTAATCAATCAATACAGCTTAAACAAATTAAGTAGAGGATCATTGAAGTAAGATTCCTATTATATTTTCCTAAAATCAGACGAGCACTTTCATAACAAGAGTACCAAAGCCACAAAATACGCCCGTCAGGAAGGTTATGAATGGTACTCGATGCATTCACGAACTAGAACTATCACTAAAGGAAGTTCATACTCATGAAAGGGGCATAGTTTAGGAAAGGGAAATTTTATAAGTCTAAAAAAGGGGAATAATTTTGTCAAAATAACAGTCACATTTATGGAACTTGGTATGTGATGTTGTCTTATGAAACTAAACACAAATATAAATTTTCAAAATAATATCTGTAACAGTTCTAGAGATATTGAAAAAAATGTGAATTTTGGAATGTTTTTAAGTCTAAAAAGGGGCGTAACTCTAGGAAATAGGTACGGAGTTACCTCCTTTTTTAGCGCACACAATATCATGTGCTGGTGATTCTTTCTACCAAGTTTGGCATCAATATCTTATACTGTGTGAAGGAGTAGGCCGGACAACATTTTTTTAAGTCTAAAAAGGGGCATAACTGTAGGAAATAGGTACAGAGTTACCTCCTTTTTGGGCACACACAATATCATGTGCTGGTGATTATTTCTTCCAAGTTTGGCATCAATATCTTAAACGGTGTAGGAGGAGTAGGCCAGACAACATTTTTAAGTCTTAAAAGGGGCATAACTGTAGGAAATAGGTACGGAGTTACCTCCTTTTTGGGCGCACACAATATCATGTGCTGGTGATTATTTCTACCAAGTTTGGCATCAATATCTTAGACGGTGTAGAAGGAGTAGGCCGGACAAAAAATGGATGGACGGATGGACAGACGGACGGACAGCGCCTCGCAATAATACGTATAAAAACATGTCCCAAGGAACATTTCTACCAAATTATATTGGAATCTGACAGGCAGAATAGGACTAGAAGATTTTTAAAGTTTAGACATTTTGCCCCCTTTCTGATGCCGCAACAACCAAGTTCTCAATGGAATTTAAATCTCTGAACAATTTTGAAAGAGAACCACCAAAGGAAAATTCCTGTGATGTTTTGTGGAAATTATTTTTGCGGTTCAGGAGGAGATGATGTTTAAAGCTTTAAAGTTAACGACGGACAACGGATGAACGATGGACGACAGACAGAGACCGATCAGAAAAGATCACCTCGAGAAGGCTCAGTTGATCTAAAACCCATGCCAGTAACATCTAGCAATTTTGGGTCTTGTCAGCAGTTGCCTTTAGATTGATATCATGTATAGGTGGACAGTGAGGCTCTGGTGATACTGCTGACGTACATGATTACCGGACTGATGCAAAAAGACCCCGACAATCACCAGATGAGTTGTAACAGGTAAGAGGAAGACACAGATCATTAGTTACATTTTAACCAGTACCCACATACAACAAATTTGCAACATATGACTTTGTAAACATTAAGGCAAAATTATAGAAAAGACCTATAAATGAAAATATGATCTAACTGGATTGAGTTGAAAACAGATAAAACAAGCAAATTCAGAGAATCATGGTCCCCCGCCATGGTCAAGGTCACAAAAATTGGTATTGATGGAAAGGAGTTGTCACAAGGAATACACATGTGAAATATGAAAGCAGTACCTATTACGGTTCAGAAGTAAGGGCCATAACTCCGTGAAAAATCATCCAACCGGAACGCAAACACGATATGCGCATCTACACTTGGTGGTGATCCTTCCTATGAAGTTTCATAAAATTCCAAAAAGCGGTTGCAGAGAAATAGCCCGGAAATGAATTTAGTCATACATAGCCTGATGGTGGAGTAAAGGGCCATAACTCCGTGAAAAATAATCCAACCGGAACGCAAACACGATATGCGCATCTACACTTGGTGGTGATCCTTCCTATAAAGTTTCATCAAATTCCAAAAAGCGGTTGCAGAGAGATAGCCCGGAAATGAATTAAGTCATACATAGCCGGATGGTGGGGTAAAACTCCGTGAAAAATCATCCAACCGGAACGCAAACACGATATGCGCATCTACACTTGGTGGTGATCCTTCCTATAAAGTTTCATAAAATTCCAAAAAGCGGTTGCAGAGAAATAGCCCGGAAATGAATTTAGTCATACATAGCCTGATGGTGGAGTAAAGGGCCATAACTCCGTGAAAAATAATCCAACCGGAACGCAAACACGATATGCGCATCTACACTTGGTGGTGATCCTTCCTATGAAGTTTCATAAAATTCCAAAAAGCGGTTGCAGAGAAATAGCCCGGAAATGAATTTAGTCATACATAGCCTGATGGTGGGGTAAAGGGCCATAACTCCGTGCAAAATAATCCAACCGGAACGCAAACACGATATGCGCATCTACACTTGGTGGTGATCCTTCCTATGAAGTTTCATAAAATTCCAAAAAGCGGTTGCAGAGAAATAGCCCGGAAATGAATTTAGTCATACATAGCCTGATGGTGGAGTCAAGGGCCATAACTCCGTGAAAAATAATCCAACCGGAACGCAAACACGATATGCGCATCTACACTTGGTGGTGATCCTTCCTATGAAGTTTCATAAAATTCCAAAAAGCGGTTGCAGAGAAATAGCCCGGAAATGAATTTAGTCATACATAGCCTGATGGTGGGGTAAAGGGCCATAACTCCGTGCAAAATAATCCAACCGGAACGCAAACACGATATGCGCATCTACACTTGGTGGTGATCCTTCCTATGAAGTTTCATAAAATTCCAAAAAGCGGTTGCAGAGAAATAGCCCGGAAATGAATTTAGTCATACATAGGGGTAAAGGGCCATAACTCGTCAGGGTCAAGGTCACAAGGTCAAAAAAATTGGTATTGATGGAAAGGGGTTGTCACAAGGAATACACATGTGAAATATGAAAGCAGTACCTATTACGGGTCAGAAGTTATGACCAAGGTTAAAGTTTTTGTGACAGCGTGACGGACTGACGGACTGACGAATGAGAAATAATAGTCCCCAGCTTTCGCTAAAAGCGGGGGACAATAAGAAATTGCTTTTGCCACACTGTTTTAAAAAGACGTGCAGAGGTGTAAAAATCTATATATATGTTGGAAAGGGTTAACATTATTTTGAGAAATTATTTTGAGGTTGCTAACCCTGACTAGATAGGCAATTCTGATAAACTGCTGATCCCATTCAAATGGGTATAATATTCACATCAATCATGTGATTTACTTCAGGGATAAATAACCTCTACACTATCACCATAACCTTTTCATACTTGTAGACGCATTTTGAAGCATCTGCAGCAGACAACTTTTGTCAACATGGTGACACAAAGAGAAATTTCTCATAAATGAACATGACTTTGTTCTCTTTTTGACACAATGTTTTAACTCTATTCAATAATTAAACTTATATAAATAGAGATGTTCCATATTTTGCCTGTACGTATGTGGACAAAATATCCGCATCAAATTTGTTGTATGTGAGAAAGGGTTATACATTGTAATTATCATTTGAAATATAAATGATACAGACATCTTCACACCTTTCTGACTGATCCACATATGAACCTGTCCTTATATAATCCTTTCCCACATTAACCCTTTCCCTCATATAGACGCTTTCTGACGCCTCTGCAGCAGACGGCTTTTTGAAAACCTATGACAAAAGAAGAAATTGCACAAAACGTGCAATTTCTCCTTTTGACACAATATTCTCCACTTTTAGTCATAGGTTATCCATTCAGTTATAGAGATTTTCCATATTTTGACAAAATATGTTTGAAGTCGTCTGCTGCAGTATTAACGTATGAGGGAGAGGGTTAACTCCGAATGGGACTAGTGGTTCATTAGAATTAATCTTGTAAAGGTCTTTGCTAATAATTAATATATTGTCTATAGAGTCTGGCCAGGCGGCACGGATGTGCAAGCTGTCCTGTTTCTATGCTGATGGCATATGCAACACAATGTTTTGAACATCAAAAATGAAAGGGCTTGAAGAAAATAATGAATTTCTGAGGGATGGATTTTTTCAATTTCCTACAATACTTACCAGAGTAATAGACTGTTATGGTATCAAAAGTGAGCCTTATCATGTAATGTGTTAATTCAATATTATTACAGAAGATTCTTTTGGACTAGTCATTAATAATTAAATGTGTATCAAAGGTTAATAAAGCAGTACCAAAATATTACAAACAAGAGTTCCAAAAGGGCAGGACACTCCAAACCTGACCTAAGAAATTAATCAAATGCCTTCAGAATAACAAGTTCAGGACCTTAGTTGATTGGCCACAGAAGGGTAGTATGGGGGTAGTATGGTTTGCATAGTAATGAGAACTGATCATAAAACTGGTATAATTTTGTTATTGTTTGTTTGAATGGTGTTTTATGCCAATTTCAAAAAAATTCAGTTGTCATGGCATTTCCGATGAGCATTTTTTTCTTTTGTCACAATGTTTTCAAACATCATCTGCAGGTGGGACAGGGTCAATTATAACTGTGATATCCACCTTAACCCTTTCCCACATAGAAGCTTTCTGAGTGCCATCAGTAAAAAGACTGGCCTGCCATCAGATGGTCAGATCGTCTCACCAAGTTCTATAATACTGGCTGCGCAACTCAACATTTGTTATCTTCATATTCCTAAAATTGGCTATTCCAAATGCAAAGATGGATTCATCCATGTCAAAATTTTCTCATTGAAAAGGTAAAGAATCTCCTGTATCAGTAAATGGATCAGGATTTCTTTTCTGCTAGCATAGTTATTATATTATATGGTCTAATAACCATTGCATCCTGTATGAACAAAACTTATTGACCATAAATAATCTACATTGGTTCCAATTGAACTCTTGCTACACCCACTAGAACCATTATAAGATAATTCAATATATTACATATTGATATTAACCCTTTAGCAGTATATGACTTTGAAATCATATTGGCAAACATGTGGAGATCTTCATAAATTAAGCTTTAGATATGAAATAGAGTTGAAGGCACAGGTTTACAACTTGTTAGCAAACATTCTAAGAAGTAACAAAATGGCCTTTAAGATTTTCTCACATACAACAAATCTACAGCAGAAAACTTTGAAACAATTAGATGAATTGGATGAAAATATGAACATGAGGCCCATGAGAACCTGGCATACCAAGACTCAGTTTAGCTTCACTGCAGTAGGCAAAAGTTAATCACTATAGCCATATAAGGCAAAACAGCCCTGCCCCCTAGCTTCCATGTTTTTCTACCAATTAACATGGTTTGAAGTTATATGAAATTGAGGGTTATCTAAAGAACATTTCTGCAAAATTATTTTAAAATCTTTGACATACTTTTTAAAGATTTTTTGATCTGATTATGACTTTCAGGATTTTTAAAGTTTTCACTATAGACATATGGCAAAAACAGCCCTCCCCTGGTGGCCATCATTTTTTTTACCAATCTACAAAGCTTGGGAGAATCTCATGGAGGTTACTCAAGGATCATTTCTACAAAATTAATTGAAAATCAGCCACATACTTTCGTTGGAGAACTGTCTTCAGTTTAAAAGTTTTCTCTAGAGCCATATACATAATGCAAAACAGCCCTACCCCCTGGCAGCCATGTTTTCAACCAATCAATATGACATGAAGGAATCTCATAGAGGGTCACCCAAGGTCAACATCTGATTTTTTTTTTAATTTTCACTATAGCCATATAAGGCTAAATAGTCCTGTCATGTTTTTTCGACAAACCAACATGACTTGAAGGAAAATGTCTTCCACTATTCTGAAAATTGGCCAAATCTTTTCGTTGTCATGGAAACCAGAATTTTGATTGCATCCAAATAATTTGAAGGATTTTACGAGAGGACGTTTAAAGAATGCTTCCTATGAAGTTTCATCCCAATTGGTCCTGTTGTTACAGAGAAGAATTTGTTTAAGCTAAAAGTTTACACATGCGCAATGGACACTTATCAAACAGATTGGCTTCTAATCCTTTAATTCCCACATAGATACACTTTCTGATGCCTCTGCAGGAGGCGACATTTGAAAACATATTAGCAAAAGGAAAAATTGCTCATAATGAGCATTTACTCCTTTTGTCACGGAGTTTTCATAATTGTTCTTTCATTTATAGAGTTTTCTATGTGTGAAAGGTTTAAATACAACAAGAATGTGTCCTGTATCATGACATTATTAGGGTTATTTAAATGATTTACAATCAGTTTTATTAGATTATCATATATTGGCCCCATAAACAATATCGGGGACATAATGGTGGACCAATGTTTACAAATCAGAGCCACTGTGATGTCCCCTACCAACACCAATCTTTGAAATTAACCCCTTCCCGCATGCAACAAGTCTTTAGCAGACGACTTGGAAAACATACCCGAAAAAGTTTGGAAACTCCTGCTAAATGAATGTACAATAATTAAATCGAGTTGAAAACATGGTGACAAAAGGATAAATTGCTTGTTTAGAGCAATTTCTTCTTTTCTCACAAGGTTTTTAAAATGCAGTCTGCTGCAGAGGCGTCAGAAAGCTTCTTTATCTAGATAGGGATAAATTGCACACTTGCAGTGATTTCTTGGTTATCAACATTCTCCAGGGGCTATGCAAATAACTAGATGACAAACAGGAGAGATCTTGATCATATTGCACGGAAGAGCAGGCTGATCTGGTTGTTCATTTGTTCCCAAAATCGGGCTTTCATTTCATTTGACATGGTTGAAATTGGTGAGTGATGATAGGGAGATGATTATGGTAATGGGGTACGGACAATACCCCCATGAGGATATTGACCCCATAGGATATTTACACACTGGACATAAAAACCTTCCCCCTTAGTGAGAGTCTATGTGGAAAAGCAGCCAGTTGTTTGGGAAGATTGTTGTGTGGAGAACTGGTGTGAGAAAACCAGGAAATGCATGAGTAGGTGAACTGGCCGCCGTGATATAACTGAGAAATTGTTAAAAACGGCATTAAACCCCAATCATTCAATCAACCTTAGTGAGAAGTATATATTGATGCATTTATGAGCGGGTATATCACCAAACATAATGTCAATAAGCAGGTTAAGGATTAGTCCTTTCCCACATACGACAATTCCGCAGCAGACGACTTCGAACGTATTTTGTCAAAACATAGAAAATCTCCATAATTAAATGGATCACCTATGACTAAAAGTGGAAAACATTGTGTCAAAAGGAGAAATTGCACGTTTTGTCACTATGTTTTTAAATAGCCGTCTGCTGCAGAGGCGTCAGAAAGCGTCTATATGAGGGAAAGGGTTAAAAGCATTATGATGTTTGTACCACACTTGGGATGACAGGTTTTTTGTGCAGATACATATAAATGTATTTTCAGCAAACAACCTTCTGAACACATAAAGAACGTTTTCTACTTTTTATAAATGTTTTCCTCTTTATTAAATACTTTCATTAATGGACATTTCCATGTTTTTCCCTAGGTGTTTTCAAAGTAGTCTGCTGCAGAGTTGTTGTACGCAGGAAAACGTAAACAGAAATTAGTTTCAGTGAAGAAAACTTAAATGAGTCAACATGAAGAAGTAGGAGGGGAAAAAAACTTGGGGAAAATAAAATTCCATTATGACAGTTAATTTAAGTATGACAGGCACTTAACATTTAAAGCTCTCCTTATTTAACCCTTTCCCTCATATAGATGCTTTCTGATGCCTCTGCAGCAAACGGCTTTTTGAAAACATAGTGACAAAAGAAGAAATTGCACAAAACAAGCAATTTCTCCTTTTGCCACAATGTTTTCCACTTGAATGGATAACCTGTTTTGACAAAATACGTTCAAAGTCGTCTGCTGCAGATTTGTCGTATGAGGGAAAGGGTTAAAATAGAAAAAAATGAAGTTGAAATATTACCAGCCATAAAGTTGTTACAACATATGAAGTTCATGTGGGAGGAAAGTTTTATCAGACAATAAGCCTATAAGCTGACCTGAAGACAGGCATGTAAAAAGTGAGAAGCAATCATTATTTATGTGCAGTCTGATCTTGATCTACAGTTGTTGCATATCACCCCTTTCCCACATGCTGGTGACACATCTGCGACAGGAGAGTTTTGAAAATATTGTGGAAAAAGCAAAAATTACTCATTATGACTAATTTTCTTTTTGCTTTTACTTGAATTATTCATAGATTTGCCAAGATTTGTTCAAGGTCTTCTGCTTCAAATTTGTTGTATGTGGGTAAAGGCTTTTGCATCCTTGCTGAATTCAGGCATGTAAAAAAGTGACAAAACAAACAGAGACAAGTTTGCTCCTTTTGCCACAATGTTTTTCAACTCTTTTCAATAATTATCCTTTTATTTTTTTATTTATAGAGATTTTTTCGAATTTGTTCCTTTATATTTTCAAAGTCATCTGTTGCAGATTCATTGTATGTGGGAAAGTGTTAAAAGTATGGCATTGTAAAGGTAATATATGCATACAATGCCTGAACAATGAGGGTGATAATTCAGCAGGAAAGAAACCAGTCTACTCTGTTAAAAAAGTCATAAGTAAAATCATTCTAATCTATTTTTGTGGCGATTGGTTTGACAATCGCCACAATGCTAACAGAAACAACAACAACGAAAACATTTACATAGTCAGTTTTGTACAGCCCGTTGACTTTTTATTCCTTACTGCAAACCAATTAACCTACATCCGTTAAACCACCTAATGTATAGTTCAATCAGTGATGCAGAGACACTATTAATAATAATCATGTCAGTGCTACTTTGGCACCGGATTGATACTAAGATTTGAGATGTATTGAGATAATATCTACATAAAAGTTAAATTATGTAAATATTATCTTTCTTCATGTTTGGGCAGATAATAAATATCATTGCGCGTTCTATAACTCGTATAATAATCAGGGTTTTCAATAAGGACCGGCACCCGGCGAATCATTGCCGTTTCTTTTTTTTAAAAATCGCCGGTTCAAATCTGTGCCACAATAAAACAAGAGGCCCATGAGGGCCTATGCTCTACTGGCATTGATCTGGCTTGTTTCAAAAGGAACCAATATGTCATCAATATTCAAATACCATCTAAGTTTGGTGAAGATCAGATAGTAAATGGAAGCTCTATTGTGTTCACAAGCTGTATTATAGCAATTTTGACAATTTCAAGGGCCATAATCCAACCATGCATGGGTAGATCTGGCCGTTTTTTAGAAATGAACCAAACTCTTATGGATATCTAACTACTGTATAAGTTTGATTGAGATACAATAAACAAGAGGGCCATGATGGCCCTGGAATTGCTCACCTGATTTTTTTTTTCACTTTAGCTATATAAGCCCCGCCATCTGGCGGGCATAGTTTCCGACCAATCGACTTAGCTTGAAGGAATCTGATAGAGGGTCACCCTAGGAACATTTCTACAAAATTATTTGAAAATCGGCCTGACACTTTTGGAGGAGAAGATTTTTTAAGTTTTCACTATAGCCATAAAAGGCAAAATAGCCCCGCCCCCTGCTGCCATGTTTTTTGACCAATCAACATGGCTTGAAGGAATCTGATAGAGGGTCATCCAAGGAACATTTCTACAAAATTATTTGAAAATCATCCAGACACTTTTGGAGGAGAAGATTTTTTAAGTTTTCACTATAGCTATATAAGGCAAAATAGCCCCCCCCCCCCCCCCCCACCCCTGGCAGCCATGTTTTTCGACCAATCAACATGGCTTGAAGGAATCTGATAGAGGGTCACCCAAGGATCATTTCTACAAAATAATTTGAAAATCGGCCTGACACTTTCGTAGGAGAAGATTTTTTAAGAATTTTGAAGTTATTTTCATTTCGTTGCCATGGAAACCAGAATTCTGCATGGATCCCAAAAATGTTAAGGAATTCTGGTGAGGACATTGAGAGGATGCTTTCTGTGAAGTTTCATCCCAGTTGACCCACCGGTTACAGAGGAGAAAATGTTGCCGGACGCCGGACATAGGGCGATCACAATAACTCACCCTGAGCACTTCGTGCACAGGTGAGCTAAAAATAAGGACTGTATCATGTTAACAAGCCCTATTATAGCAATTTTGACAATTTCAAGGGCCATAATTCAGTCATGCATGGGGCGGATCTGGCTTGTTTTCGAAAGGAACCGAGCTCTCATGGATATCTAACTACTGTATAAGTTTGGTTGAGATACAATCAAAAGTGAAGACTGTATCGTGTTAACAAGAAATTGTTTACGGACGGACGCACAGACGGACGACGGACAAATCGCCACGACATAAGCCCTTCTGGCCTTTGGCCAGTAGAGCTAAAAATGATTAAAGCTGTTTTTAAAATATATGAATAAGTAGTATTCTCAGGAGTATTCTGCGATCGCTGCTAGCACTCGCCGAAAGTCGGTGATTAACAATGACTTATGCTTTGTTTAGGTGTCTTCGACAAGGTCCGCGTCTAAATTCCCGACTTTCATCAAATCATTTGAGCGCTTTAAAACGCTTGCGAGTCAATGTACAAAACGCTTGTTTATAAAGCGTTTAGAATACTTTGATTATACAGAACGAATACGGAACGAATAAATCTTGCATGAAGAAGAGAAAAATCAATCATTTTTTCCGGCCAAAATCAGGTAAATGCCCCGTTTGATGCGTTTTGTTTCGTTCATAGACTTGATTACTTACAGATGACCGAGTTGGTGATGGAAAGAACATGAAAAATCTAACATTATTCTACTGTCAAAAGATGCAGCTTTTCTCAAATTTACACGCATCCGAGTCCCTATTATTGAAAATCGCAAGGCCTATATTGAGATACTGCTTGTTATTTTGCAGAATTTTCTATACGATCGCCACTACAGTGCCATCGGCGCTTTGATTTGTAAGTGAAACCACTCTAATTTATTATTCATAAGTAAAACCAGTCTAATCGATTGTTAAATAGTCATAAGTCAAACCACACTTATCTATTGTTCATAGTCATAAGTCAAACCACTCTTATCTAATGTTCAAGTTAACAATAAAATATCGATCACATGCCTGAAGAAACTCGATCTAGCAACGGAAAAAGTAATTAATCTTTAAAAATGAGAATCACTTTATACAATCTAATATCGAAGCTTTACATGTAAGTTCCTTTAAAAGCAGAGAAAATTCAATTTCAAATTCTTGGAATAATATTGCCCAAAGAGAAAACATGAACACATAGAAAAGTATTTCACTCCCTTTCCATGTATACTCCTGATAGCCTTCTTATAGAGATGATTCTTTTTGTACCAACCACATATGGTTTAAATAACCCTTTCCCTCATACGACAATTCTGCAGCAGACGACTTTGAACGTATTTTGTCAAATAATCCATAATTGAATGGATAACCTATGACAAAAAGTGGAAAAATATTGTGACAAAAGGAGAAATTGCACGTTTTGTACAATTTCTTCTTTTGTCACTATGTTTTCAAAAAGCTGTATGCTGCAGAGGCGTCAGAAAGCGTCTATATGAGGGAAAGGGATAACTTACAAGTGAGATATTCTTGGACAAAGACGAATTTACTACCCCTTATCTAGACTTCTGCCCTATCTTGTGGGTTCTCAAAGGAGTCATCTGACTGTGACAGGTTTTTCTTTAGTAAAACAACTTTAGGTTAAAACCCGGCCGGGTAGCTCAATTGGTAGCGTATCTGACTCGTGATCTGGAGGTCACGGGTTCGATACCCGGTTGCGGCGACATTCTTTCGGGCGATGTTTTCCATTGCCTCTCACCTCTGATGTATGTGAGAAAGTAGTCAGTGGCTTCGAAAGAATGTTGTGTCAGTACTGGTGTGGGAAAGCCAGGAAAACATGGGTAGGTGCACTGTCCGCCGTGATATGACCAAAGATGTTGAAAGCGGCGTTAAACTCCAAACAAACAAACAAACAAAACTTTAGGTTAAACTGATTAACCCCTTTCCAACACATGACAAATCTGTAGCAGACGACTTCTAATTGATTCTCTATAAGGGAAAGGTTGTACCCCCTTCTTTGTGAGCAGTCCAATTATGGAAATATGCAGACAATACATATGGGAGAAATATCTGTATGATTCAGCCTTAAATTGATATTTCAACAAAATACATGAAAAACATGGATTCAGTCCAACATTAACATGTAAAATGTCTGAGAACCGACGGAGTTTCACATGGATTCAGTCCAACATTAACATGTAAAATGTCTGAGAACCGACGGAGTTTCACATGGATTCAGTCCAACATTAACATGTAAAATGTCTGAGAACCGACGGAGTTTCACATGGATTCAGTCCAACATTAACATGTAAAATGTCTGAGAACCGACGGAGTTTCACATGGATTCAGTCCAACATTAACATGTAAAATGTCTGAGAACCGACGGAGTTTTACTTGCCTTTAACCCTCTCCCACATACAACAAATCTGTAGAAAATGACTTTTATAATACATTTAGGCAAAAAATAGAATTTATAAATGAGTTTTATAATTGTATCAAGTTGAAAACATTATGGTAAAATGAGAAATTGATCACTGGGATTGTATATTTATTTAAACTGTTGAAGATCTTATGGCAAAAGAAGCAACTGTTCTTGATGAGTAATTTCTCCTTTTGTCACAATGTTTTTAAATGCCATCTGCAGAAGATGTGTCAAAATGCATCTGAGCAAGTGGGAAATGGTTAAGATGAGGTGGTATATATCCAATAATAAATAACACTTCTCATAATAACTATGCATGTGAAATGGACTTTTCAAAGATAGAAACTTGCTGAATCAGGAAAAGAAAGACATGACAAAAACCTTGTTGATTCAGATGCCTGTCAGACATTGAAATCAGTTGCATTCACAGTAGATGTTGCACCATGGAAGAAACCGATTCATAACATATCACTTTAACCCATTACTTCACATGGCTTTTCATTATAAGGTTGTCTGCTTTACAATCATCTGCAGACGAAACATTTCACCAATCTAGAAAACTGAAAGAATTATATTGATAAAGAGTTGAAAATATTGCAATAAAAGGAGAAATTGCTCGTTTTGAGCAATTTCATCTTTTATTGCAATGTTTTCAAAAGTCGTCTGCAACAGCAGGCGTCAAATGTCGTCTGTGTTAAGTAATGAGTTAAATGCTTATTAAACCCTTGCCAACTTGCAGGAGCATGACTGTCTTTCTAATTTTGCCACAATGAGCAATTTCTCCTTTTGCCACAATGTTTTCTGCTTTATTCATTTATGATACTTTCATTAAAATTTACAGAGATTTTCATATGTTTGCATTAGGGATGTCAAAGTTGTATGCGGCAGATTTGTTGTATGTGGGAAATGGTAATATAACTGAAGCAGAATTGTAAACTGTAAAACTATAGAGATGAGTAATTTTCTCTTTTTCACTCAATGTCCTATAAATTTTGCCTTTCCCACAAACAGCAAATATGCAGCAGACGACTTTTAAAATAGCTAGGAATGTAAAAAATATCTACAAAGGAGAGTTACGATATAGACTAGTTTTGAAAGCATTGTGTCAAAAGGAGAAATTGCTCATCATATGCAATTCTTCCATTTGTCATAATGTTTCTGAATGACACCTAGTACTGCAGTTGTTTCAAAATATGTCTGCAAGTGGGAAAGGGCTACCTTAAGATTTTAATAATGAAAATTAAATTTCATCTTGTTGGTTAAATTGAAGACAAAACAAAAATTAATATCTTATTTCTCCTTTTTTTGTATCTGACAGTTTTCCTGAATTCTAACAAAAATGTCTACTTTGTTAACTGTGTGAACACGCCATACCGTATCATGCAAAATGCACCCTGTAATAAAGAATTAATGAAGGGTTATGGGATTAGACTGTTTTAATTAACTGTGGCTGGTGTGACTGAATTCATTAGGCGCGCAACTGTCTTTCAGTCTAGTGTTTCTCCCTGGTTAACATTTTTAACCCTCTTAATCCTTGCCCACTTACAGACACAATCATGTTGACACTACTACAGAAGACTTTGGAAAATATTTTGGCTAAAGGAGAAATTGCTCATCAAGACTTTTGCAACAATGTTTTTAACTATATTAAATACTTATACTTTCATAGAGATTATATTTATAGAGATTTTACATAGTTTTTTGTCTTCGTGTTTTCAAAGTTGTCTGACGCAGATTTGTAGTGCAAAATGTAAGGGTTATCCTTCTTTATGTATCTTAATGCTTTCCAACCTGCAGATGCATTTTGACACGTTAGTGGCAGGGGACTTCTGAAAACATTGGGACAAAAAGGAAAATTGCTGATAATGAGCAACTTCTTTTGCCCCATGGTCTTCAATTCTATCCACAATAATAATACTTATATTGAATACAGACATTCAATATATATACCCACATATTATCAAAATCGTCTGCTGCTTCAGTTGTCTTTTGAGGCAAAAGGAGAAATGTCTCACCCTGTTTGATATTTTTGCCTGCATGTTTTTGAACTTGTCTGATGCAGATTGTTTGTATGTGGGAAAGGATTTTTAAAGCAGCTTTTTTTGCATCTATACAATTATCCCTTTCCAACATACAACAAATCTGCAGCAGATGATTTTGAAAACATCTAGGCAAATGCACAGAACATCCCTTTTACCCTTTCCCTCATACGACAATTCTGAAGCAGACGACTTTGCACATATTTTGTCAAAAAATAGAAAATCTCTATAATTGAATTCTGATAACCTATGACTAAAAGTGGTAAACATTGTGACAAAAGGAGAAATTGCTCATCTTGAGCAATTTCTTCTTTTGTCACTATGTTTTCATAAAGCTGTCTGCTGCAAATATGTCAGAAAGCGTTTATATGAGGTAAGGGTTAAATGAAAGAACAACAAGCAAATTCATGAAATTTATATCCCCCGCTTGCAGGAAATATTGTAGGAAAATGTTGAGGTTAGGTTTAAACATGTCAGTAGACTTTTTATTGAACATGTATTACAGGGTAAATTAAACGAACTTGGCCTAGGTTGTTACCAAGTTTGTGGCAGTTATTGCACGGAAAAAGCAAGAAACGACTTTTTTTGTTAAATAAGGGGCCATAACTCCACCAAATAAAGTCCGCCGAAAGTGACGATCGAACTAGGCCTAGCCTTTAAGGCATTTAACCTTGTTACCAAGTTTGAAAAAAAAAAACGGTTCACATTTGTGGCAGTTATTGCACGGAAACAGCAAGAAACAACATTTTTTGTTAAATAAGGGGCCATAACTCCACTAAATAAAGTCCACTGAAAGTGACGATCGAGCTTGGCCTAGCCCTTAAGGCATTTAACCTTGTAACCGATTTTGAAAAAAAAAAACAGTTCACATTTGTGGCAGTTATTGCACGGAAACAGCAAGAAACAACATTTTTTGTTAAATAAGGGGCCATAACTCCACCGAATAAAGTCCGCCGAAAGTGACGATCGAACTTGGCCTAGCCCTTAAGGCATTTAACCTTGTTACCAAGTTTGAAAAAAAAAAAATCACATTTGTGGCAGTTATTGCACGGAAACAGCAAGAAACAACATTTTTTGTTGAATAAGGGTCCATAACTCCACCGAATAAAGTCCCCCGAAAGTGATGATCAAACTTGGCCTAGCCCTTAAGGCATTTAACCTTGTTACCAAGTTTGAAAAAAACCGGTTCACATTTGTGGCAGTTATTGCACGGAAACAGCAAGAAACGACTTTTTTTGTTAAATAAAGGGCCACAACTCCACCAAATAAAGTCCGCCGAAAGTGACGATCAAACTTGGCCTAGCCCTTAAGGCATTTAACCTTGTTACTAAGTTTGAAATTAAACGGTTCACATTTGTGGCAGTTATTGCACAGAAACAGCAAGAAACGACATTTTGTGTTAAATAAGGGGCCATAACTCCACTAAATAAAGTCCGCCGAAAGTGACGATCGAACTTGGCCTAGCCCTTAAGGCATTTAACCTTGTTACCAAGTTTGAAAAAAAATGGTTCACATTTGTGGCAGTTATTGCACGGAAACGAAGTGTGACAGACAGACAGACAGACGGACAAACCAAAATTAATAACCCCCCTTTTTTTCTTCGAAAAAGCGGGGGATAATAATTGAATGGAGTTGAAATCACGGTGACAAAAGGAGAAATTGCTCGTATTGAGCAATTTCTTCTTTTGAAGCCATGTTTTCAAAAAACAGTCTGCTGCAGGTGTCAGAAAGAGTCTATGTGAGGGAAAGGGTTAAAACAGCATTGAACTTTTGAAAACGGAGAAGTATCTCCTTTCAGAACGCACAAGTTATGGCGGATAAGTCTTGACAAGTTAGTAGTAAATGCGTCTTTGTCCAAGAATATCTCACAGTATGTCTTCTGTCAGAAAGGGTCTTAATTAGCATTGGAACCGGATAACCATGTCAGATACACCAATAGTGAATGCAACTGTTTTCTCATTTAAGTCACAGTTGCACATGTGCCCGTATTCTATTTTTTGGGAAAGTGGGTATTTCGGGTATGTCTAGACAAGACCGCGGGGATTCCATATTCACTTTGGGCTACACACTGCCACAGAAATCTGAATTAAAATTGGTCCCTTCACTTGCTGGTTAGGTAAAAATAATACAGAGGACTAAGACCCAGAGCTATAACATTTTAACCCTTACCTTCATATAGATGCAAAATAATAAATCTTTGGAGAACAACAACAGGTTTTCAAGGTAAAATCAACCATTTCCCATTTGTGGCAAGTGTGCAGCAGATGATTTTAAAAACACGAGAAATCTCTATGTCATATCGAGTTATTCAATTGAGCAGAAAAAATTGCGGCAAAAAGTGAAATTTCTCATCAAAAGACGTATGCTGGTGCATCAAAATGCCTCTGTAAGTGAGAAAGGGATAAGGAGGAACATCTCTTAGTAAATAGAGCTCTCAAGATGTCCTTGTTACAAACAGTGTAGATCAGTATCTTCCTAGACAAATGTGCCGTCTCATCTTCATGTTCACTCTAAAATATCTACCCAATAAATCATTTTTCAACTCTTAAAATCCAAGTCAAATATTTAACTCATTCCAACCAAGATAAATGTAAAAACATCTAGGCAAAAACTTGGGAAAATCTATAAATGAAAGTATAATCATAAGTGTGGATAACTAACCCTTTCCCTCATATAGACGCTTTCTGACACCTCTGCAGCAGACAGCTTTTTGAAAACATAGTGACAAAAGAAGAAATTGCTTAAAACGAGCAATTTCTTCTTTAGACACAATGTTTTCCACTTTTAGTCATAGGTTATCCATTCAATTATAGAGATTTTCTATTTTTTGACAAAATATGTTCAAAGTCGTCTGCTGCAGAATTATTGTATGAGGGAAAGAGTTAACTTACCTATGAACCACATTCAGAAACAAGTCTTATGATCCATTGATAAGGATTATTCTCATTCATGGATAGAAGATAGATGTCATCTGTTCTTTGGCTGTCCATGCAGCAGTTGCAATAAAGATGCATGACATCATTGTATCTTATTTCACAGTAATTAATTATGCAGAATACCTGCACACAAACTTTAACGCTTTCCCACATACAACAATTATACAGCAGAAGACTTTGGAAAAATCAAGACAAAAATATGGAAAAAGTCTATAACAGGATGAATATCTATTGAATAGAGTTGAAAACGTTGTGGCAAATGAGAAATTGCTCATAATGAGTAATTTCTACTTTTGTACATTTTTCCAAAGTCGTCTGTTGCTGAGAAAGCGTATGAATGTGGGAAAGAGTTAACTTGATGTGAGCCATTGATGACAGGAGGTAGATGAAAATTAATACTTCCATAACAGCCCTTTATTTGAGCCAGTTTTATATTACTATAGATGTATTCATTTAACCCTTTCCCTCATATGACAATTCTGCAGCAGACGACTTTGAAGATAATTTGTCAAATATTGGAAAATCTCTATAATTGAATGGATAACCTATGACTAAAAGTGGAAAACATTGTGACAAAAGGAGAAATTGCAGACAACTTTTTGAAAACCTTGAGGCAAAAAGAGAAATTGCTCATGGCCATATCTTTACCTATATGTTTTCAAAGTTGTCTGCTGCAGATTTGTTGCATGTGGGAGAGTACTAAATAAATATGGGGAAAGTAGTCATTGCTAGTAACAATCAAATAAGTATATATTGTCTTATAATAATGATATTATAATAATTACTCCTCCTTTTGGCTTCTTCATGAAATCTTTTCTAAGTAGAAATTTAACCTTGAGGTTATAGCAATAATTGGTTAACCCTTTCCCTCATACAACAATTCTGCAGCAGACGACTTTGAAAGTATTTTCTCAAAACATAGAAAATCTCCATAATTGAATGGATAACCTATGACAAAAAGTGGAAAACATTGTGGCAAGAGGAGAAATTGCATGTTTTGTGCAATTTCTTCTTTTGTCACTATGTTTTCAAAAAGCTGTCTGATGCAGAGGCGTCCGAAAGCGTTTATATGAGGGAAAGGGTTAAGTGAAATTATAGCTCTCATGGACAAAACATGAGTAGCCAAGCTGTTTGGAGTCACTTTTACTTCCAGTATTAAGTTCCATATGGATCTCAACATGAGAATACTGACTTTTGATAAATTGAAAACCATCAACACTTATGATTAATAGGTTTTGTAAACATGGTGACAAAAGAGAAATCGCAATTTCTACTTTTTGCAACAATGTTTTATTCAATTACGATAGCTTCATTGATAGAAATGTTCCATCTTTTTGTAAAGATATTAAGTTGTCTGCTGCACATTTGTTTCATGTGGGGAAGGGTTAATTTCAAATATATAGAAGGTCTGTTTTTGAATTGCCTCATACTGGCTCCCAGCTGAGTCCATGTCATAATAACCATCTATTAGACTGAAATATTAGAATAATGTAGTGCAAGCATGCATGCCAAGAATGCATGTTGCATGTACAAATCGGAAATAGACTTGAAATTTAATATAACTATGATGTATTGCGATCCAAGCTATCATTGTGCAGGCCTGATTAGGGACCTTCTCTATGAAATTATAGTAAGATGAACCATTTGCCTATTATAGTAATTTTGTCTGCTTTAGTTACCTCTCATCAACCGAGTTGAATGCGTAGAAATCCATTTTATGTTTATTCTGTAATTTCAATATCTGAACAGCCAATTCTTTTTGAGTTATTTCTATTGCATAAGTGATGTCACTTCAAATCCATTTTCAAGCTCATATAACAAATATTGATTACCCCTTTTTAATGTAAGCCACTTAGGATAACTTTCTTCAGTGGAGTTTGACTGTTTTAAACTAAAGGCTTTGAATGAAAATGTTCGGATTTCGCAGGTGGTTTATAACTTGCCGAAATTGCCACAAGTTTGTGATAGTTTTTGATGATTGGGACATCAGATTAACTCCTGTTCAAGTTCTCTCATACATTGATATGAGAATAGTACGATAATCTTGTTTTTAACATGAGTTTATACAACATCTTTACCATTTGTGTAAAACATTTTCTCAAAAATTGAAGACTTTTCTATGAGATTATTCAAGTTTACGCGATCTAGTCGAGTTCTGGTAAAATCTGCTTGAGTTTATGACGAAAAGTGACAAGAGTGAAGGTGACATGACGATATGGGTATAAATACCAGTTGTCCTGCACTTCATGAGCTGTAGTCAGTTTGATCTCATAGATGCAATATTACATCTATTGCCAAGGAGGATGTTTTTATGTCAAAAATACATTACCAGTCATTTAATACCTGATATATAATCTCTACACCCTTAATTCATCCAGAAAAAGAACTCGCCTTGCGTATTCCTCACGTATATGTGATATACACGGTTGCCCGTAATAGCGGGCAAGCACGTGATATCTTGCCACTTTTAATTTCTGGATCCACCAGCTAGACAGCTAAGAATTTACACATTATTTTCTAATTATTCTTTTCTTGGCTTTTTAAGGCTTATTGCCTTATTTAGTTGTTCATTCAGTTAGGAAACTGCATTAACAGATATTCAACTGCATTTAAAGTTAAATTATTGTTGTAATTGCTTGTTTTTGTAGGCGACAGCTAGCTGAAAAGCTCGAGGTGGTTACCCCACCCATTATTTTCAGTTAATGTCTTCGGGTGCGGAACGTAATTGAGTTCAAGACTTAAAGTTAAACGATGAGTTTCCAATCCCGTTATAGATTATACTTATGATGTTTGTTGTACTTACATGTAATTATAACATAGACAAAAATTTTGTTTATAGATTATATACGTTCCGGGTTGTCACTCGGGTAGAAAAATAAAAAGTAGAAAAATTTATAAAATTTTTGTTTTTATTGTTGTGTTCATTTCGTATATATTTTTGTATCATAAATATGTCACATAAGGTGAACGGAGGCGTGGCTCGTGTGGTCATGCTGTGGACGCATGGGACACGCATCCGAACTGTGTGGTTTGCTCAAAGGGCACACAGCTTTCACCGTGCGAGTACTGCTCTTCTTGGACTGTTTCTATTTGGAAACGGGCTGTGAAGGGTAAGACTAGCAAAAGCAGGAAGGGTAAGAGTGCCCCTAAAAAAGGCGTCTCTGATCTCTTCGAGTGAAGCGGAGTTCGTGGGGTTCTCCCAGTCGGACTCCGCGACCGTGTTGAGTGGATCAAAGGTTAAGGCTGTTCCTTCTCCACTTAGCACAACCGCACCTCCTAGTCTAGCTAGAGACACGGAGGAGCGGAAGGTAGCTTTGGATGCTCGTTGTTCTCTCGGGAAACAAAAGCCTTCGGGCCAGACACCGTATAGAAACAGGGTTTTGAATGTGCTTAAGAGCTGGAGCCTTCTTACTCTGAACGACATTATCTTGCTTCTGGTGTTGGGGCTCAACCTTCGAAAGAAGGGGATGCCGGAATCACCCGCCGGGAAACCGAGCGGGTTGGTTTGTCAGACCACTTGTGGTCAATTCCAACACCACACTCTGAGCTACATCAGTCTTCGGACTGCTGCAGAGTGCCGGATTACGATGTCTGTGGATAAAGTTCTCTGGAGACTTTTGATAGGTCAGCTTCACTAACTGCCTATCTCTAGTCAACCGGGTAATGCTAGAGCTGGACAGCAAAACCCATATGCCGTGGCGCGACAGGTCCCCGGGCAACCGGGGCGTCATCTAGCGATGACGCGACCTGTCACCGGTCAGTCATTTAGCCATGACACGACCGGGCCAGTCAGTCAATTTGCCATGACTCGACAAGGTAGTCATTCACTTAGCGGTGAAATGACAGGTCAGCAGTCGAATAGCTACGACGCGGCCAGGCAGACGGTCACTCATTTAAATATGACGCGACCAGGCAGTCACTCATTTCACGATGACGCGGCTAGCCAATCAGTCACGCATGTAGCCATGTCGCGACAAGGCGGGGGTCAATCAGTTAGCTATGATGCGACCAGCCTACCGGTCACGCAGGTGAACATGACGCGGCAAGGAGATAGTCAATCATTTGGTAATGACGCGGCTAGTCTACCTGTCGGTTATGAAAACATCGCACGACCAGGCAGTCCGTCATTTGGCAATGACGCGGCTAGCCAGCCAGTCGCTTATGTAAACATGGCGCGACCAGCCAATCGGTCACGCATGTGAACATGACACGATCAGGCAGTAGTCAGTCATTTGGTAATGATATGGCTAGCTTGCCTGTCGGTTATGTAAACATCGCACGACCATGCAGTCTATCATTTAGCAATGACACGACTAGCCAGCCAGTCGCTTATGTTAACATGGCGCGACCGGGCACGGGCTCTGTACTGGCTGACCGAATTGATACTATTATCATTCTATCTCAGGTCAACAACAGAGTGGTGTTATGAATATTCAGAGTAGGTTAGCACCGAACTCTAATATTCAGCCGTATAGCTCCGAGTACGGGAATTACCGGTCGGAGAAATCCTTCCGTTCCCCAAAGGGAACTGTGCACTTCATTAAAGAGTTCCGGATTACGATGTCTGCGGACAAAGTTTTCCGGAGACTGTCGGTAGAGCAGCCTCACAACTGCCTATCCCTAGTCAACCGGGTTTTGCTGGTGCTGGAAAGCAAGACCCATATGCCATATGCCGTGGCGCGACAGGTCCCCGGGCAACCGGGGCGTCTTCTAGCGATGACGCGACCTGTCACCGGTCAGTCAATTAGCCATGACACGACCGGGCCAGTCAGTCAATTTGCCAGGACTAGACAAGGTAGTCATTCACTTAGCGGTGATATGACAGGGCTGCAGTCGAATAGCTACGACGCGGCCAGGCAAACGGTCACTCATTTAAATATGACGCTATCAGGCAGTCACTCATTTCACGATGACGTGGCTAGCCAATCAGTCACGCATGTAGCCATGTCGAGACAAGGTTTGGATCAATCATTTAACTATGATACGACCAACCAACCAGTCACGCAGGTGAACATGACGCGGCAGGGAGATAGTCAGTCATTTGGTAATGACGGGGCTAGGCTACCTGTAGGTTATGAAAACATCTCACGACCAGCCAGTCGGTCATTTGTTAATGACGCAACTAGCCAGCCAATTGCTTAGGCAAACATGGCGTGTCCAGGCACGAGCTCTGTACTGAGTGACCGGATTGATACAAATTATCATTCCATAACAGGTCAACAACAGAGTGGGTGCACGAATAATCAGAGTATAGGTTACGGACCGACTTCTATTATTCACCCGTCTGGCTCCGGGTATGGGAATTTTCGTGCAGAGAGATCCTTTCAATCCCCAAGGGAACTGTGTACATCTCTAAGATAACACTTTTCCCCAATTACCTTCCACCGGTCCATTCAATGGAACCGGTCGGAAATAGACGGGATTTCCAAACCTACCGAGAGCATCAAAAAAAACCAACGTTTTTTGGGATAACGAGGCATTCGGAGGGACATCTATTTAATAGACAGTCCTTGGAAAGGCAATCCCTGGAACAGAATACGTTAGCGCATTCTGATAAAGGGAGGGCTAAGCCGTCCCACAAAGGGGGAGAACCTCTCTATGGTCATCCCATTACCAAGGGGCTAAGAATCGGCAGCCTTCTAAATAAAGCACAACCCCTAGGCCTCAACCCTGGGGATGCGCACCTTTCTATGATCGTCCCAACGCCGGAGATTACAGTCGGGTCCGCCTGTTGTTTTCATAGAGGAATGGGAAAGTGTCACAGAGGATCATTGGATCTTATCTGTGATACAGGAAGGGTATCCAATTCCCTTCATTTCTTCTCCTCTGACAAGCGTGCCTATCGACATGTCGTCACGTCAGTCGGCCGTGTCAAAAGTGATTTCATCACGTCTTCTGTAAAAGAAGGCCATAGAGAGGGTTTTCAACCCCAATTATCGGGGTTTGATACAACCGTCTTTTCCTCGTCCCGAAGGAAGACGATCGGTGGAGACCGGTTATAGATTTATCAGCTCTAAATCTATTGATTCCGGTCGAGAAGTTAAAATGGAGTCGACCCACTCCATCCAAATAACTAGTTGGGAAGGCGACTGGGCGGTCTCTAGACCTCACAGACACCTATTACCACATTCCAATCGCTCCCTCGTCGAGGAAGTACTTTCGTTTTGTGGTAAATGACAAGGAACAGAGGATATTCACTATGTGAACTCTGAGACAGGGAGGTCAAGACCATCTCATACGTGAGCTCGGCCCCGACGGTTGATTCCATGCGATCTCATTCTTCTTCGGAAAAGGGATCTATGTCAAGGGATCAATTCATCGGTCATGACTCTAATTCAGAGCACTTCGGAAGGGATAATTCCTCGGTCATGACTCCTTCATAGTTCTAATGTGGAATCGAACACTGACCTTCCGGTTCAGAACCGGCTATAGGCAATCCTCTTGTCGTCGGGGAAACCCAAGACCCAGTCTTGTCTGACGAATAAGAGACATATCGGGATCAGTGCCCCATATGATGATGAAACAATTTAGATCTAGACTCTAAATAATTATCATTGGCGGAAGGTTACTGCTTTCATTGCGTCCATAAGGCAATTCGGCGACATCGTTTACACAGGGACAGAAACGTACAGCGACTTCTGCATGGGCGTCCTTGGAACCCCAACCTGTGAAGACAGGCTAAGTTCGAGCCTAGCGTTACGGGAACTAGCTAAGTTGGCTACAACCAAGTAAGCACTGTCCCTAATCCGCAGCTATAGGGAAGCACTCCTCTCTATTAAATCTTCTAACAAAGAATGATATAGAGTGGGTATCAACCTTTCATTCGGGCTTGATACAACTGTTTTTCTTCCTGTTTCTAAGAAAGACAGACAGTGAAACCGGTAGTAGACGTTTCGACTCAGTTCGCGTCTAGTACGGCCGTGTAGTAGAATGGAACGTCCGTTTCACCAAGATCACGATCCGGACCGGCGGTCTGGGCGAATTGTTAGACCTAACAGACGCCTAATACACGTACCGTTTGCTTGTCATCGAGGAGTTACAGTTCGATTACCTGCGTTCGGAATTACTTCCCAAAACAGGCAAATCGGATCTAATTCCCTCGAGAATCCGATTCGTTTTCTGGTTCGGGATCAGTAAGTACGGGAAACAGCCCGATACATGCTTCACACCACACCCGAATTGTTTACAGATATCGGGGCAGTGCGTTACAGCCTACGGCATGTTATTACATAGAGTAGACAACTTCATATGAATTCAGTTCTGCTAGCTTTCAATACTACTCATTCGGCAGCAATCGGAATACGTCGGGGATGAATGCTTACGGAATTACCCGAGAAGTTCCGATTGATTCCGCAGTGGAATAATAATAAACAACTTCCGGTCTCAGTTTCACTGGCCGAAGGTGTAAAATGATAATACAAACAAATCATTGGCTAAATGACCGTGGTTATACGTCATGCTGGCCTGTCTATCGACATAACCGTTACATCTTCCTTAGAAATAGACAGTTCTTACCGATTGATGTTATTAAGGTAGGTCAATCTCTCTGAACGTTCGTCGGAAACTACCGCTTCTTAAATTAGTAACTGACTTACTGAGGCTTATAAATTCGTCTTATTTGACGAACACAAGCAGGGAAGTGAGTTCTTTACTGTCATTAGAAACTAATTTCATTAGGTTTCACAGCCTGATGGTTAGAATTAGAAAAACCCATTATAGGAGTTTATCTCCAAAATAGGATTTGTCTTGCGTCCTCTGGTCGCTTACAAGAGCTCCATACGAACCTCTTGAATCGACGTCTTTACTTATAAAACCGTCTTTTTATTAGCTTTAGCTACAGCTCTTCGAAGGAGCAATTAAAACGCTCTGTCTGTAGAAACCGGGAATGTCAGATTCAATGAATATGATGGCCTCTTTACACTACTGTGTCAACCAGGGTTGCTGGCTAAGAACCAGTTACCGTCGGTCCTTCCTGATCCGATTCAGTTCCTAGTCATTCTGCGAGCTGTGGTCCTTCGGATTCCGACAGATACATTGTCCTGTCAGAGCTCTTAAATATTAACTTAAGAGAGTTAAGGGGAATAGGGGTTGGAGAAGGAGGTTATTTCTCCCCCTTATAGGTCGTAATATATATCAGCAGCTTCTTTTCTCGCTGGATATCCATTACAATTAAATTAGCGTACAAAGATTTACCTAGTCGAGATCTTTCTTTTCTGCGGATACGCCCGCATGAAGTTAGGGCTCTTTCGGCAAGTTGGGCTTTTTCGAACAATAATTCCCTTGAAGAATTCTTCGCGCGGCAGTTCGGAAAACTCAGTCAAGTTATTCATCTTTCTATTTGCGTTCTATGTCTAGTCAGACAGAACTTGTACTCCCTGGGCCCTTTGGTTGCGTCCCAGCGAGTTGTCCGCTAAATTACTCCCAACATATCAATGAAGTGAACACTGATTGAAATTATCAATCCCTGCTCTTACCATATATACTGTTGGGTTCATAGTACTTTGTAAATAAATTAGAAAATAATACACTACAAGGTGCTGCTACCTGGAACGACAGTAAGTATTGGCCGAACCTCCCGTCCGATGCTACAAAGTCATCAGGTATTAAATGACTGGTAATGTATTTTTGACATAAAAATGAAGTTTTTCAAGTAAAACATATTTTTATTAGAAAATACTTACCAGTCATTTATAGAGTCCCGCCTCCCATCCCCGCGTCGTCACCCAACACTTAATGTTGAATTAAAAGTGGCAAGATATCACGTGCTTGCCCGCTATTACGGGCAACCGTGTATATCACATATACGTGAGGAATACGCAAGGCGAGTTCTTTTTCTGGATGAATTAAGGGTGTAGAGATTATATATCAGGTATTAAATGACTGGTAAGTATTTTCTAATAAAAATATGTTTTACTTGAAAAACTTCATTTTTTTTCTCAATTAAACCCTTTCCCTTTTGGGGCATGATTGTTTAAGGGATATGGAGTGACTGAAGTCTACAGGAGAACTGATGCAAAATATGCACAAGCAAAATCAACATAACTTGCCAGAACTTGTAGAAATTTCCAGGAAATGATCTAACAGAACACATTAAAAATCATACATATGTTTAACCCTTTCCCTCATATAGACGCTTTCTGACGCCTCTGCAGCAGACGGCTTTTTGAAAACATAGTGACAAAAGAAGAAATTCCACAAAACGTGCAATTTCTCCTTTTGCCACAATGTTTTCCACTTGTTGTCATAGGTTATCCATTCAATTATGGAGATTTTCTATGTTTTGACAAAATACGTTCAAAGTCGTCTGCGACAGAATTGCCGTATGAGGGAAAGGGTTAATAGAAGTTTTACAAACTCGCTATATGTTGGACTCATGTTGAGCAGGGATCGTATTCATGTCTTCCTAACTTGCAGCTAAACTCGTAGCATGTCAAACAACTTTTTTACAGGGCGAAAAGTAACTACAAGTGACAACATGTTCTCCACACTAGCACAAGTCCAGTCAATCTGTAAGTTTACCTTCAAATAATTGCAACAGAATTTTTTTTGCGATATTATTGAAGATTAATATCTACTTTACAATATATCAAAAGTCTAAAAAAGTCTAAGTCTGCTAAATAGCAAAAAAATTACATCAAAAGTTAGAAAATACCCTCAGATTTCGAAGTTCCATGCAGTCCACCGTAGAAGGTTTATCAGTGTACTGGTCAGAAAAACACCTGGCAATTTAATTGCTTTATCTCAAAATAATCTGATGACCCCAAAGAAATGGTTACTAATGACCTATAGGTAATTGATACTGGCTTATTAATAGCCTAGTACAGTACAGTAATAATCCTTGTATGGAGGATTGCATGGAACTTCAAAACCTGAGGGTATTTTAATAATAATAATAAAGGCTTTATTTATAGAGGACACTCATTTGACATAGTACGTGTACGCAAGTCAATCTTCCATGAGGGCCTCACACATAAACAAAATGGAACGAAACATGAACAAACGTGTGTTACATATGAACTACTCAATGTTACAATTATACATGCGCTTATAATTGATATGTCTATTACTGTATCGTAGAACAGCCACAGATCTAAATATTGTGCATAGTTTCATGAAATACAATTGTACTACAATTATCATTGAATTAAGATTGGTTTATCATGTTAATATTGGGATTTGAAATGTTGAATAGACGTTGAGTTTTGAATATATGAAGGAAGGGATTTGGTGTGTACAACTGGTGGAGCAATTTTTTAACCTTTGATGTCATTTTTTTGCTATCTAGCAGACTTAGACCTTTTTAGACTTTTGATGCTGATATCAAGATAGCTTCAATCGGCCAGGCGATTATACAAGCAGCAAGACCAAAGGTTCAGATGCCTCCACTCCAAATAGGAGTTGCATCACCACTTTTCCTCAAAGTTTTTGATTGATATGCTTAACAAGTTAGGCTTTAGTTCTTCGTATTCCGAAATTGACAAATGTGAAACAAGCGCTGCAGTTGCACAAGGTATTTGCCTTATCTGTGGGATGGCCAGTCTTGCCAATTTGTAGCAGACAATGTTGACCATAACTTGCGAACATTAGATGGTCACAAAGCATTTCATGGTATGGGCATAATTGCTTGTATAACAATTGCATTACAAATGGTCTGACATGTGGTCGTGGTTTGTCTGAAGCACAAAGAAACCAATGGTTGCTTTGGATGCCAGCATGTACAAAATACAACAGTGCAATGCAAGAATTTGCCGGTGTCTCTTACCATACCAATGAACAACATGTTGAGAGCAGTCACTCGAGAAGAGAAAGAGATGAAAAAGACAAAACAAAAATCCTTGAATTCTACAGGAAAGAAATCCTTTTGAGGAAACCCATTCCCTTCGAAACATTGAATCTGGTTTAACAGTAACTGCCGCTAATCAAGTGAATGTAGATATTGCGAAGATGGTAGGTCAAAAGGTACTTGACACCATGCTTAATGCAAATATCTTAGGATATAGTTTCAAACGTTCAGATCACGCAGTAACTTAGTTCTAAATCCATCATGAAAGTGAATGAGGAAACTATTCACATTGATCCACAGTTGCTTTTCAGCATCTAGCTGCTGCATCTGATAGGCTGTATGACAACCAAGCAGATGTGTTTAAATATAAACTGTGTAGTTTTCCATCATCATTATTTGAATCTTCTGGAATGTTTCGTCCAGCTGACAAAACTGCTTTGGCTAATGCAATTTGGTCACTTGGCAATTGCAGTATACAGGAACAAATTAGCGACTCAGTGAAATATGTTATCGATGGTGGTTCACTGCTTCAGCGCTTGCCTTGGACATATGGTGAAACATTTGGTGGTATTTGTAAGAATTACGTTGAACATGTCAAAAGAAAATATTGTTCGGCCTCAGTCGTGTTTGATGGTTACTTAAATGGTTCTTCTACGAAAGACTGCGCACATCAGAAACGTTTACGAGGACTTGCTAGTACAAATGTACAATTCAACAAATCAGCACCATTCAGATCCAAGACAGACCACTTCTTAGCTAACAGTGAAACAAACAGTGCTTCATAAATGTGCTTAGTCAATATATACAGGAGAATGGGTGTCGGTTGGAGCATGCACCTGATGATGCCAATGTATTGATAGTGATGACCGGGATAGCTAGTGCGGAAAACCACAAAACAGTTGTTGTGGGGAAAGATACAGACCTTCTGGTTTTGCTTTGTTATCATGCCAACATTTCTGCAAACAAACTTTATTTCATATCAGGTGGAAATCTGGGGAATGCTAAAACATTCAAGGAGTGGGACATCATTCGAACAAAAGAAGTACTTGGTTCTATGTGCAGAATGCTTCCCTTTATCCATGCAGTCACAGGTTGTGACACCACATCTAGAATGTTTGGAATTGTTTGGAATTGGCAAAAAAGTTATTGTCAGCTTCTACAATGGTGGTCTGAAGGAAGGACTCAGATACAGAACATTTCTCAGCAAAGTCATGACCAGCATCAATTATGTGCCAGTTCACGCAATGCTACCAACACATATTTTCACAGCTTACTTGTTTACCTTCAAATAGAGGAATGGATTGGAAATGAAACTATATTTAATCCACTTGAGTGGGGTTGGAGGTCTGAAAGTGGATTATTCATGCCAGAACAAACCAAAATGTTACCAGCACCAGAGGATTTGTTGAAAATGATCAGATGTTCCTGCAAAACGAATTGTGACACAAAGCTGTGTACTTGTAAGCGGTATGGTTTAGAATGTTCATCCGGATGTGGGGAATGTCGCGAAATAAGTTGTTCAAATGTACAGGTTGTGGTGGACCAAGACTTGGAAGAACTTTTAGATTAAAAATTTGTTGATGTTAGTTATGTATGAATTGAGAAATGACAGATTTTGAAGAAGAAAAAAGAGGATATTATAATTCTGATAAAAAATTGAACACATTGTAGAAAAAGAAGTACATGTATACTGCATACAATTTCTTTTTTTCCAAAATGTTTTTAAAAATTGTCTGCTACAAACGCTGCGTGTCGTCTAGTTCAGGGATAGGGTTAATGCATTTTTAATGTTAACCGTTATGTTTATGCCATAATGGCATTTATAAAACCTGAAAGAGATATTTTTAACCTCTGTACTGCTCAGTTATATTGGTGCTTTGATTTTAATACTTCATCCTTTAACCGTTGACCTGTTTTGATATTTAACAAGTTTTTTCATTTTAAAACATCTGAGTTAAAATGTCTTGCATTTATGAAAAAGATGGAAGTTATTTTGTCAAGGATAGCAGAAAAAAATAAAGAAATTCTGCCTATCTATATTTTTCAACGTTTCATAAGTCGTCTGATGCAACGGCGTCAAATGTTAATGTTTCATGTAAAGGGTTAATGAAATTGAAAGGTTAAATGTTATATGTTATTCATGAAATTTAAAAAAGGCATTATTATTGTAAAATTTAATTGACAGTTCACGCACTTTGGATGACATCATTTGGTCCACTCTAGTCGAAAATAGGTAAATTCGGTACCAGCCTGAATGTTAATTATTACATAATATAACCCTATCTCTCAAACCGGCTTACGAAAGTAATGTGTCTATATATCGAATTTTCGAGTGCAGTTGATCAAATGATGTATTCAGAGTTCTCGGTCAAATAAGTACTACAATACTACAATGCCATTTCAATGTGTATGTTTTGCTTGTATATAATAGGTGGGTGGGGTAAAATTACGCCGAAATAAATACATTTTAAGGGTTTATTAGGTAAAAAAAATGCATAGTTCAATCAAGATTTATATGAAATATGTTGGATTTAAAGTGGTTTAAGTTTTGTCTGAAATATAATATTGTTTTCAGTATAATTAGCGTGTTTATGCAAGTGTTTTGAATGTTGACAAGATTCGTTGGAGACTGAAAGTGACAAAAAGTAAAAGACGATTAAACGCTTTTTGCATTCAAAGATTTTGTTAAGACTTTTTATATGTTATCCATAATACATATGGAAACAGGTTAAAAAAATTCTGTTGCAATTACTTGAAGGTTAGGTGCTATTTTTTCATAGGATGACTGGACTATTGGACGACACCCCATGAACATGTCTTTAACATGTTTGCGAGGTGAAAACTCGCACAACAACTGTAAAACGTTTCTCACCGCTCTTTGCCGAGTACTGGCAACATTAACCGTTTCTCTCATACGACAATTCTGCAGCAGACGACTTTGAACATATTTTGTGAAAAAAAAGGATACCTCCATAATTGAATGGATAAGCTATGATAAAAAGTGGAAAACATTGTGGCAAAAGGAGAAATTGCACGTTTTGTGCAATTTCTTCTTTTGTCACTATGTTTTCAAAAAGCCGTCTGCTGCAGAGGCGTCAGAAAGCGTCTATATGAGGGAAAGGGTTAAGAGACAACTATTCGACATGCACAGATATGTGTCCTACAGGACACCTGAAGAGTTATGGCAAGTTATAACTCTCCACAACTCGTAGCCCAAACTCGTAACAGTGTGACCTGACCTTAACTGTAACTATAGCAATTGGCTCTGATGAGCCCCTCGATTAAAATCAATTTGAGCAATTTATCCTTTTCCGGCAATGATGTCAAAATATGTCTGCAACAAAAGAATGTTATGTCAACTGTATCAGAGAATTCCAGATTAATTCCAGTGCATATAATACATTGTTTCCGAACAATTTTGTCTACTTCTTTAATACATCGTAAAAGATGCCATTCAGAGGAAATATAAGTCCCAACTGACATATAAGTTTATAATTTAAAACCTTTTCTAAGTGTTTGAACATTAACCCTTTCCTACATATACACGCTTTCTGACGCATCTGCAGCAGGCGATATTTGAAAACAGCGTAGCAAATTGCTCATCATGAGAAATTTCTCCTTTTGCCACACTGTTTTCAACTCTGTTTGGCAAGTTAACTTTTATTTTCATTTATAGATATAATGCTTTCTAAGACGTCTGCTGCAATTTTTTTTTTTGTGGGAAAGAGCTAAAATAACCTTATTTAACATTATTATTGATTTAGAAGATGGTCGCAACGAAATGTGCTGTAATCTCATGATTTGTTTCTGAAGAAAACCGATTGATTTATCATTATTTGCCCAAAAAGAAAACATGGCCGGAAAAGAAGAAATTGTTCAAAACAAGCAAATTCTTCTTTTCATTACGTGTTACATTTGGAGTTTTCAGACACTTTTTTGTAGAGAAGGACATATTTAAGATGTCCCATATGTGTTCTATTTTTATTACTGTCTGTCTGGAAGAGAGAGAGCCGATTAATGTGTTGCTTTAACCCTTTCCCTCATATTTACGTTTTTTGACGCCTCTGCAGCAGTCGGCTTTTTGAAAACATAGTGACAAAAAAAGAAATTGCACAAAACGTGCAATTTCTCCTTTTGCCACAATGTTTTCCACTTTTAGTTATAGGCTATCCATTCAATTATGGAGATTTCCTATTTTTTGACAAAATATGTTCAAAGTCGTCTGCTGCAGAAATGTTGTATGAGGGAAAGGGTTAATCCTTCCCCACATGCAAAGACATTTTGACTCATCAACTGCAGATGTTGTATGAAAACATTGTGAACAAAATTAGAAATTGCATATAATAATATATAATAATCCCTTATGCTATATTGTTTTTAATTCTTTTCATATTCATTTTTTCATTTATAGAATATTTATCCACAGGTTTTTAAAGTCATCTGCTGCAGTTTTGTTGAATGTCAGAAAGGGTTACATTAATGCATTATTTTAAAATGTATTTTCAGTGTCTTCTGAGGATTAAGGAAGATTTAGTGGGTCAAAGAAACACGCCTATAAAATAATTTTTTTACTAATTTTATTATAAGGCTTAAACAGCCCAGCCCCATGACGACCATGTTTTTAAACCAATCAACATGGCTTGAAGGCATCTGATAAAAGGTCACCCAAGGAACATTTCTACAAAATTATTTGAAAATCTGCCATATACTCCCAGGGAGAAGATTTTTAAAAGTTTCACTTGCCATATTAGGCAAAACAGACCCATATCTGATGGTCATGTTTTTAGACAAATCAACATGGCTTGAAGGAATCTGATAGAGTCTCCAAGGAACATTATTTGTAAAATTCAGCTAAAAGATTTAGGAGGAGATAAGTCCATATAAATAAAATTTCAGCATTTAAATGGTTTAAATGAGGGTCTGATGGAGATTCTTTATATGTGGGAAAGGGTTAAAAGGTGTCTGGAGAACCTACAGGCGAATATTAAAAGAAAAGAACAGTGTTTAAGAACTGTCTGGAACTAGACAATATTATTAAATTGTGGAGAGATATATTAGAAAGACCTGACACCTATTACATTCAGTCACCGGGTCATACCAAAGACCTTAAAAATGGTATTAATGGCTGCCCTCCTTGGCACTAAGGGTTGTGAGGTAAGCATTACGACTGAGAAGCTGGTGTCAGGATAAATGGACCAGTAGTACTGGTAACTTACCCAGGAAACTCCGTGACATTACTGAAAAATTGTTGAAAGCAGAGTAAAACACCAAACAATCAATCAATCAACATTCATAAACAGGAATGTATTTGAAGGATGGTTAAATTTTGCAACGGAATGAGACACTATTCTTGTCATACACAAATTTATGAGCAATGAAACGGTTTCGGCTATGTGATGCAGTTAAAAGTAGTCACTCATTTGGGATGACACCCAATAAAGTCCACAAATTATGGTTTTCCGGCTGCGTGATGCAGAAATAATATAGTCCCTGATATGGGGTGATATGTGAAAAAGTTTACAAACTATGGCAAATGCATTGGTTTCGGGCTGTGTGTTGGGATTAAATATATTCTCTAATTTGGGGTTATTGCATAAAAAGTCCACAAACTATGGCTTATGAATGGTTTCTGACTGTGCGATGTGGTTAAATAAGGTCTCCGATTTGGGGTGATATCATAAAAAGTCCACAAACTATGGCTTATGAATGGTTTCTGACTGTGCTATGTGGTTAAATAAGGTCTCCGATTTGGGGTGATATCATAAAAAGTCCACAAACTATGGCTTATGAATGGTTTCTGACTGTGCGATGTGGTTAAATAAGGTCTCCGATTTGGGGTGATATCATAAAAAGTCCACAAACTATGGCTTATGAATGGTTTCTGACTGTGCGATGTGGTTAAATAAGGTATCCGATTTGGGGTGCTATCATAAAAAGTCCACAAACTATGGCTTATGAATGGTTTCTGACTGCAATGTGGTTAAATAAGGTCTCCGATTTGGGGTGATATCATAAAAAGTCCACAAACTATGGCTTATGAATCAGTTTCTGGCTATGTGATAAAGTTAAAAGTAGTCCCTGATTTGGGCTGATATCCAATAAAGTTAAAAAAAATTGGGCTGTGAATCGGTTCCCGACTACATCAAGCAGTTGGATATAGTCCCTGATATGACGTGATATCCTAAAAAGTCCACAAACTATGGGAAATGAGTGAGTTTATTGTTGTGTCATGCGATTAAATAAGGTCTCTGATTTGGGGTGATATCATAAAAAGTCCACATTAATCAAATTCATTCCGAGTTTCCATTCCTGAGGTCAATATTTCTAAATTGCAATAGGTGACCAAATTGCTGATTGTGATGTTAAACTTTGCTATTTTGTAACATTCATTTAACAAGAAAGTGTCTAAAAAGGGCACATTTTTCTCATCTCACTTCAGTGTATTGACATATTCATCATTCTATATAATATAAACCTTTCCCACATACAATGAATCTGTAACAGACGACTTTAACCCTTTCCCTCATACGATAAATCTTCAGTAGATGACTTTGAATATGTTTTGTAAAAAAATAGAGAAAATCTCTATAATTGAATGGATCATACCTATGACCAAAAGAGGAAAACATTGTGGCAAAAGAAGATACCGCTCATCTTGAGCAATTTCATCTTTTGTCACTATGTTTTCAAAAAGCTGTCTGCTGTGACAAAAGAAGAAACTGTTTAAAACAAGCAATTATCTTATTTTGCTACAATGTTTTCAACTTTTAGTCATAGGTTATCCATTCAATTAAAGAAATTTTCCATTTTTTGACAAAATATGTTCAAAGTCGTCGGCCGCAGAATTGTTCTATGAGGGAAAGGGTTTTGAAAGAGTCTAAGAATGGTCTGAGTTTGACAATAATATATGGGGTTACATGGGTTAATGACTGTAAGATTATCTAGGGAATAATCCCCAATGGTTTTATGATGGATACTAGTCTGATTTTGTCACATCTTCTCTCCGTATATCATTGTTATCCATTAACCCTTTCTCACATACAACACATCTGCAGCAGACAACTTTGTAAACATCTATAACTGTGGAAAATCTATATAAATAATCATGTAATTATTGTCGAAAACATTGTGGCAAAACGAGAAATAACTCATAATGAGCAATTTCCGTGATTGCCATGTTTTCCTAATTTGTCTGCTGCAGAGGCATTAGAAACTTTTGTATGCTGGAATGTGTTATATACCATGAATTCTTTTCCCCACAAATGTATGGATAAGCCATGGCTGGCATTTACATATATGGTTAAATCTAGGTATATGGAGAGTATTTTTGATGGAGAAACCTTTAACCCTTTCCCACATACATTCTTTCTGATGCCTGGGTGACTGCTGCAGAAGACACATGGAATATAGTGTCAAAACGACAAATTGCTCATAATGAGCAACGACCCCTTTTGCCGTAATGTTTAAAACTTTATCAAAAACTTTTTCTTTCATTTATAGAGATTTTCCCTGTTTTGGCCTAAATTTTTTCAAAGCTGTTGATCTGCTGCCGATTTATCGTATGTGGAAAGATGTCAGCACTTTCGCTGATTCATGCTGTCTGCAGATTTGTTGTATGTGGCAAGATGTCAGCACTTTCTCCGATTCATGCTGTCTGCAGATTTGTTGTATGTGGAAAGATATCAGCACTCTCTATGATTCATGCTGTCTGCAGATTTGTTGTATGTGGAAAGAAAGGGGTCAGCACTCTCTCTGATTCATGCTGTCTGCAGATTTGTTGTATGTGGAAAGGGGTCAGCACTCTCTCTGATTCATGCTGTCTGCAGATTTGTTGTATGTGGAAAGAAAGGGGTCAGCACTCTCTCTGATTCATGCTGTCTGCAGATTTGTTGTATGTGGAAAGAAAGGGGTCAGCACTCTCTCTGATTCATGCTGTCTGCAGATTTGTTGTATGTGGAAAGGGGTCAGCACTCTCTCTGATTCATGCTGTCTGCAGATTTGTTGTATGTGGAAAGGGGTCAGCACTCTCTCTGATTCATGCTGTCTGTAGATTTGTTGTATGCGGAAAGGGGACAGCACTCTCTCCGATTCATGCTGTCTGTAGATTTGTTGTATGTGGAAAGGGGTCAGCACTCTCTCTGATTCATGCTGTCTGCAGATTTGTTGTATGTGGAAAGGGGTCAGCACTCTCTCTGATTCATGCTGTCTGTAGATTTGTTGTATGCGGAAAGGGGACAGCACTCTCTCCGATTCATGCTGTCTGTAGATTTGTTGTATGTGGAAAGGGGACAGCACTCTCTCCGATTCATGCTGTCTGTAGATTTGTTGTATGTGGAAAGGGGACAGCACTCTCTCCGATTCATGCTGTCTGCAGATTTGTTGTATGTGGAAAGAAAGGGGTCAGCACTCTCTCTGATTCATGCTGTCTGCAGATTTGTTGTATGTGGAAAGGGGACAGCACTCTCTCCGATTCATGCTGTCTGCAGATTTGTTGTATGTGGAAAGGGGTCAGCACTCTCTCTGATTCATGCTGTCTGTAGATTTGTTGTATGCGGAAAGGGGACAGCACTCTCCGATTCATGCTGTCTGTAGATTTGTTGTATGCGGAAAGGGGTCAGCACTTTCTCTGATTCATGCCATCTGCTGATTAACAAAAGTCATTGTTGACTAGCATCTTTCTTCTACAACCAGGTGGGAAGAATATTGTGTGGAGACTTAAGGACATAATGGGGAAAATGAGAGAAACAGTTTGCAAATGATATAATGGTCAATTTGTAAAACTAGAAAAGAAACCAATATCCTCAATAAATGACTTACCTTCATTTCTAATACAGTCTAGCTTGCATGATTCCTCGTCATCGAAACGATTGTCATTCCCGTCACATCCCCCAAACCAGAAACGTTCACAGACGTCGTTTGTGCTGTTAAAGAACCATTTCGCTTCCCATTTATCACAGTACCGCCCTCTGTCTGAAGACTGCAAACATTTACCTGTAATACAGAATTTTATATACAATATTCATTCAAAGTAAAATAAAATAAAAGTTAAAACCTGCTTTTTCTTTATTCTTTCCCACATGTAGACACTTTTTGATGCATCTGCTTCAAACAACAACGTGGCAAAAGTCTCTGGTTTGTTTTAGATCTACACGTTTCCAAATGTAAGAATGTTAAAAAGCAATCTCTCTTTTTACAATCTCAATACATGAAAGTATAATGATATTAGATAAAGCTGAAGACATTGTAGCAAAAGTCGGCTGCTGCAAATGCGTCTGCAAGTGGGAAAGGGTTAAGCCTTTTTCCTTGATATAGAAGACTGCTGATGCTTTAGCAGCAGATAACTTAAAGACAGTGTAGGAAAAGGATTAAATTGCATGAAACAAGCCACAATGGCTTCTATTCATTCAGAATGGCAAAAGAAGAAATTGCTCAAGACGAGCAATTTCTCCTTTTGTCACAATGCTTTTCCACTTTTAGTCATAGGTTATCCATTCAATTATAAATTTTTTCTATTTTTTGACAAAATATGTTAAGAGTCGTCTGCTGCAGAATTGTCATGCAGGACATTTTTCAAATTATCATCTGTCAGAGACTATAATATGAGTCACACTATGAGAAAACAGCTTTTCTGCAGCTGAATTGTTGTATGAGGGAAAGGGTTAAATTGCATTTCAATTGCACTGTGGTTTAACCCATTCCCTTATACAGATCAGGGGTGCGGAAATCCACTGCCCGACTCGTCTGACACGGGTAATTTTATGGTCGGGCAAGTAGGATTTCCCTATTGACTTGTCTGCGGGCAAGTTCAAATAAAAAGAAATGCTCTGATATATATATCCACCAAATCAATTTAACTCTGAATATGTTGCCAAAATATACAGGTATGCCGTATAGTAATAACTCGCAAACTCGATAAATTACGACCCCAAATCACCGATTTGGTACTTTCACTTTTAGCTTTGCAGAAGTAAACAAATTTCTGGTTATTGGTTTTCGTTTACACTGTGAATAAAACAGGGGAACCAGGATGTATGCATAATTAGGGTAAAAAACCGAGTAGAATTGCGGATTTGTTTTCATTAATTGAAGGGAGCCCTGTTTGTCTTTGTTTGACAGATCTATGTACATTTACAATGTGTAAATTATATTGTATACTTCGTTATACCTATACACTTATTAGTCGCCGGGCAGAAGCCCGCGACTTCTATTTTTAATAGCTTTTCGGAAATCACATGGGAGGGCGGCTTATTATTAGAAAGAAACAAATCTAGATGATTTGAACATATTACAATTGTGGTTGTTTACGAACACTAATAAATGACACATCTAAAATGAAATAAATATTCCGATTTTTTAATGTTTGCAGTTTTTTTTATTTCACTCGCATTTAAGTTTTTTGTCTTATTTACGAAGACAAAAGTGGTCCCTTCAAGACGTGAACCAACACCCACTAATGCAGACTCTTATGTGTCATCATTGAGGTCAATTTCGGATTCTCCTTTTAATAGCAATATTAACTTACTAAATGTTGTTTTCATGTTCAAAGAGATGCCTTGATTTGTGTAGAATTCATTTAATAATGTTAATCCATGAATATCTAAAGTAGGAACTGTTTCTAAGCTAAATATAGACCCTATTCTGTTGTGTAGTTTCGTGACCTTTAACATCGATTTTCGCGCATGCGCATTTCGATGAAAAAGCGAGTGATATTATTTTATTTTAGACAAGTACAAGACGAATGTTTGACGCAAAGCGTCAAAGAGAAGCCGCAATATTTCGTTGTACATGTAGAAATAAGAAAAAAAGAACATTTTTAAATCCACAAACAATAGAACAATTTAAACTGTAGACGGTAATGCTGATATATTTCTCCTTTTGAAGACTTTTGTTTTCTTCAAATTACCTCCCTTTAAAGCAATACCAGGATATTTACCTTGTGATTCGAATAAGATTGACAAACATTGAAATTATATGAATGAATACTATTATTTAAATAAGTAACAACAGCAAAATTAAATTTAAGCCAGATAAATGTGTACACATTTCGTTAATTTTTTATAGATACCCTAATGTATAGGTATGTATATAAAATTTATAAGCAAATGTTTTCATAACTACGTTCCTAATGTTTGAATAGACTAAGGAAAGTCAAGAATACATAAATAAATCAATGCAGTCTTTTCCGGCGACATTGATGCCTTGCATCAACTTTCTCTTGTTACAAGTCATAGATAGATTAATCCAATAATCAAGTGAAGAAAAAAGGAAGAAGAATATTCGAAGAAGAAAAACTGGGTCACTCGAAATCCGGGTACCTTTATAGATTGGTTTCCTACGGTACGGATTGACCAACTTATTGTTGAACTCTTTTATATTTCAGTTAGATTTCGCGCATGCCTGTCTAGCTATGAACAATACGAGGGCTACATGATAATTCAAATCAGAAAAACAAATATTTTGTGGGGTTTTCATCTTTGAAATTGCGTCAATTTCAATAGATAAATTTGAAGGACCCCGCATGTTATGAACCCCATCATTCGGCATTCTTGGTTCTTATCGCTCAGATGAATCGGCACTAAAATTCATTGATTTCAAATAGAAGACAATTTGTTATTTAATACGCAAACAAATTAAAATTCAACCATTGTTAGTTAATTTATTCTTTAAATTCAATAAGAGCAAGGGTTTTATTGTTTATCTCACATTATAATTTTGTTTTGTTAACGTCTGCATGACATTAAGATTTGCATTCAATCTCCTTTGCAGAGTTACCGTTCCTTACACTCAATCTCATGAATGTGAATGTAATGATAGCCAATAGTGTGTAAGAGAGTGATTTGCATTGTCTGCAAGTTGTATGGATCGGGTTTTTTTAATAAAAAATTGCAGTAATAAGCCAGAAAAATAAATTTAACAAGATGTGTTTGTGAAACACTGATGCCCCCCAATGGCAACATCTAGGTCAAAGGTCAAGGTCGCCAGGTCAAAAATGTTCAAAAGTAGTGGTCAAGGTTATTTTTTTTTTCGAGAATGGCAACATATAGGTCAAAGTGAAAAATTTTGGTACTGACAGAAAGGTCATGTCACAAGGTATACACATGTGAAATATGGTAGCCTTACCTGTTATGGTTCAAAAGTAGTGGGGAAGGTTAAAAAAAAAATTGAGAATAGCAACATCTAGGTCAAAGGTCAAGGTCGCAAGGTCAAAAATGTTGGTACTGACAGAAAGGTCATGTCACAAGGAATACACATGTGAAATATGGTAGCCGTATCTGTTATGGTTCAAAAGTAATGGCCAAGGTTAAAGTTTTTTTCGAGAATGGCAACATCTAGGTCAAAAATGTTGGTACTGACAGAAAGGTCATGTCACAAGGAATACACATGTGAAATATGGTAGCCGTACCTGTTATGGTTCAAAAGTAATGGCCAAGGTTAAAGTTTTTTTCGAGAATGGCAACATCTAGGTCAAAGGTCAAGGTCGCAAGGTCAAACATTTTGGTACTGACAGAAAGGTAATGTCACAAGGAATACACATGTGAAATATGGTAGCCGTACCTGTTATGGTTCAAAAGTAGTGGTCAAGGTTAAAGTTTTTTTCGTGCAGACAGGCCAAAAACTACATCTAGGTCAAAGGTCATGGTCGCAAGGTCAAAAATGTTGGTACTGACAGAAAGGTCATGTCACAAGGAATACACATGTGAAATATGGTAGCCGTACCTGTTATGGTTCAAAAGTAGTGGTCAAGGTTAAAGGTTTTTTTGTGCAGACAGACAGCAGACAGACCAACGTGCAGACAGACAGACAGGTCAAAAACTATATGCCCCCCGAATCGGAGATTCCGGGGGGGCATAAAAAGTGATCTGAATAAAGAATATGATATGAAAGTAAAATACTTGCAAACTGACAGACTGTTGCAAGCAAGATCAGCTCATTTACAGTAAGTCTATCACTCAAAATAAGAAAATATGGAAAAATGCGGACAAGTTAACTGTGTTGGCGGACAAGTAGATTTTTTATTCATTTTCACACCCCTGCAGATGACCTTTAATGCCTCTGCAGGAGACGACCTGTTATAAAAAAGATAAATGTGAAATGTATCAAAAGGAGCAATTTCTCATTTTCTGTATCACATTAAAACATCCATTTTTTCCAGAATGGACATTTGAAATTTACAAAGTAGGTGTCTTCAAACTCAACAAGTAAAACATTTAATCCATTCCAACTTTCCCACAATTGCATCTAAATTCATCAACAGCAGATGACTTCTGAAATCATTGTGACAAAAGGAGGAATTGTTCATCACATTTTTTTTTTTTTAATAATCGCTGTCAAAATTTCTATACTTTTACCTTTTAAAGTTGACAGCTGCAGGTTTGTTGCATGTGGGTAAGGGTTAACCCTTTCCCTCATACGACAATTCTGCAGCAGACGACTTTGAACATATTTTGTCAAAAAATAGAAAATCTCTATAATTGAATGGATAACCTATGACTAAAAGTTGAAAACATTGTTGCAAAAGGAGAAATTGCTTGTTTTGAGCAATTTTTTCTTTTGTAACAATGTTTTCAAGCTGTCTGCTGCAGAGGCGTCAGAAAGCGTCTATACGAGGGAAAGGGTTAAGACACAAATTTTATTTTCATAAACAATCTAAAATGGCAGAAGTGCTTAAACAACAGAATCTGATAACTACTGGATAATTAAATGAACTTCAGGTTTTTAATTGAATTCTAATCTAAGAAAAATGCTGTAACCTTGTACAAAGACGAGAGCATGGTAATAAATTTTGCAGTTTCAACTTGTTTTACAGCCCAGCAGAACCTTTGTAATTGAATTCCAATTTGTCTATTCTTGTATTCATCCTTTTCCTAATGTTATATATTAACTCTTTCAGCGCCAAAGGCAATATTGAGGTTTTTGCAAACAATACTGATTCAGGCGAGTCAGCTCGTAACGAGCTGTTTCACCTGAAATCAGCATTGTTTGCATTTTAGTTATCAAAATAGTCCAAACTTGTATTACATGAGAAATGGAGACGCCCGGTTTTGAACATGGAAGAGTCAACTTTAAACAATTCGGCACTGAAAGAGTTAAGAGTAATGTGCTTTAATACATTTTAAGAAATATGCATGTTTAACCCAATCCCACATACCGACGCTATATGATGCCTCTGCAGCAGATGACTTTTAAAGTCACGTTGTAGCAATTAAGATAAATTCCACATAATTGAGCAATATCCACTTCTGCAGCAATGTTTTAATATGTGTTGAATATTATTACACTTTCATTTATTAAGCTATTTCATATTTTGGCCTAGATGATTTCAAATTCCTCTACTGCTAACTTGTTGTATGTGGGAAAGAGTTAAACATCTGAAAACTTGAAATTTTTCAAATTTAAAACAAAGTGTGAAAAAGAGAAATTGTTGTTTCGAGCGATTTCTCAATCAAAAGAGTATGTTGTCTCTTCTGCTAAAGTATTTACAGTTGACTATTTCAGGGAAAGGTTTCAAACATTTCCCTTGCAGACAATACATCTTTTCGTTCTAAGCAAAATTGAGAGGAAGATGACTTAACCCTTTCCCACATACAACAAATCTGCAGCCAACGACTTTTGAAAACATTCTGGCAAAAGAAGAAATTGCTCAAAATGTTTTCAACTTCTTTCAGTAATATTGCATTCATTTACAGAGACATTTCATTATTTTGTTTAAAGTCAGGCAAGTCTGTGCCACCAGTATAAAGTAAGGCAAGTCTGTGTCACCAGTATAGAGTAAGGCAATTATGTGCCACCAGTATAGAGTAATTAAGGCAAGTCTGTGCCACTAGTTTAGAGGAAGGCAAGTCTGTGTTACCAGTATAGAGTAAGGCAAGTCTGTGCCACCAGTATAGAGTCAGGCAATTATGTGCCACCAGTATAGAGTAAGGCAAGTCTGTGTTACCAGTATAGAGTCAGACAAGTCTGTGCCACCAGATAGAGTAAGGCAAGTCTGTGCCATCAGTATAGAGTCAGGCAATTATGTGCCACCAGTATAGAGCAAGGCAAGGCTATGTAACCAGTATAGAGTCAGGCAAGTCTGTGCCACCAGTATAGAGTCAGACAAGTCTGTGCCACCAGTATAGAGTAAGGCAAGTCTGTGCCATCAGTATAGCGTCAGGCAATTATGTGCCACCAGTATAGAGCAAGGCAAGGCTATGTAACCAGTATAGAGTCAGACAAGTCTGTGCCACTAGTATAGAGTCAGGCAAGTCTGTGCCACCAGTATAGAGTTAGGCAAGTCTGTGCCACCAGTATAGAGTCAGACAAGTCTGTGCCACTAGTATAGAGTCAGGCAAGTCTGTGTCACTAGTATATAGTAAGGCAAGTCTGTGTTACCAGTATATAGTCAGACAAGTCTGTGCCACTAGTATAGAGTCAGGCAAGTCTGTGTCACTAGTATATAGTAAGGCAAGTCTGTGTAACCAGTATAGAGTCAGACAAGTCTGTGCCACTAGTATATAGTCAGACAAGTCTGTGTCACTAGTATAGAGTAAGGCAAGTCTGTGCCACTAGTATATAGTCAGGCAAGTCTGTGTTACCAGTATAGAGTCAGACAAGTCTGTGCCACTAGTATATAGTCAGGCAATTATGTGCCACCAGTATAGAGCAAGGCAAGTCTGTGCCACTAGTATATAGTCAGGCAAGTCTGTGTTACCAGTATAGAGTCAGGCAAGTCTGTGTCACTAGTATATAGTCAGGCAATTATGTGCCACCAGTATAGAGCAAGGCAAGTCTGTGCCACTAGTATAGAGTCAGGCAAGTCTGTGTCACTAGTATAGAGTCAGACAAGTCTGTGTCACTAGTATATAGTAAGGCAAGGCTGTGTCACTAGTATATAGTAAGGCAAGTCTGTGTTACCAGTATATAGTCAGACAAGTCTGTGTCACTAGTATATAGTAAGGCAAGTCTGTGTTACCAGTATATAGTCAGACAAGTCTGTGTCACTAGTATAGAGTATGGCAAGTCTGTGCCACTAGTATAGAGTCAGGCAAGTCTGTGCCACTAGTATATAGTATGGCAAGTCTGTGTTACCAGTATAGAGTCAGGCAAGTCTGTGTCACTAGTATATAGTCAGGCAATTATGTGCCACCAGTATAGAGCAAGGCAAGTCTGTGCCACTAGTATAGAGTCAGGCAAGTCTGTGTCACTAGTATAGAGTCAGGCAAGTCTGTGTCACTAGTATATAGTAAGGCAAGGCTGTGTAACCAGTATAGAGTCAGGCAAGTCTGTGTTACCAGTATAGAGTAAGGCAAGTCTGTGCCACCAGTATAGAGTCAGACAAGTCTGTGTTACCAGTATAGAGTCAGGCAAGTCTGTGTCACTAGTATAGAGCCAGGCAAGTCTGTGCCACTATTATAGAGTCAGACAAGTCTGTGTCACTAGTATAGAGTCAGACAAGTCTGTGTCACTAGTATAGAGTCAGGCAAGTCTGTGTCACTAGTATAGAGTCAGGCAAGTCTGTGTCACTAGTATAGAGTCAGGCAAGTCTGTGCCACTAGTATAGAGTCAGGCAAGTCTGTGTCACTAGTATATAGTAAGGCAAGGCTATGTAACCAGTATAGAGTCAGGCAAGTCTGTGTTACCAGTATAGAGTAAGGCAAGTCTGTGCCACCAGTATAGAGTCAGACAAGTCTGTGTTACCAGTATAGAGTCAGGCAAGTCTGTGCCACTAGTATAGAGTCAGACAAGTCTGTGTCACTAGTATAGAGTAAGGCAAGTCTGTGCCACTAGTATAGAGTCAGGCAAGTCTGTGTCACTAGTATATAGTAAGGCAAGGCTGTGTAACCAGTATAGAGTCAGGCAAGTCTGTGCCACCAGTATAGAGTCAGACAAGTCTGTGCCACCAGTATAGAGTCAGGCAAGTCTGTGTCACTAGTATAGAGTCAGGCAAGTCTGTGCCACTAGTATAGAGCCAGGCAAGTCTGTGCCACTAGTATAGAGCCAGGCAAGTCTGTGCCACTAGTATAGAGTCAGGCAAGTCTGTGTCACTAGTATAGAGTCAGGCAAGTCTGTGCCACTAGTATAGAGCCAGGCAAGTCTGTGCCACTAGTATAGAGTCAGGCAAGTCTGTGTCACTAGTATAGAGTCAGGCAAGTCTGTGCCACTAGTATAGAGCCAGGCAAGTCTGTGCCACTAGTATAGAGTCAGGCAAGTCTGTGTCACTAGTATATAGTAAGGCAAGTCTGTGCCACCAGTATAGAGTCAGACAAGTCTGTGCCACTAGTATATAGTATGGCAAGTCTGTGCCACCAGTAAAGAGTAAGGCAATTCTGTGCCACTAGTATATAGTATGGCAAGTCTGTGCCACCAGTATAGAGTCAGACAAGTCTGTGCCACCAGTAAAGAGTAAGGCAAGTCTGTGCCATCAGTATAGAGTCAGGCAATTATGTGCCACCAGTATAGAGCAAGGCAAGGCTATGTAACCAGTATAGAGTCAGGCAAGTATGTGCCACTAGTATATAGTATGGCAAGTCTGTGCCACCAGTAAAGAGTAAGGCAAGTCTGTGTTACCAGTATAGAGTCAGACAAGTCTGTGCCACCAGTATATAGTCAGGCAATTATGTGCCACCAGTATAGAGCCAGGCAAGTCTGTGCCACTAGTATAGAGTCAGACAAGTCTGTGTAACCAGTATAGAGCCAGGCAAGTCTGTGTCACTAGTATAGAGTATGGCAAGTCTGTGCCACCAGTAAAGAGTCAGGCAAGTCTGTGCCATCAGTATAGTCAGGCAATTATGTGCCACCAGTATAGAGTAAGGCAAGGCTGTGCCACTAGTATAGAGTAAGGCAAGGCTGTGCCACTAGTATAGAGTATGGCAAGTCTGTGCCACCAGTATAAAGTAAGGCAAGTCTGTGCCACCAATATAGCGTCAGGCAAGTCTGTGCCACCAATATAGAGTCAGACAAGTCTTTGCCACCAGTATTATAAGAGTCTGGTAAGTCTGCCCATCCCCACCATGCCGTAGCTATGGCGGCTCCGTACGGATGGACGGGCGATGCCAAACCAATATTACATCTGCCTTTGTTGAGGGATAATAAACGTTACCATGAATTCAGATATTGGACTCTTATCACACAAAATATTTATACCTTCCGTTACAGACTGTTGGCCTACTGGGAGAAGATAAATGATACAAGTCAACTGACCATTGATATGTAAAAGAAAGAAATATTGAAAGAGCAGTAATCCATTTTTTGAATACCATTTTCAAAAAAAAATATTATTCATGCACTTATGGCAAAAATGCATAATAAGAAGCAGTTACATATGTTTTTCATTAAGTCTGTAAAACGAATGTAGGCGTCCAATAGATATATCTGATGTTTCTATTCTATATCTAACATCATCTAGAATTAATTGATTTCCTTTCAGATAGCATCACATCATCTTCAAACAAACTTGGTGCTCAACCCCCCTTATTACCAACATGTGAGGCTTGCTAAGCATACATTTACAGCTCTTTCTAACATACAACAAATCCGCAGCAGATGACTTTGAAAAGAAAACTTGGAAATTCTTGCAAAATGAAAGTAAAGTTAGTAAAAAGAGTTCTTAACATTGCGCAGAAGCATCAGAAAGTGTCTGTATGTGAAGGAGGTATGACCCATTCTTCTATAATTGAAAATGTTTTTTGAGACAAGAATGAACAGCAGAGTGCCATGATGACCGTGAAATGTTCAATTCAAAATCTTTCTTTAATTTAATTTTTGTTTTTGTAATGCAATTTTGAGGATCAAAAACTCTCTAGAGCAACATTGAACATAGTTCCATAGTTGTCTAATGCAAAGGCGTCAAAGAGCAGCTGTATGTGGGAAAGGGGAGTTTAAATATTTATCATAAAATGATTTACTTAGCCCTTTCCAAACTGCAGTTGCATTTTGATGCATCTGCAGCAGACTGTTTTTTTAAACATTATAGCAAAAGGGGAAATTCCTAAAATTTGGCAAGTAACCTAGACTAAGATTTTGACCCAAAATGACACATATTCAAACTCGCGTTAGATATCATCAGGACAAACATTCTGACAAAATTTTAATATGATCAAGTCTAAAATGCAAACTTTAATATGGCCGAATGACCTAATCGCTGGCTCAACATGACCAGTTTTCGAACTTAACATCATCCAAGACAAAATTCTCAATCAGTTTCATGAAGATTGAGTGAAAACTGTGATATCTAGAGAGTCCAAGACCGACAGACAGACAAAGTGTGATAAGCTCATATTGATTTGCGTTTAAGCGAGTTAAAAATTCATGCACAAAATCTCATGACCTTAAGATTTATTTCCTTATCAATTGTGCGGTTACACTATACTCATTGATCGTAGGATTAATCCACCATTACAGCATTTGTTCCCAGAACGGGTCCTCCATTATACATATCATGTTGATCATTAATCTGATATCTTCTTTATCATTTTCTCAACCCTTTCCCTTTTACTGATTGATTGATTGGGGTTGAACCCTTTCCCTCATACGACAATTCTGCAGCAGACGACTTCGAACATATTTTGTCAAAAAATAGAAAATCTCTATACTTGAATGGATAACCTATGACTAAAAGTGGAAAACATTGTGGCAAAAGAAGAAATTGCTGCAATTTCTTCTTTTGTCACTATGTTTTCAAAAAGCTGTCTGCTGCAGAGGCGTCAGAAAGCGTCTATATGAGTGAAAGGTTTAACACCGTTTTCAATAATTTCTCAGTCAAATCATGGCGGCCTGTTCACCTACTCATGTGTTTCCTGGATTATCTCACACCAGTACTCCACACAACAGTCTTTCCAAGCAACTGGCTGCTTTTCCACAAAGACTGTGTTAGCCCATCGGTGGAAGATGAATGACTCTTGTCATAGTGAATTTTGTCAAACGGCGGAAAGAATGTTGGTCGAACTCAAGTTCAAACTCACGACCCTGGGATTGACAGACTTATTAAACCCACTGGCTAACCTGGGCTCGGCCTCCCTTTTTAGATCTCTATAGCTGTAGACTACTATCAAAGACACTATTGGAAAAGGATGTACCCAACATCTGAGTTCTGTGATGAGCTAGTTAGCTAGGTGCCTAATATCTAACTTCTGTTATGAATAAGGTTAACATTTGCCACATACAAACAATCTGCAGCAGATGCATTTCACAAATCATTTTGGCAAAATTATGGCAAAACTACAAATAAAAGTGTTACCTGTATTATTGAATAGAGTTAAAAACATTGAGGCAAAAGGAGAAATTGCTCATAATAATTTTAAAAGCCACCTGCTGCAGCTATGTTGCTTCAGATTTTGTCTGCAGGTGGGAAAGTGTGTATTGGTCTTATCTTTTTCCTCAATCAATCAGAGAATAATTGAAACATCTACAGAGACTTATAGAGACAATGGCTGATTATATTCATGGTTCAATGTACTGAATGGTGGAAGGCAATAAAAGGTTGTGTTGTGGGCGTTTTAACAAAAATAACCACATTCTTTTCTTGTCCATCAAATACAATTAGCTATTAACCCTTTCCCTCATACGACAATATTGCAGCAGACGACTTTGAACATATTTTGTCGTCTGCTGCAGATGCTCCAAAAAAGGTCTGCAGGTGCGAAAGGGTTTAATGTAATGTGAAGTTACTGCAAAGGTTTTTTGAAAATATCATAAAGTGTAGTGGCATCTATCTTTGGTCCAAAATGTTTTCAGGATTAATGGCATGAATGATACACAGACTTAACCCTTTCCCTCATACGACAATTCTGCAGCAGACGACTTCGAACATATTTTGTCAAAAAACAGAAAATTTCTATAATTGAATGGATAACCTATGACTAAAAGTGGAAAGCATTGTGGCAAAAGGAGAAATTGCTTGTTTTGAGCAATTTCTTCTTTTGTCACTATGTTTTTAAAAAGCTGTCTGCTGCAGAGGTATCAGAAAGCGTCTATATGAGGGAAACGGTTAACCCATGAAGGGAATCAGAAACCATAATCCCTGAATGGAATCAAAAACCTAATTCACAAGAATTAACCATTTACACATTGGGATTCATCTGCAGCCAATATTTTAAAGTAGTGAATTTATAAGCAGTTTCTCCTTTTGCCGAAATGTTTTCACCTCTATTCAATAATTATACTTTCATTGAAGAGATTTGTTGTAAGTGGGAAAGTGTTAATACAACATCATCTAGATGCAATAATATTTACATCAATCAAAAAGACACAGAGCAACAGGTGTAACTAAATCTGTTTATTATTAATCCTTTATCCTTTTACTAGATATTTTACAAAGCAAATCAGATTCTGGAATATTAAATCTTTCCCACATGCAGATGCATCTTGACACATCTGTAGAAGACAATTTTGTTAATATTACAAAGGTGGCAAATTACTCACGATGAGCAATTTTTCCTTATACCACAATTAAGTTGAACTCTATAAAATAATTATTCTTTCATTATAGAAATTTTCCATATTTTTGTATAGATGTTTTAAAAGTTGTCTGCTACAGATTTGTTTTATATGGCAAAACGTTAACTTTTGAAATACTAAAAGCCATATCCATGACAACAGTTTCCTTTGCATTGCATGAAACCTTATAATGATTCTAAAATGTCCTATCTGCTATTAATGCATTGTTAAATAATAACCATGCACTGACTTTAAGATCGAGTGCTATGAGTAAAGTCATCATACACCATATCTATAACCGACAATTCTGCAGACGATGACTTTGATCCTATTTTGTCAAAAAATAGAAAACATTGTGGCAAAAGGAGAAATTGCTCTTTTTGAGCAATTTCTTCTTTTGTCACTATGTTTTCTAAAAGCGGTCTGCTGCAGAGGCATCATAAAGCGTCTATATGAGGGAAAGGGTTAAAAATATTAGTCAGTAAATGCCATAATGAAAATCATATACAATAGAATAGGTCTGATGACATTCATTACCTGTTAGTGAAAAAATAATTCTATAAAGCTTTTAGCCAACAACTGCTGTGTAAAGTATTATTTATCATAAGCCCCTTCCCACATACACGATTTGCAGCAGATAACTTTCAAAACATCTATGAAAAATACCGAAAGGTTTTAATTATTAATTAATATTTTGGCAAGTTCAGAAATTCCTCATTATGAGCCATTTCTCCTTTTGTCACTATGTTTTCAAAAGGTCATCCTCTGCAAATGCATCAAAGTGTGTCTGCAAGTGGGAAAGGGTAAAAGACTTCCTTTTTGTCCTAAGTAATATAGCACAAAATTATTTTTGAGACATATCACTGTAGATGATACAAAATCCATAGAAATTAGGTTTTCTGCAATTGCAAAACATTATGCTTTTATATATCTTTCTATTTTATTAGATTCCTTGCTAAGTTTTTGTTGTTTTTCATGCAAATTCAGCGTAATTTGTACAAACAGCTGAACATTTCTGTAACAATGACAAGAGTGGTTAAAGATGGGCCCTAACTTTATCACCAGAGTAATGGCATATAGTAGCAAACATGTCAGGTCTGACTCATAGAAAGCCCTACTATAGTCCCTTAAACAGCATTCTTTTCCAACCAATCAATTTAGAAGGACAACAGATTCAAAAGAGAATTTTGTACTTTTTTATCCTTTTCTGATCCCACAGAAACTACAATTCTACCACGATAATAACAAGAGGGCCATGTCAGATGGCTGCAGATTGCTCACCAAAATTATGCAATGTTTTTTTCTAATGCAAAAGACATCATGCCAATTATTCTAACAAAGACTCAAATAAAACCTCCAGTGTTAACAAGATTTTCCTTCATTTGGCCTAGTGACCTATTTTATTTACCTAATATGACCCATAATCAAACATGGACTAAATATCATCAAGACAAATATTCTGACAAAGTTTCAACTTACCCAATTTTAGTAACAAGAGGGCCATGAGGCCCTAGAATCGCTCACCTGAGAATGGGCTATTTAAGACTTTAACTCTTTCAGTGCCAATAGCAATATCATCAAGACAAACTTTCTGACAACATTTCAAGCTGCTCAAATCAATCAAAAATGCGATCTCTATAGTGTTAACTAGATTGTTTTACAATTTGGCCTAGTGACCTAGTTGTTGATCTGACCTGACCCATATTCAACATACCCTAGATTTCATCAAGACAAATATTCTGACATTGTTTCAACATGCTCAATCCAAAAATGTGGCTTCCAGAGTGTTAACAAAATTTTCCTTCAATTTAGCCTAGTGACCTAGTTTTTGACCCGACATGACCCAAATTTAAACTTGGCCTAGATATCATCAGGACAAACTTTCTGATAAAGTTTCAACATGCTCAAGTTTAAAATGCGGCTTCAAGAGTGTAATCAAGATTTTCCTTAAATTTGGTCTAGTGACCTAGTCATTGACTCAACATGACCTATATTCAAACATGGACTAGATATCACTAAGACAAACATACTGATAAAGTTTCAACATGCTCAAGCCAAAAATGTGGCTTCCAGAGTGTTAAGAAGATTTTCCTTCAATTTGGCCTAGTGACAGTTTTTAACCGGACATGACCCATATTCGAACTTCGCCTAGATATCATCAAGACAAACATTCTAACAAAGTTTCAAATGCAGCTTCCAGAGTGTTAACAAGATTTTCCTTACATTTGGCCTAATGACCTAGTTTTTGACTCGACATGACCTACATTCAAACTTGGCCTAGATATCATCAAGACAAACATTCTGACAAAGTTTCAACATGCTCAAATTTAAAATGCAGCTTCCAGAGTGTTAACAAGATTTTCCTTCAATTTAGCCTAGTGACCTAGTTTTTGACCTGACATGACCCATATTCAAACTTGGCCTAGTTATCACTTAGACAAATATTCTGACAAAGTTTCAACATGCTCAAGCCAAAAATGTAGTTTTTGACCAGACATAACCTATATTCGAACTTGGTCTAGATATCACTAAGGCAAACATTCTGACAAAGTTTCAACATGCTCAAGCCAAAAATACGGCTTCCAGAGTGTTAACAAGATTTTCATTAAATTTGGCCTAGTGACCTAGTTTTTGACCCAACATGACCCAGTTTCGAACTTGGCCTAGATTTGATGGAGATATATGACAGGTTCCATTTAAAACTTGTGAAAACGTCATTTTGTCCGTCAATTTTGTTTAAGCTTAACATTTGAAAGACCTTGTAATGTATCTTTATTTACTAGGCCTGGTGAATTAGAGTATTGAAAATAGTTCTTAAAAAAAATGTTTAAATTCCATTAATCGGACATTTTGAGGGGAAAAACTGGATTTGTATATCACAAAATGACGTTAGTTTGACGGAATGTATGTCCCGGCGTTTACACCATGTTAATTACCTGGTATTTTTTTTCCATTCAAAGACCAACATCCTAGGTAAGTACGGTTTATTATTGATATAAATACTTTGCAATTATAAAAAATAACATCTTCTGTTGTTTAGTTTGATTAATGAAAGACATTTTATGGATTTTATTTTTGGTACGAATCGTACTGCGCGTCTGTCAATCGAGTGACGTTTCCAAAATGTGAAGAAACTCAAGCTTGTAAGCATGAATGTTTAATGAGGCAATCTAAGTTAGATAGGAACAACTTGTCCTTGTTAAAACAAATGTCACCATCGATAATTTTTATACAACTTTCGCGAAATTCTAAAAAAACAAGTTGCGAACATAATTTCTGTCAATTTTTGTTAGTGACGTTCGACCTATCCCGCACCGTCTTAGAGGGTTACTACCCGCTGATTCATTCTGATTGGCTGATTGCGGTAAAAACCGAAGTAAGCCGCATGATTCAAAATGGCTGGCGGGTGAGACGCTGAGATAATTTAGGTTAGTTTTTTAAGTTTAATCGTGTCTGTCAACTTTATTTTATGTTCGCAACTAATGACGTTCTCCAAAAAGGTTGTGTTCTATCGATTCCCGTCATTTTGGGACACTAATATTTTGTATTTGAGGTCAGAAATGCATTTGATTCGCCGGCAACAGGTGATCTCTTCGATAGTTTCGGTTTATTTCGAAAAACACCCATGTGCATGAATGAACGTCATTTTCTGACGGAATAATAAGTTGCGATCGTATGTTTGTGACGGATATTTCTGTTGCTTATGTCAGGATTTGACAGATATTATATTGTGAACGTCATATCATGACAGGAAAATGTGGCGAACGTTATTTCTTGTGAAGTTGCTTATGTCATTTTGACAGACAAAAGCTTAATACACTTGTTTTATCTTGTGAGTAGGGCAACTTATTTTATGATTTCAAAGTTTTAGTGTTTTAGCTTAACACCAGGGTTAATTTTGAAAATTAATACCCCATTGTACAAACAATTGTGACCATTTACGTTGTGAATGTCAGCTTTTGACAGACTTTTAGTTTAATCAAAATGATTAATAGTTGGAGTCCATTATGCAATGTTTATTAATTATGCTTTTTTGTAGCAACGGTACCAATGACGTTGACCCCACCCTCGCGCGTGATGGCACCCCCACACCTGAGGACACTAGGCCTACACCTGAGGACACTAGGCCTACACCTGATAGCACCCCCACACCTGAGGACACTAGGCCTACACCTGATGGCACCCCCACACCTGAGGACACTAGGCCTACACCTGATGGCACCCCCACACCTGAGGACACTAGGCCTACACCTGAGGACACTAGGCCTACACCTGATGGCACCCCCACACCTGAGGACACTAGGACTACACCTGATAGCACCCCCAGACCCAATCAAACTGAGGAGACGGACAACGCTGGTGGTGATGATATTGGCTTGTCAGGACGAGAAATTCAGTCAAGGTAAAGTAAAAGTTTCAGTAACCTTTATAAATATCAATCACACTCTACTTAGATAGATAACTTCAATGTAACGATACACTTGGCTCACGATACGTACTGTACATTTTGCAAACGATTCTATTACTTTGGTTTGATATGATATATTGGCTACATTAGCTACATTATGATTTTATATAGCAAGTTGTAGTGACAATTATCCAATTTATACACAAGAACTATAATTTGTAGCTGCATCTAATATTAGGCCATTATTTAGAAGCTTTTGATTATTTGCTTCATCAAAAACAACATCTGCATGGTTGATGTCGCCATTATTGATTTTTGTTCATGAATTTCTTCCTCCAAAAGAAATACCCTTTGGATATGTCTAAAATACGGAAACCGTACTAAATCGAACACCGAAAATGGCAATTAAATCGAACAACTTCGGTAATACAGAGTATCATTACATCCCTACTTCAATGACCTGCAAAATGTTTGATACAAGCTTTTTTATTTGACTCTGCCTTTGTCACAATGTATCTGACCATAAGATCTCGGATGTTTCCAAATTTCATTAATATCAACAGCTGGACTCAAACAGTCATTGTAGATAACACTGTATTTGCGGCCACAAAACTATTTTAATCAGTAGAGCGTATACAGGCCCTCTTGGGCCTCTTGTTTCTGTTTTCAAGAGTCATTTCAAGATTATAAATACGACATCCCTTGTATATGTAGTCAATATGTTCAATTAAGTTCAAATACATTAACAATTGTGTTAAATTTTATTAAACCAGGTTTACAACAGGGGTCCTAGTTCAACATGGAAAGTGTTTATATCCTGCAGTTGTAAGTCTTGTTACAAGTTACCAGTTGGTTGTTTTATTTTCACTTTTTAGGTGATTTATTGTGGGACATCATGACCCTCAAGATTGTTTTATATATAGTTAATACTCACAGTGAATTTTTAAAGGCTGTTCCCCAATTGGAAATAAACTATTTTCCCCAAAATATAAGCTATTTTTTCCCAAAAACTGATATTTTTTTCCAATTGAAAGAAATTTAACAAAATCTAACATATATATATATTGGTCTTTTGGATTGGAAACTGCCGCATTGTGTCACTGTGAATTTTAACTGTAGAACAGTTGCTTTATTCAGGTTATACTTATACAAGTTGTTGGTTTTATATCGTTCCTACCAATTTGAAACATATAAATTGCGCTCATTTCGATTTATCATTGTTGTTACATGTATGTTATCTTTGTTTCATCTTGTTGTTGCAACATCTTATCATTTCTATATCATAATCATTTCACCAGGTTTCAATTATTGTTTTCATTAGGACTGGTCAGTCAATGGCTCATGTTTTTTCTGTTCAAATTTAAACTGTGCTTAGATATATGATCTTGAAAAAATTAGATGCAGTGTACTCGGAAACCATCTGTTAATGCTAGAGAAAGATTTTTTGAAGTCAATATAAACAGCCAGTCAGATTGTTAATAAACAAGCTTTTAAATGAGAGCTTTTATTTCAGATTCAGATGAGGCTTACTTACTCTCCTGCAGTATGTTATATATTATATTTTCAAAGGTCAACTTTTAGTGTGAGGACGCTTTCTGCACACTCTAACATGGCTCACTGTGGGTGACTTTTTTTATTTACTAGGCAAATGTTTTTCAGGTGGACAGCTGGCCATGGGTTAAATTTTTTAGCCGTAGGCAGAAGAAAGGGTTATGGACTTTGAACGAAATCCAACACACAGTGGTTCATCAGGACATACACTTCAAACTTCAACCACCTGAAATAGTAATGTGCGGAGGTACAAGACTACTGTATCAATTCAAAGGTAAATGTCTGTGATATCCTAAGCTACATCCACAGTTTTCGCTAGAGCTTTCTGAAAGCTAAACAGTTTGGTTTATATTTCATAACTTGACTAGTGTAATATCATAATTTTATAAAACATGGCTTTATTATTTTTTTAAAGAGAAAACAATATTTCTGCTTTTCGAGCAATTTATTTTCTGATATACAGTGTCAAGTGATAAGTTGCAGGCTAAAATTTATCCTCCTAACATTTTCACTCGGTGACTCTCATACATTTAGTTTCTGCTTTCTTTATTTTCAGATGACGATATTCAACCATAGGCACACGTCGGCCGGCACTGTTCAAGTCAACCAGTTGAGTTTGTTGTTCACTCCTGTACGAAAACTCTGAGCCAATTCTGTACAGAGTCTGTACCAATTCTGGGCAGAATACATACAGAATTTCTGTTTTCTGTACAGAATAAATACAGACACAGAATCTGATATAAATTCTGTACAGACTTTTTGTTTTTTTCTGTACAGAATCTTACTGAACCAGGTTTTTGTCTGTACAGATTATTGTATCAGACAGATTTTTCGCACTTAGAAAAAAAAGCGAACCAGAAAAATGGACTTAGACAAAAAGTGAACCAGAATAATTGAGCTTAGAAAATTTCTTAAATCATGCATGTTTTTTTTAAATATTGAGGGACGTAGATAAGCAACTCCACCTGTACACCTGTTATCTGGTTAAAATATGACATGGAGAAATAAAATTTTCCAAATTTTCACATTTTGTAGCAATTAATTAAACTTTGAAGTCACATTTGGCACATGTATATAAAAAACCCATACATATTCTGAAAGCTTAACATTTCAACTAAAGTTAGAAATACATTGAACATCTAGAATTTGTTTGTGTTTTGAATAATGCCTGGTTTAAAAGACACAGGGAATGAGGGATTGTGATTTCTGTATTTTATTAATTTTGTTCCAAATTATTGATAGAATGACATTACAGTATTCATAAGGATAAAATATTATCAAAGAGTGTAGCGTATTAAAATATTGTTATCCATTGGAACAGAACAATGTTTAAACTTCCAGAAAATATCTTTGTTATTTTCATATCTCATTTTTCATTTTCATTTCAATAGTTTTTGAGTTTTACTTGCTACAAATGTTACGACGGATTTTAGTGGGTCACACTTACGAACGTGTGTTTATAACGGTGAACCGGAAATTTGAATGACTGCAATTTCAAGACGATGAACGTGCGGTGTTCGCCTCATATTCTACTACCAGGTATGTTTTTTCTGATCAATATCAAATTAAACCTTATAATCTGAGCTTTATTTTAATATAGAAATTCTGGATATCGGCCTGAAATTGACAAATGCATAGCAATTCTAGTACGAATCGTGTTCGCTACGCGATTGGCCGCCATTTTATGTCTTTGTCAACACAGCGACAAATCGGTTTTAAAGTCCCGATTAATTCAATAAATACCTCAAAATAATGCGTGTTAAAACAGTAATACATTACTATTGCAATACATATTATCTTTCTAATGAAATTTATACTTTCTCAATCTTCAAAAGATATATTTTCATGATCTTCGACACATCTGTTTTTCTGGGTTAAATCCGTGAGAGAAATATTTAAATCTTCATCGTAGTTTTTGGTTTATAATTCTAATAGATATGATTATTTGTTGAAAAATACCTATCAAATATAATCTTACGTTATTCTGTTCTTAATATTTGATATTTCCACCTTTTTCACAGGTTTTTCGAAACCAGATGTTGAGAGCTTGCCACTGATAACTAGCGTCGAATTCGGACATACTCATTTTCGGATAGTGTAGGATAAAATCTAAATTTTTACAGTAGGACTTATTTGAGGTGTTTTTTCAGTTAACACTTTCCCACACAAAACAAATCTGCAGCATACGCCTTTGAAAATGTCTATGCAAAAATATTTTAAGTCGTCAAAAATGAAATTTTAAATGGGAAAGGAGTAAAATAATAGCAAAATTTAAAAACTTATTTTTTTTTAAATTCCAGATGCTGTTACTCACATTATTGTTGGCATGCAGTTGAAAAATGGATCAAGCAAGAAATTCCTGGGCAAGCAAGGAAAGAGAAACAAGACGTTAAGAAACAAAAGAATTAAAGATACAGTTTATGATTTAAACCATTTATGACATTGAATACCAAGAGGAGATGTGCATAATCCTAAAGGTTGTTTAAAAGAAAATATCTCGTTTGATATTGAAAATGTTTGTGTTTAAACTTAAATAAAATATTATGTTACTTACACCATTTTTTTTGCGAATTTTTCATTGAGAAATTTATCCTTTTGATGTTTTCAATTATGTCCAATAGTTGAATATCTTTGAAAAACATTGTTGCAGAAGGAGAAATTGCTTGTTTCAAACAATCCCTCCTTTTTCAACAATGTTATCACAGGTTTTCTGGTGCAAATGTGTCTTCAAGTGGGAAAGGAAATATTACTACACATTTTTAGCATTTCTCCATACAGAATTAATTCTGTACAGATTTTTTTCTGGCCAGACTTTTTCTGCTCCCAGAATTTTTTCTGGCCAGAATTTTTCTGCACCCAGAATTTTTTCTACACCGATTTTTTTTCTGCCTAATTTAAATATTTCGCGAAATTCTGTACAGATTTTGCTCTTTGTCTCCATTTGAAAAATCTATTTATAGAATCTGGTTCAACTATGTCTCAATGAACCAGATTTTTTTCTGTACAGAGACTGCTGCACAGTTTCTGTATTTTATTCTGTACAGAATCTGGTTCTAGTCTGCCCAGACTATTTCGTACAGGCTGTTATGACCAATAAAAGTTTCAGTTAAACATGGTTGTTTCTTGATATATTCTGGATGAGACACAATGTTGTATACATGTCAATCATCATAGAGAGTGTGTAGGCTAGAGAAATAGTGTCTTGCCTAAGGACACCCTGGCCGAGGATCGAACCCAGGACCTCCAGATTTGAAGTCCAGTGTATTACCAACTGCGCCAATGCAGACTTCATTGCAAGACTAAAATATCTGTAACTAAGACTTGAAGGGACTAATATGAATCTACAGATATTAATAAGATTAACAAAACGATATGAAAGTGATTTGAAATGATATGCATGTACATTCAGCAGCTATGGTGAGCCCCAAGGTCCCTTCACGCTAGGGGAGCCTTGTTAACCAACCATTTCCAGTGTAAAAGCAAAACATGATGAGATGAGAGATGAGATAATGGTTGGAGGGAAGTTTCAGTAACTAGTCAGTCCATACAACATTTTGCCATGAACAAATATAATAAGTAGGAAAAAGCTTCTGCCATTTTAGGGACCTACAATAAATGTTTACATCCACTGTACATAGTTCTGAGACTTCCCCAACTCAATATGGTGAAGTGTAAAAAAAACGTCTACCCTAGGACTATGTTACAAAGCACCATAGCATGTGCATAGGTAGTTAATGGGTTAAGGGCAACATACACATAGCTAATTATCAACACAAGCAGTGAATGGGTTATTAAGTATTCTTTTATATTGTTCCCTCGAAATAGAATGTAAGCAAAATCTTGTGCCATCAAAAAATTATGTTAGCAAAAACATTGTTCCGTCAAAACATTATGTTGGCAACAATTTTTCCGTCAAAAAATGACGATATCAACACTAAAAAAGTTGCATAAACCTGTATTTGAAACATTCTTTGCAGAAATCATACTTACTTTTGATACAGTTTTCAATAAATTGTTACTTTAATAATTTGGTTATTAATTTAATAAAGGTAATCTCTTTAATTTTCATACTTTTTGAAGTTGTGAACATAAAAATTTCCGTCAAATATTCCGTCAAAAAATGACATTAGCAACCTGAAATTTAAAATTCGATTTAAAAGCAAATAAAACGTGATAGAATTTTTATTTTCATTTTTTTGACACCATATTATCACAATTATGTCATTTACTAAAAAAATCCTGCATTTTTTTATGCAAAATATTATTTGTCTAATTGGACCTAATTCCACACTCTTGAATGGAATCTGTCATATGTTCTGATAAATTGTCATGAAGATTGGATGCAAAATGAAGTTTTTTAAAGTAAAACATATTTTTATTAGAAAATACTTACCAGTCATTTAATACCTGATATATAATGTGATATACACGGTTGGCGGTAAACACCGCTGCACGTGGCCAACTTTTCACTTTTAGTTTACAGTAAGTGTTGGTTGACGACGCGGGGATGGGAGGTGGGAATCTGAAATGACTGGTAAGTATTTTCTAATAAAAATATGTTTTACTTTAAAAAACTTCATTTTTATGTCAAAAATACATTACCAGTCATTTAATACCTGATGACTTTTCAGCATAGGTCGGGAGGATCGGCCAACACTTCCAGTCCTTACAGGCAATGTAGTACCATGCATTTTTATATTTAATTACGAAGTACTATTGAACACAACCGCCTTTAAAAGTAGGAGAAAGGATTGAACAGAATTTCAATCTTAATGTATGTTATTGTTGTGTTTAACAAAATTAGCATATAACTCGCTGAGAAGCCACTAGTGGTCCCAGAGAGAACAGGTTTTCCGTTTGTGCAGACATGGAGCGCAGATAAAAGGTTGAAAATGTAGACTGCGACTTCCATACCGCGGCACGAAGAATGTCTTCCAAAGGTACGTTGTTGGAGAAAGCCCAACTAGCCGAGAGAGCTCTAATCTCATGCGGACGTATCCGAAGAAACGAGAGATCTCGAGCTGACAGATCTTTGTAAGCTAATTTTATTGTACAGGATATCCAGCGGGAAATAGACGCCGCTGAGATATCCTTACAACCTATAAGAGGGAGAAACAACCTCTTCCTACGGCCCCTTTTCCCCTCAACTCTCTTAAGATAAAACTTAAGAGCTCTGACGGGACAAAGAAGTCTGTCGGTGTCCGATGGACCACAGTTTCCAGAAAGACTGGGAACCGTGATTGGTTTCGGAAGAACCGAAGGCAACTGGTTCTTTGCTAGAAAACCCGGTTGACACAGTAGAGTTAATGAGTCATCAGATTCATTGAACCTGATAAACCCTGTTTCTACAGAAAGAGCGTGTAGTTCACTCCTACGGCGAGCGGTTGCAAAGGCAAGAAGAAAAACAGTTTTGTATGTTAAGAACTTCAATGACGCAGAAGATAGAGGTTCGTAAGGCGCCTTTGTAAGAGACCAAAGAACGCACGATAAATCCCATTTTGGAGTTAAACTCCTAAAAATAGGTTTATCTAGCTCGAATGATCGCATAAGTTCCGAGAGAAATGGATTAGAACCAATTCGCTCTCCCCCTTTGAACTTAAGCGTATTCGATAGCATAGAACGATACCCCTTAATCGTGCTAACTGCTAGATCTTTTTCTTCAAAAAGAAAAAGTAGAAAGTCGGCAATCCTGGTTATAGAGGGACACTCAGGATTGATCGACCTAGCACGACACCAATCTGAGAAGACCGTCCACTTGGAATCATAGACGATTCTAGTAGACCTCCTTCTAGACTGAGCGATGCGAGAGGCAACTTTTCGAGAAAAGTTTCTCTCTCGGATCGAACGCTTGATAACGTCCAAGCGTGAAGGTGTAGCATTGCCGGGTTTGGGTGAAGACGCCGACCCGGTTGCTGAAACAGAATGTCGTCTTGTAAAGGAAGACGTATCGGTTGTGCCGAGAGGCAGGCCAGGAGGTCGTTGAACCACGACCTCTGGGGCCAAAATGGCGCTATCAACAGGATTCTGCACTGTTGAGAACGTAGAACTTTTTGTAGTACGATCGGTACCAGAATGAACGGGGGGAACGCATACCCGAATAGACGGTTCCAATCGAGAGTCAGTGCGTCCACTGCCCAAGCTGCAGGATCGTACATCGGCGACACATAGAGTGGCAGCCGATGATTGACTCTGGTGGCGAAAAGATCCACCAGGGGTGTCCCGATCCGCATGAATACTGAGTTTACTACACTCTGATTCAGTGTCCATTCCGCCGGAAGAATTTTGTTTTGGCGGGACAGACTGTCTGCTAAGACATTTAGATGGCCGGGGACGTGTTTTACTACTATTACTAACGACGTCTCCTGGCACCAAAGGAGTAACTTCCATGTCTCCAGAAAGAGTAGATGGGAGTGCGTTCCTCCTTGCCTGCGAATGTAGGACACAACAGTAGTATTGTCCGTCGACAATAAAACAGTTGTGTTCGCAACGGAGGCAGAGAACTGTTTGAGAGCTAGCAGGACTGCTCTCAATTCTAAGTTGTTTATGTGAAAACAACGTTCCTCCGCTGTCCACATGCCCTGGGCTGTTAAGCCCTGTGGCTCTAAATGAGCTCCCCAACCCACAGCACTGGCATCTGTAAAGAGGTACAGATCCGGAGGCGCTGTGATCAAGGGCACCCCTTGTAGATAGATTGACGGATTTAGCCACCAGCGAAGGTGTGACTTGAAGAAATCCGTCAGAGCTACCTCCTGTTCCAGTGAGTCCACAGATGGACGCCACCGGGACAGAAAAAGAAACTGAAGGGGTCTCATGTGGAGCCTGCCTAGACTGACTAGGTCGGCTGCTGCACTTAACGATCCCAGAAGTGACAGCATGGATCGGGCTGTTACCGACACCTGATCCAGATTGAGTCTGATCTTCTGGCACAGAGAATCGACTCTGTCCGGAGGGACCCGAATCACCGCTAGGTCGGTTAGAAACGTCATCCCCACGAACGTAAACCTCTTTGACGGAACTAAGTCCGACTTCTGCGTATTGGGAATAAGACCCAATCGCAGAATGGTCCGCCAAGCTAGAGACAGATCGTGAATTAGAATTACACGTTCTGTTCTGTGGAGTAGCCAGTCATCGAAGTATTGAAGGAGTTGTGGACCGTTCATACGTAGAAACGCTCCCACAGCATTTATAACCTTCGTGAACACTCGCGGAGCGGACTTGAGGCCGAAGGGAAGTGCCCTGAATTGGAACACTTCCCCATTTACCACAAACCGAAGGTATTTCCTCGACGAGGAAGCGATCGGAATATGGTAATATGCGTCTGTCAGGTCTAAAGAGACCGCCCAGTTGTCTTTCCGAATAGCCATTCTGATGGAGCGGGCCGACTCCATCTTGAATTTCTCGACCGGTATTAATAGATTCAGGGCTGATAAATCTATCACCGGTCTCCACCGACCGTCCTTCTTCGGAACGAGGAAGAGACGGCTGTAGAAACCCCGAGTATTGGGGTTGAGAACCCTCTCTATGGCCTTCTTTTTCAGAAGTGACGAAATCACTTCTGACATGGCCGGATGGCGTGATGACAGTTCGATCGGCACGCTTGTCATGGGAGGAGGGGAAACGAAGGGAATCAGATACCCTTCTTGTATCACAGATAAGATCCAACGATCCTCTGTGATACTCTCCCATTCCTCCACGAAGAATGACAAACGGCCTCCTACTGCTATCTCCGGCCTCGGGATGATCATAGAGAGGTACGTATCCCTAGGGCTGCGGCCTAGGTGCCGTGCCATACCTCGAAGTCTGTTTTGGCTTAGCTCCCGTATAACGGGGCTTTGGCTTAACAAACTTCTGGCCCGTGGAAGGAGGTTGTTTAGGCGGCAACGCCTTAACTTCCTGTTTTTGCTTCTTCGCCGGGGGCTTCCTAGGCTTGCCCCATTTCGCCGACGGTGCAGAGTGTTTATTACTCTGCGAAAAAGCATTAGCTGCGCTAGCCGACAGGCGTCTAGACTGTTCTGACGCATCAGATACAGTCACCGCAGCTACCCTTCCACCAAAGAGAAGGTTTGAGGCTAAAGGAGCAGCTCTAAGACTGTCCTTGCTGGTTTGAAGTAACGGAGAAGATTTGATTAGCGTCGCATCTCTCCTTACGGAAAGCATTTCTGTGGCGTTCTGTAAATTCAGAGCCATTAAATGCCGATTACCCGTATCAAACGCCTCAAGAATTCTGCTAGCCCCTCTGCTAGAGACGTTCTCCTCTTTTAGTAACATGGCTAGAGCTATCGCGAAATGATCGTCATGGGATGACACCATGACTCCCAGACGCGCTCTGGCCTCCCATCTCTCAATAAGTTTGGCGTTAACCGTTATTGACGTGGGTGCAGACAGCCCCAGTGTAGCCGCATCTCCGTCTAAGGTTGGTACTTTCACAGGAAAGAACTCCTTAGAAGCTACATAAACCTTCGGAGACACCCATTCCTTAGAAATGGCTAGTGGGACTGACCAGGCTGGTTCAATCGTAACCAACGATCTGGTGGACTGCAACTGGTCCAACAATCTGCCCAGATTGTTTGCCTGTGGAAGTAACTGTTGTGGAGTTGTAGTCTCCGCATTCAGTTCTTCCAAACTGGAAAGGTTTTTACGACGAGGGGGAGCGTCAACCTTTGGGCAAAAAGTACTAGGAACAACCCTAAATACTTCCTCAATGGCCTGCTGTAGTGACCAACGTTCTACAGCTGGCTCGTCCATTGTAGTGTGCTGACTTTCCAATTCTTCGTTAGACGACGAACTGGAATCTTGTCGGACCCTACGACGTGACAAATTGCCTCTAACCGGTCTTTCAACCGGTTGGTCAATTTCTGAATCAGACATAGATTCTTCCGATTCTATGTTCTGATGTCGATCCTGTGAAATGGCCCTTCTCTCCGCAGCAGAGAGAGGTCGCACAGTGTCGATTGTTGGGGCCGAACTAACCGTATGGGACGGTCTCGACCTACCCTTTATCGGATAAGTATAATTATCCTGAACGGGGGTTCGCCTTTCTAAAGACTGCCTCGAGAGATGTCTTTCCGGGAGTCGTAAATTCTCCAGATCTGGAAATTTAGTATCCCGGTAGGCTTGGTTTCCTTGCCTATCATACAGCCGTTCCACCTTGTGTAACGGCGCATGGTGTAGGGGCGGAGAGTTCTCTCTAGAATAATACACCGTCTCCCTAGGAGAACGGTAGTACTTCTCCGTCTGATAGTCCCTATAACCACTGTTAGGCGTTTGGATATATGAACCTGGTACATACTGTCCAGTGTTCTGTACATCCATGTATTCCGGCTGTGCCGCGAATGAATGATACCTTGTATCTATTCGGTAGTGACACACAGGGGCCATCTGCCCCGTACCTGGTTGCCCGGTGGTACCCGTATGACTGGTGCTCGGACGCGTCATAGACGGGTGACTAATCATCTGATTGGACCAATCTTTAGTAAATGATTGGCCAATTCCATTGTCAACTGAATTCCCGATGACCGGGATCATGTTTAACTGTCTGACCGGTTGCCCGGTTACGTCATAATTAAATGACTGAGTAGCTACCGGTCGCGTCATGTCTCCATGACTACCCGGTTTCCCGGTGACCTGACGCGCCACGGCGTAATGAGTGACCGGTTGCCCGGTGTCATAAGGGTTTTGCTCTGACGCAATTCCCGGTTGACTAGGGGTAGGCAGTATTTCAACTGCTCTATCCCCTGTCTCCAAATTCTGTCCGGAGACGGAATTTGGCACTCTGCTGGATTCCGAAGAATGTTTTCCCGCAGAGCGTGGTGTTAGCAACGGCCAATCAACAAGGTTTCCCTTATAATGGCCTATGGCGTCTCCCGAAGGATCAGCCCTAACACCTAGCGTTGGAAGTTGTCGTTCGGCAGAACTGACACCCGACGCTAACATCCGTTCCCCCGTGTCCCGTGAAGAACCAGCCGAAGCTGAGGGGGGGGCGGTTGTAAAGAGTGATTTAATAGTTCTTACCTTTTGATCACTCTTCTTGGCAGCAGAGTCTGATTGCGAAAATCCATCGAATTCTGCTTCACTAGTCGAGCTAAGAGACACCTTCACCGGGATCTTCTTAGTCTTACGGCTTTTGTGAGTCCTCCTCGCCCCAGCCTTTATCCAAATGGCTTCAGGCCAAGACGAGCAGTACTCACAGGGTGAGTCCTTTATGCACTTAGTGCACGAAATGCAGGACGGATGCGTGTCCCATAAAGCCACTAAGTGACCACACGAGCCACGCCTCTGTTCACCCTTATGTGACATATTAATGCAATACACAATATGAAATTCAACAAAGAAACAAATATTTTTCTATTTTTTTTTTTTTTTTTTTTACTACTCGTCGCTCACGGAACGTATTCAATGAAAATTATTTTTTCAAAATATTTTCCACAATTGTAAATGCCATAAACATACGAAGTAAATACAATGAGATAATACAATATTATCGGTAACAACCAGGTCGCTTACGGAACGTATCAATGAAAATTATTTTTTCAAAATATTTTCCACAATTGTAAATGCCATAAACATACGAAGTAAATACAATAAGATAATACAATATTATCGGCAACAAACAGGTCGGTAGAATTAACCGTTTAGTAATGCACGGCCATTAAAACTCCGACACGTAACTGAAATAGTGGGTGGGGTAACCACCCGTGACTCTCAGCAAGTTGTAAAATACAAAAGACAACTTAAACACAAACAATAATTAAACATAATTACAGTTAGTAAGAAGTTAATGTAAAGCAATTAACTGAATGAAAGCGACTGTTAAAGCGAAAGCATTAACAAACAAAGAAAATTAAATTTAGAAATGAAAATAAATTCTTAGCCTGTAGGTCGTTGTGTCCAGAAACTAAAAGTGAAAAGTTGGCCACGTGCAGCGGTGTTTACCGCCAACCGTGTATATCACACAGGGCGTGAGGAATACGCTAAACACGTTCTTTTTTCTGGATGAATTAGGGTATGGAGATTATATATCAGGTATTAAATGACTGGTAATGTATTTTTGACATAAAAATGTTGCCTCTAGAGTGTTAACAAGCAAATGTTGACGACGGACAAAAGGCAATCACAAAAACTCACCTTGAGCACTTTGTGCTCTGGTGAGCTAAAAATGCGGCCTCCGGAGTTTCAACACTATTTTCCTTCAATTTGGTCTAGTGACCTGGTTTTTAACCCAATAAGATACATATTCGAACCTGGCCTAGATATCATTAATACAAAATTTCAAACTGCTGAAGCAAAAATTACGGCATCTAGAGTGTTAACAAGATTTTCCTTTGACCTAGTGACCTACTTTTTGACCAAACATGACCCATAATTGAACTTGACCTACATATAATCAAGACACAAACATTCTGATTAAGTTTCAATATGCTCAAGTTAAAAATGTTTTCCTTCAATTTGGCTTAGTGACCTAGTTTCTAGTTTTTGACCTGGCATGACATATATTCAAACTTGGCCTAGATATCATTAAGATAAACATTCTGACCAAATTTTAAGCTGCTGAAGCAAAGAATGCGACTTCAACAGTGTTAACACTATATTTTCTTTCAATTCGGCCTAGTGACCTAGATTTTAAACAGACATGACCCAACTTCAATATTGGCTTACATATCATCAAGACAAACGTTCTGATAAGAGTTCGCTGTTTGATTTACACTCAGGTTAGGCTTATGGACCAGGTATTCAATCTGTCCCCTCACAACCTAGCTCTGAGTCTTCTTGTCGTTTTACATGGTTAAAACAGCTAACATGGACTTGTTTACTTACCCAATGCTGGAGAGGTTTTTCTATCTGTCTCTTTGACTTTAGCATCATCTTCTGTAATTACTATATTGTCTGAAAATACACAACAAATGACAATGTAAATAACAGATTACAAACTTCTTTTCTAGCAAGACCGTAATAAGTATGCGATATTAGAATGATATTAACCCTTTCCGACTTGCAGACACATTTTGACACATATGACTCGAAACATTCATATCATTAGGTAATTTATATGGTTTACCCTTCCTCACCTGCAGCAGACTGCTTGAAAAACTATTGTGAGCAATTTTTCCTTGTTCAACAATGTTTTTGACTCTATTCAATAATTATACTTTAATTCATGGAGATTTCATATTTTTGCCCAAATACTTTTCAAATGCCAAAATGTAGCATATTTGTTGTATATGGGAATAGGTTAGTGCTAATCTTTAGACTACCTACAACATAGGCTTAGCTATTAGGAGATATATAGAGATATCATGGAAAAAAAAGAACAGTTTACTTGTGCTTTTTTTTACCTCTATTCATGCAACAATTTGAACACAATGTTAAGGATGTTTAATGAAAACTGTTTCTTTATTATAAAATATAATTGAGAAATTATATTTATCATCAAAAATGAGGGTTAACCCTTTTCCATTTGCAAGATTTTTGATGCATCTGCAGCAGACAACTCCCAAACCAGCAATTTCTCCTTTTGCCACAATGTTTTCCATTTTTAGTCATAGGTTATCCATTCAATTATAGAGATTTCAATTTTTGACAAAATATGTTCAAAGTTGTCTGCTGCAGAATTTTTGTATGAGGGAAAGGGTTAATATTGTTAACTGTTCCCAACTTGCAGAAGCATTTTGACACATTTGAAAACTTTGTGGTAAAGTGAGAAATTGCTCACCTGCTGCTGATTTGTTGTATGTGGGAAAGGGTTAAATTTGGGCGCAATCATTCAATTTGTAAACTATTAGGCCAATCTGTTGAAGGCATGCAATAAACAATTTGTCAAAGAGGTGGAATTTCAGTCAATTAGTGCCTATACAAAACTATATGGTAATAATAATTATGTTATTACTTTAATTCTTGATGTCTCGCCAAAAGTTCTAGTTACCCAATAATATTTAACAAAAATGTTTGTAAATATTGTTGCATTAACCATTCAGACGTATTTTGATGCATAAGCAGTAGACAAACTTTGAAAACATTGTGGTAAAAGGAGACATTCCTTATAATGAGCCCTTTCTTCATTTGCAACAATGTTTTCAACTCCATTCAATAATATATATTTTGGTCTGCTGTAGATTTGTTACATTTTGGAAGGAGATAAAGACTATTTATTGCATTATGTAGAGATGACATTTGCATTGATGATGGTTCCCGTAATTAGTTGTTATTCTGCTGACTAATTAGTTATTATTCTAGAAACGTTGTTATTTATTTCCCCTAACAACGTTGTTTCTGCTAGATAATAACGCCTTCTGCTTCAGAATCTGAAGGGGGAATCATTATCGTTCTCATCTCTAAGTAACCATTAACCCTTTCCGACGCCTCTGCAGCAGATGGCTCTTTGAAAACAGTGACAAAAGAAGAACATGCTCAAAACGAGCAATTTCTCCTTTTGCCACAATGTTTTCCACTTTTAGTCATAGGTTATCCATTCAATTATAGAGATTTTCCATCTTTTGACAAAATATGTTAAAGTCATCTGCTGCAGATTTGTTGTATGAGGGAAAGGGGATAAAGAATATGCATTTTATTGGATTCTCGAATTGCATGCAAAATTGAATTCATCCTGAGAAATGAAAAGAACAATTTAACTAAACCTAATGTCACACATAAGCTAAAATTGAGGCACACGACTTTCAAAATGTCCAGATTACAAAAAAATCATAGTCAAAAAGATTATGGCCAAAGGAGAAATTGCTGATTAGGAGACATTTCTCCTTTTTCCACAATAATTTAAAAGTAGTCTGTTGTATATGCTTCAAAATGCATCTGTATGTATAATTTATTTGCCCTTTTTACCTGATTACGCGTTTCAAAAAACATTGCGACAAAAGGAGAAAAATCATTAGCAATTTCACATTTTATCACAAGGTTTTCAACACTTTTGAATTATTACACTTTATCTTATAAAAATATTTCATAGGTTTTCCTAAGTTTTTCAAAATTCGACTGCGGCAGATTTATTGTAAGTTGGAAAGCGTTAACAGTTTCCTGACAGAATGATCTTAGAGCTGTCTACTTTGAAAACATTCTAGAAAATCAACATCATTTCTGAAAATGTTTGCAAATATTAAAAATATTGGAAAAGGAGAAATTGCTTTTTATAAACGTTTCATCTTATTCTCACTATGTTTTCAAAAATTGTCTGCTGCATTTTGTATCAGGGAAACTTAAGAGGATGAATCAATACAATCAACAGATTTTCTGTCAGCATGACAGACATTCCGAGCATTAATGTGACAGGAAATGATTTCCCAAAACTTTCACAAAATTACTCATGATGCAATACTGATAGCACATTAATTTGCTATATATCAGCTTCTCAGAATATTTTCATCTGCACATGCAGGAAAAGCTTTCCGTGTATCAAAACGTTATGTTGTTGCTGGCTGCATTACAATGACATTTATCTGTGATTCCGAGATGATATGGTATATAACATGTACTAAAGCAAAGTTGGTTTGGCATGTAGAACACAATTTATTCCAACCATTCCCATCTGCTGACACATTTTGAGGCATCTGCAGAAGATGACTTTTGCTTTGAATAAAAGTGGAAAACATTGTGGCAAAAGGAGAAATTGCTCGTTTTGAGCAATTTCTTCTTTTGTCACTATGTTTCCTCAAAAAGCTGTCTGCAGCAGGTGTCAAAAAGCGTCTATATGAGGGAAAAGGTTAAACTCTTAAATTTGTATTAAATACATTATTTATTTATTAAGTTTTCCATATTTTTGTCTCAATGTTTTCAAAGTTATCTGCTGCTGATTGTTTGTATATTGTAATTTGGGTGAATCAAAAATGTGAGCCTGTAAATGTTATGAGTGGATTGATCTGAACTATTTAAGCTCTTTCTGCAGCCTACAAAGTCTGGAGAACACTCCTGTAATCTTTGACCCTTTCCCACACACAACAAATTTGCTGCAGATGACTTTGAAAACCTACCCGCAAAGATATGGAAAATCTCTTTAAATGAAGGTATTATTTTTTAATAGATATAAAAACATTGAAGCAAAACGAGAAATTGAGGAAAATGAGCAATTTCTCTCTTTGCCATTATGTTTTCAAAAGTTGTCTGCTGCAGAGGCGTCAGAAACTGTTTGTATCTGGGTTCATTCAATATAAAGGGAGGATTAGTCATTCAAAAAAGTTGTCGACTTCAACACAATCCTAGACAGTTAAATGACAGACAAACACTAGTATGTAGGAAGACAAAACAAATTATAACAAGAGTCTTTTTATCCCACCTCCATGTTTTCCCTGCTCTGTCACATCATATAAGTTTTCTACTATGTCACAAAAACACTATTTTCTCTTCAATATACATCTTCTAGAACTTGACAAGCATTCCATCTTGAATGTGCCTGAAAATAGTCTTTGATGTATGATGGACTTTTTACTGGAATTGTTTTTCACTGAACTCATTGCCAGAATTTATTAACTGCTGCATCTTTTTGGCAATAATTGACAGAAGACTTGAAAATAGGGATAAACATTAATTTAAGTTATCCCTTCCCATATGCAGACAGTTCAGCAGCAGCAGAACACTTTTAAAAACAATATGGCAAAAGTAAAAATTGAAAATGAGCAATTTCTCCTAATGACATAATATTATATATTGTTATAAATTGTTCAATGAATGCACTCAAAGTGATGCTTTATACAAATAGTCTGCACTTTTATGTAGATTTTTAAAAATTAGCCTGCTGGTAATTTGTTGTATGTGGGAAAGGGTTAAAAATGTTCAATTAACCCTTACCCACATGTATACACATCTGTAGCAGATGACTTTTAAAAACCTTAAACACTTTTTACCTCATACGACAATTCTGCAGCAGACGACTTTGAACGTACTTTGTCAAAACATAGAAAATCTCCATAATTGAATGGCTTACCTATGACAAAAAGTGGAAAACGTTTTGTGCAATTTCTTCTTTTGTCACTATGTTTTCAAAAACCTGTCTGCTGCAGAGGCGTCAGAAAGCGTCTATATGAGGGAAAGGGTTAAATTCACATTTATAGCCATTTTCTATATTTTTACCTGGATGCTTTCAAATATTTTTGCTGCAGATTTATCTTATTTGGGAAAGTCGTTAACCCTTTAACCACATACGACAATTCTGCAGCAGACGACGACTTTGAACATATTTTGTCAAAAAATGGAAATCTCTATAATTAAACGGATATGACTGTAAAAAGTGGAAAACATTGTGGCAGAAGGAGGAATTGCTTGTTTTGAGCAATTTGTTCTTTTGTCACTATGTTTTCAAAAATCCGTCTGCTGCAGAGGCGTCAGAAAGCGTCTATATGAGGGAGAAGGGTTTTAATTATTTGAATATTTATGTAATGCTTGAAGTCAATGTAACAATGACCCTCATTCAGTGATTTATAATCTAATGAAGAGTCACAGTTATCATCGTTGTAATGGTTATGAACGTTATCAGTGTAAATAACCCAGGGTCAGAACCCACCAACCCAATGGCTCTATGAAAGTTTGATAACACTTTGTGATAAAATAGATAGTCATCCTACCCATATTCCCCTTTTCCAGATGCATTTTGATACATTAACAGCAGGTGACTTTTAAAAAAGTTGTGGTAAAAAAAGAAATTACTCATAATTAGCAATTTCTTCTTTTATGATTTCAATTTGGTTTTTTTAATAATTAAACTCAATAAATGTGGAGATATTCTTTTACATTTCCTTCAACATGTTTTCAGAATGACTTTTGAAAACATTGTGACAAAAGAAGAAAATGCTCAAAACGAGGATTTTCTCCTTTTGCCACAATCTTTTCAACTTTTTTTCCGTAATTATACCTTCATTTCTAGAGAGTTTCCATATCTTTAGTAGATGTTTTCAGAATCCTCTGCTAAAGGGAAAGGGTTAACCTTGACCCTTGCATACAGACAGAAAACTTTTGATTTTGATATCACTGTGAGAAAAAAAGAAATTTTCTCAAGCCAATATCAACTTCTCATTTTTCTTATAACAATGTCGACCCTATTATCTCAGTTTGTCAAGATGTGGGCCATATCTATCTAGGGGTCATGAGTTTGAACTCTGGCTTGGACATTACTTTTTGCCATGATTGACAAATGTGATCGAAAAAACATTTTGGAATAAGATTTTTTTTATCAAATTTGAGCAATTCCACCATTTTATATATACTTTTTCAACACGTGCAGCTCTTGAAGTATCCGCAGTGCACAGTTACAGCTATAACAACAGAAGTCTTTTTTCAATTTCTATGATATGTTATCCTTTCCCACTTATAAACATAGAAGCTTTCTGACGTCTCTGCAGCAAATGACTTTTGAAAACATTGTGACAAAAGCAGAAATTGCTCAAATAAGCAGTTTCATCATTTGTCACTATATTTTAAAAAGGGTTAAAAAGAACAAAAAGCTTAAAATTCATTATTCCCATTTCTTTTTTTCTGACAATATAATAATTCAAATGCACATGATGATTTCCCGGCAGAATATCAACAGTCTATTAAATTTGAAGAGGAAAAAAACATACTGCATTCAAATGAGATATGTATCACACAAAAATGGGGGTGATATAACATTTTAGACTATCTTAAATCTTACATCTATAATATCTTGAAAACTATAAATCAAAGAAGAAAAGATTGTGGGAAAAGGAGAAATTGTTTAAAATGATCAAAATGAGCAGTTTCTCCTTTTCCCATAACGTTTGTATAAGCTAGTTACCAATTTCAAATTGTGGTGAGATGGATGAAAATACAACTATTAGGGCTACACCTTTAGAAATTGGCAAGTAGGCCTACTTTTGCATATAAATATATTGTGATAAGATTGAGTATATATACTTTCCCATCAGGCATGTTTTGACATCTGCAGCAGTCAACATTTACAAACATTATAGCAAAAGAAGAAATTTGTCACCACTGAGAAATGTCTCCATTTTCCATTGTTTTCAACTTGATTTAGTCTTAAAACTTTCATTAGATGTCCAAAGTCTGCTGCAGATGTTTGTTATGTGGATGACAAATGAGCTGTCTTGCGAGAAAACCAACATTGTGAACTCTGCATAAAGTATCGACCTGGATCAGCCTAAGCATGCCGCACAGGCTAACCCGGACAGACAACATTCGCCTCCTGTGGATTTTCTGTTTCAGGAATCACTACTCTATACCTCTATCCCCCTGAGACAGAATGTGTGCAGCCTGGATTAGCCTGTGCGAACTGTGCAGGCTGATCTGGGTCAATACATTACGCAGAGGCCATTATGTTGGTTTTCTCACAGAAACGGTTCAAATCATGTTGACTTTTATGTCTACTTCATCAATTCATTCCCCTAAATATAATTATGCCCATCATGTTGCATAAAATTGTGACAAAGTTCTCGAATGTTGTCTGTACACACCGCTTGCCTGCAACTGTCTGCTTTCGGAAATCATTAACTCTTTCCAGCATGAAGCAAATCTGCAGCAGAGGACTTTGAAAACATCTTACCAAAAATAGTTTATCACTTATGATGAATGAAAGTATAATAGTGTTAAAAGCATTATGGCAAAAGAGGAAATTAATCATCATGAGCAATTTCTCCTTTTGCCACAATGTTTTCAAAAGTCATCCATTGCAGATATGTGTCAAAATGGCTTTGCATATATGAATGGGTTTGTTAAACAGTTTATAGATCACCATCACCAATTTTCAAAAGACCCCAACGTCATTTTGAGAGACATTTGGGATAATATATTACCTTTTCCATAGATAAGATAAATCAATTACATCCATCTACCCATCCCATCTGCCTTTATAGACGTTCAATAAAACTCAAATATATCCAACTCAGAATGTGGGCTATCGATGTTTTTAAGGGCTATATAGTTACAAGTGATTTTACATATACATAAATCCTTGGTCTCCTTCAAAGTCCTATGTAGTGAGTATACATAATTAATCCATTTTCACCTGCAGACGCATTTTGAACGATCTGCAGCAGATGACTTTTGAAAACATTGTGGCTAAAGAATAAATTATTTATAATGAGCAATTTTCCTTTTTGCCACAATAATATCACCTTGATTCAATAATTATACTTTCATTTAAACAGATTTTTCATATTTTTGCCTGGACATTTTCTGGCGTCTGCTGCAGATTTGTTGTATGTGGGAAAGTGTTTAAGCATAAGATTTGAAATTGTAACAAGTATAGCATTACTGTTATTATATTAGAAGTGAAATGGGCAATGTCTCTAATTTGAGCCCCGGTATTAAGCTCAAATGGTAGCGGTGCTTGCTGTCAATGCAGGGTTTGCGAGTTTGAACCCCAGCTTGACTAACATTCTTTCTGATATTTGACAAAGGTCAATGCAACAAGTGTCATTCGTCTTCCATCAATGAGCTAACAGTTTATGTGGAAAAGCCCCCAGTTGCTTGGAAAGAATGTTATAAGGAGTATGTCTACACTGGTGTGAGAAAGCCAGGAAACACTTGGGTCTAGGTGAACTGGCTGCACTGATATGACTAGAAATTATTGTAAATGGCATTAAATCAAACCATAGAAATAAATCAATTTTCGCTCCATTTCCAATCAGATACATTAAATGTCATCAAATCTGAGGTTGTTTTACATTTCATGTTATTGTGATTCACCTTGGCTATTTATAAAATGGTATAGACCTGACACAAAGCCGTTTATGACATCGTTAATTAAATCCCTCTCCTTTGAATTACAGCATCACGCCAGGAGTTTATTGAAAGTTTATTGGATCAATATTGAGATTAACCCTTTCCAACATACAACAAATCTTCATCAAACGACTTTGAAAAGATCTAGGTGAAAATATGGACAGTCTTAAATATGATTATAATATCATTATTGAGTACAGTTGAAAACATTGTTGCAAAAGGAGAAATTACTCATCATGGGCAATTCCTTCTTTTGCCATAATGTCTTCAAACGACATCTTCAGGTGGGAAAGGGTTAAGCAATAAACAAAGATTGATCTTTGCATTTCCTGGCCAGGGCATACAATATTTTATAGCAATCTGGTTTCTTATTGGAAAATGTAAATCACACTTTGGCTGTGGAAAATTAACAGAACTTCTAAGACCCTGATATCTTCTTAACACTGATGGTTTTATTCTAGAATATCATTTAAGTTTGTGTAATACAAGATATTATTATCAAATGATTGATTAGGGTTTAACGCCGTTTTTAACAATTTCTCAGCCAGTTCACCTACTCATATGTTTCCTGGTTTTCGCACACCAGTACTCCACACAACAATATGCCCAAGCAACTGGCTGCTTTTCCACATAGACTTAGCCCATTGGTGGAAGACGAATGACGCATGTCCCAATGACTTTTGTCAAACGTCGAAAAGAAAGTTGGCCAAGCTGGGATTCGAACTGTGACAACCCCTGTTTTATCTCTGTACCCATTTACATGTTGTTTTGTTTCATCATTTGAAATACTATGTATACAGTGATTGTTATAACTGTCTTAATGTAAATGTTCCAGAGGACTGGGTTTATTACCACCAACCCAAATGTGCTGCCTCTATTATAGATAAAATCTTTATTATTATTATTATCAGTGTTAGGTGACATCAAAAGAACAAACTTCTACCATTCAATTTCATTTCCATTTTCTCTCAATTTAATAGCAATAGTACCATGTTTTTACACCCCTGTCTGACAAGAATTGATTTGTTTGATCAAACCCAGAAAAAGACTAATAAAACAAATCTTCCCTGGCATTAACCTTTTCCCACATACAACAAATCTGTAGCAGAGGTGTCAGAAAGTGTCTGTATGATGGAAAGGGTTTATGTAGACAACAGTTGTTAAAATAACATACAACGGAAATGATTAAATGCAAGATATTAAATGTGACAATTACACCAAACTAGAGCAGTTGTGGAATACAATCTGCATAATTAATTAAGGTTGTATTCTTCCGCATCAATTAGCATTTTAGTGGAGATCTTTAATAAAAATTAAGTAGGTAAAACAGGTCAAATTATTTGGAAACTATTAACAACGGGAAGGCATAATTTAAACAATATCCTGCTGACGAAATTAATGTCTGACACCAGAACTGCATTTCTTGCAACATTTCTTCATAATAGGTAATCTTACTTCATAAACTAGTGTGTAAGGACCTAACAATCTGTGATTGACAAGGTATTTGATAACCTGCTCATGACTGCCGTAGTAGAGTGCCCTGACGGCAAGGCATATTTCCTAACAAAAAGGGAAAGGGTTAACAATCACGTAGGGATCATTAATAAGTGGACTGTAAATGAATAAAGATTTTTCCAGGAAGAAAAAGGAGGAATTGCAATGAAAATAAGGCATCCAAATAATATTATTCTTGCTTGATTTAATGCTATTACTGGTACAGCTAATAAATAGAGTGATTATCTACTTGAGCAAATAACCTTTTCTTCCAGAAACTGAATTTCTCTACATCCATGTCAATAAACGCAACAACACATTACAAGACAAGAACACTGGCCTACATTTCTTTTAACCTTTTCCCTCATACAACAATTTTGCAGCAGACGACATTGAACATATTTTATCAAAGATTAGAAAATTTCTATAATTGAATGGATAACCTATGATTTAAAGTGGAAAACATTGTGGCAAAAGGAGAAATTGCATGTTTTGTGCAATTTCTTCTTTTGTCACTATGTTTTCAAAAAGCTGTCTGCTGCAGAGGCGTCAGAAAGTGTCTATATGAGGGAAAGAATTAACCCTTTCACACATATAGATGCTTTTTGACGCCTTTGCAGGAGACGACTTTTGAAAACAATGTGACAAAAAGAAGAAATTGCTCAAAATGAGCAAATTTGCCACAATGTTTCCAACTTTTTTTCAGTAATTATATACCTTCATTTACTGGGATTTTCCATGTTTTTGACTAGATGTTAAGAAAATTGTCTGCTGCGGATTTCCTATATGTGTGAAAAGTATTTCAATCATATCACAGCCTTAAAATTTCCTTGGTAAATTACCATTTCTACCAGTATTATTTATCATGACACCTATACATCAGTCATAATGCTTACCCAACGACCCTGATCACCAAGGAGGGAAGCCATTTCTAACATTTTTAAAGAATTTGGTAATTATGACCCAACCAGGGATCAAACCCTGGTCGACGGCCGCTAAGGCAGACACTTCAACCACTATATATATACCACATCTTAAGCGATTTTGGGACAATTGTGCCTACAGTGAAGACTCAGAGTAGCCCATATATCCGCATAGTCTCACCAGATTGCTCCTTCCCTGTCAGTCTACATTGTAATTTAGTAATATCTGTATCTTTTTCAAAAACATTAACCCTTTCCCTCATATAGACGCTTTCTGAAAACATAGTGGCGAAAGAAGAAATTGATCAAAACAAGCAATTTTTACCTTTTGCCACAATGTTTTCCACTTTTAGTCATAGGTTATTTGTTCATTTATAGAGATTTTCTATTTTTTGACAAAATATGTTCAGTCGTCTGCTGCAGAATTGTCGTATGAGGGAAAGTGTTAAATCTGTTGCCCTATTAGTTTTATGCCACTTTTCCTTTACTGGGAGTCAACACGAGCCTGCCTTTATTTTGGAGCAGACAGCTTTCAGGGGGCAGCAGGTTAATCCAGTAAGATTCACAAATCAAAATAACTATTTTTTATATGACACTTGTAGATGCATTTGGATACATTTGCAGCTGTTGCCATTTGAAAACATTGTGGTAAAAAAGAAATTGCTTGCTACAATATTTTTTAACTTTATTCAATAATCATTCTTTCATTTACATTAAATTTTTGGATAAGGGTAAACAAATTCTACAAATATTATACCTAAGGTAAATAGAGAAAATATATTAAATAAGACATTATGTGAAAATATATGATGACCTACTGACATTGCGCTTTCAACTGTAATATAGCTTCAGAATATCAGCCCAGACTCAGGAAATTAGAGGAAAAGACAAAATTGGATTGGCCATTTATAGATTGCAGTCATTTTGAGCGACGGCTGCCGGTAATATAATGTCTGTGAAACCAATTCGCTTATATAGACAGCTTAGTAGCAGTCTTGCAGAAAACCTTGAAACATATATTGTAATAAAACCTCTCATCATGGTTGTTATCAACATTTAAATTCAGCCAATTTTCAAATATGTCATCAATATAATTATGTTTCTATTGGTCTTCTTTATTTTTTCTGGACTTCTTTTTCCAGAGTCATAATCATCCCCATTCTATTAACCCTTTCCCTCATACGACAATTCTGCAGCAGACGACTTTGAACGTATTTTGTCAAAACATAGAAAATCTATGTTTTGTGCAATTTCTTCTTTTGTCACTATGTTTTCAAAAAGCCGTCTGCTGCAGAGGCGTCAGAAAGTGTCTTTATGAGGGAAAGGGTTAATGTTTCCACTTGCAGACGCATTTTGAAACATATGCAGCAGGTTAATTTTGAAAACATTGTCGCAATGGGGAAATTTAATTTCTTTTGCCACAATGTTTTTAGGTGTATCTATCAATTTTATCTGCTGTAGATGCATCAAAGTGCATCTTGCAATTTAAGCCTTTCCTTCATGTAGACGCTTTTTGACGCCTCTCTAGCAGACAGCTTTTTGAAAACATAGTGACAAAAGAAATTGCTCGAATGGAGCATTTGCCACAATGTTTTCCACTTTTAGTCATAGGTTATCCATTCAAATAGAGATTTTCTATTTTTTGATAAAATATGTTCAAAGTCGTCTGCTGAAGAATTGTCATATGAGGGAAAGGGTTAAATGGAAAAGCATCAAGGTGGAACCAACTCATCTTGCAATACTTTCCAAATTGGTCTTTTATCATTTATTATCCTACCCTACCAAATGTAATGTTGTGAGACCTCAAAACAATCATGGCAACAATGTTGTGTTACAGTTTGGTGTTTTAACTGGGTAAATTACCAGAACTATCAGTCCATTTATCCTGACACCAGTGAGTCAGTCGTAATGCTAATCCCGCAACCCTGAGCGCCAAGGAGGGCAGCCATTACATGTACTATCAAGCAAATTTGAACATAAACTACACATCTTTGCTTTTCCTCCTTGATGTTCATGATTGTTTGGTAAGCATTACAACAGAATTATTCATGTCAGGATGAAAAGTCCAGTAGCACTTTGCCAGAAAATGCTGTGATATACCCGCATAATTGTTGAAAGTAGCATAGAACAAACACCATACAAATAAATCCTCCTGAGCTCTGCACTAAACCATAGAAGTGAGTTTATTTTAGTGCCTGTATGATAAAGGAGTTATCATGCTCCATGTTTGGTCAGTTTATAACCCTCAGTCATTAACATTCATGAGTATAACATGCTGTAAAATGACCGTGATATATAAATATGTATGGGGAGAGGGGGGTATTCATGAGAGATGAAAGGTCATAAAATATTCGAATAACATCTGACCATGTGATATCCACAATCACCCTGCTGTCATGGAGAATTTTTTAACTCATGAAAACATTGTGGAAAAGAACAAACTGCTCATGATGAGCAATTGCTCCTTTTTGCAACAATGTTTGTAACTTTATTTAATAACTTTTATTGATTAATATTAGAGATTTTCTATATGTTTTCCTTGATATGTTCAAAGTCATGCTGCTGAAGATAAAGTGTATGTGGGAAAGAGTTAACCCACATACAACAACACTGCAGCAGACAACTTTGAAAACATTTGGAAACTCCCTTTAAATAAAAGTACAATTGAATAGAGTTGAAAACATGGTGACAAAAGGAGAAATTGCTCATTTTGAGCAATTTCTTCTTTTGTCGACATGATGTTTTCCAAAAGCCGTTTGCTGCAGAGGCTTCAGAAAGCGTCTATATGAGGGAAAGACTATATTATTTAGTAACAGGCCCTCCTGAGTCCTTTCAGCACGATTAGCAGAGGCTTAGATGTAAAATGGCTTGGAGTAACTAGAATGGAGTGCTCCCCAGAGCACGTGTGTCACCTGCTGGGGCCTTGTCAGAAAATTTTAATTTTTGACAGAAAAGGGGCAATAACTCTGATATAGAAATATTTGGATTATCCCCCTTTTGACAGACGCCGGACAAAAAAAAAAGTAATCCCAAAGTGCCTACCATGCTACGCAGGTGACACAAAAAGGTCTTCATTTAGCAGTACATTTAAACCCTCAGTGAGATAATTCATTTGAGTACCCACAACATAGCATTTGGAGGTCAGATTAGGCTTTTAGCACATGAAATATGTCCCTTATCTACAGATCTAGATGTGGCATATATATCATTTTTCAAGGTGAATTACCCAGTCAAATCAAGCATAATAAATCATGAGTGCTTATACAAAATATGTCAACAAACACAATGTTTCACATGGATCAGGATATCGATAGTGTTAAAACTTCTCTTAAACTGTTTTCCCACATACAACAAATCTGCAGCACATGATTTTGAGATAATCGAGCAGGGCAAAATTATAGGAAAATCTCTGTTAAAGAAAGCATTATACTTGAATGGAGTTGAAAACATTGTGGCAAAAGGAGAAAATGCTCAATAAAAACAATTTCTCCTTTTGCCAAAATGTTTTCAAAAGTCATCTGCAAATGAGAAAGAGTTAGTTTTCTCATGATTCATGAACCCCTTAACTTGTATATAGCAATGTATTTCAATTTAATCAGATTCAATGGCATTTTATACCATTTACAACATTATTGCAGTTTAATCATGGCAATATAAGAACACTCTTTCAGGAGACCTTGGGAGATTTATTAGTTCTGGGCTAAGATATGTGCCGTACATTCAAGGGTACTCTGATGCCTCTGATCAGACACTATCTTCTAGCTTCCATAACTAGAATATATCGGTATACCAGCGGTGCTGCAAGAAAACCAACATTAGCATATTACTCATGTGGTTAAACACCTGCCTCTGCATCTATGCTAAAGGATCCAAATGGATATGGCTTGTTTTGAGCAATTTCTCCTTTTGTTACAATGCTTTCAATAGTCGTCTGCTGCAAGTGTTAGAAAGCGTCTCTTTGACAAAATATGACGTTACAACTGTTTTGAATGAGGCCCAATATATGTCAAACGGACAAATATCATAATAAAGGGAAACTAAAAATTAAATTAACTATGCAAGACATCTATCTCAATTTTCGGCATTGCTCTGCCATTTTTGACATTTAAAACCCATCACCAGTAACAAATGATCTGTCATTATAATAATGAAATCTTCACAAAACATTTCTAAAAAATATGCTGTAGGTCCATCATGGATATTATTACCTGACTCAGTCTTTTTTTTGTTTTTTTTTCACCGTTCACCAGATATTTCATTAAACCTTTTCTCACATTCAACAAAACTGCAGCAGACGACCTTGAAAGCATCTTGGCAAAACTATATAAAACCTCTCCGAATTAAAAATAGTTATTTGACAGAGTTGAAAACATTGTGGCAATAGAAGGAATTACTCATTATGTAAACATTGTGGCTAAGGTGAAATTGCTCATGATGAGCTTTTTCTCCTTTGGACACAATGTATTCAAAATTTTATGCTGCAGATGCTGTTAAATGCGTCTGCAAGCGGAAAATGATTGCCTGCATCAAAAACGTATCTCGGAAAATTTGAAGAAATTGTATAACTTGATTATTGCAAGTACCGTTTCACTACAGAGTTGATAGTTTTGTGGAAAATGAAGACATTGTTCATGACGAGCAATTTCCCCATCTCCCACAATATTTTATAAGTTGTCAATTGTTGTCTGTAACAAAAGACAGATAGGTTTAAAACTCTGAATAAAGTCATTAACATCTGTCAAAAACTAGAACTATCACTGAAGATGATAAATACCCCCTAAACAGCACCTTGACCTACACCATAACTTAATAAGTAAAAGGGCCATAACTCTGTAAAATAACATGCAATTTGTAACCTCTTTAAGGATATGCACATCTCCTCTTGGTATAGAAGCTTCATGTAAAATTTTATTGAATTCCACCCAGTGGTTTGTAAGAAATAGTCCGGACAAAATATGGCTTACTTAATAAGTAAAAGGGCCATAACTCTGTAAAATAACATGCAATTGTAACCCCTTTAGGATATGCACATCTCCTCTTGGTATAGAAGCTTCATGTAAAATTTTAATGAATACCACCGAGTGGTTTGTAAGAAATAGGCCTGACAAAATATGGCTTCCGGCCGGCTGACCGACAGACACAGTGACTCCTATATACCCCCTCTTCTTCGAAGGGGGTATGATGATATAAGTACTTTAAATGACCATTTGGTGCTGTGTGCAAAAAAAACAACCCACCCTGCCTGCAATGGTCTTGTGTGAAAAAAGAGTAACTGCTTGCCATGGTACTGTGTTCAGAAGCGGTCAAATTATTTCAAAGCAACCGTCATGGCTAACTCAATCCACACCTTATTTCTTGCTTCAGTGAGAGGATCATGTCATGAGTTTCACACAACCAAAGTGTTTGAACCCATATGACCCAGTTTTGAACTTGGTAGGGGGTTGGATGACAAAATGTGCCTAGAGTCTTTTCACAAGAATTGTTTAAAATGTGACCTAGTTTTTTACCCTGAATGATCTAGTGACTAGATTGAAACAATACTTCAAGATAAAAGGTAAAGAAAATTATTTTGTTTTGGCACTAATATGTTGGATTAACACAAATTTCCATTCCTCTGGAATTTTATCAACAAAACACTTAAATAAATGGCAGCAATTTATTTTGCATATAAAAAAACAAAAGCCCTATTGAGAGAGCAGCTTATTCTGGCATTCCAGACTAATTTCATGGAAAACACCTATTGGATGCAATCATGCCTGCAACATCCAAATGATCCCCTAAGGGAAGTGTATTTTATGTTTTAGAATTCTTATTAGACTTCCAAAACCAATGTTGTAGGTACTCAAAAGAATCATCTCAATAAGATGATTCATTTAAGCACTACAACCATAAAGTGTTAACTTGGAAAATGATGCTCTACAGGGCAAGTTTAGTTGTGTCCTGTATGATGTATTCAAACAATGAAGGCTGAGGAGTAGGTCTGGTCTGCACAGTCTCACCTGCACCATCCTTATTTAAGACATCAACTACATGAAGGCTTATAATTTAGTCTCTGATATTTAAGATGCCATATTTGTACATATAAATATTTGGCAACAAAACATGAGAAAGTAATTCCAAATACAGTTTATTCTTGACGCAGCTCAAACTCGTCTGGCTCAAGGGCAGACAGAAAACATTTGTAAATTACTACTAATGGCCTTGCATCTGCAGACAATACTGCAGTCTCATCAGTAAATTGCTTTTGATGAAATGCCATGACGTTCAGTCGGCTGCTGTAAGGCTGTAACACTTATGAGCAATTTCTCCACTTGTTAAATTGTTTTCAACTCTATTCAAAAGTTATACTTTCATTTATAGGGTTTTTTCATATTCTTTGGCCTAGATGTTTTTTCTTGTCTGCTGTAAATTTGTTGTATGTGGGAAAGGGTTAACTTCTAACATTTCTATGAATAGAATTGTGTTCATATGACATTGATATGCTTAATCAAAGCGCCAATTGCAATGTAGTGGCGATCGTATATAGAAAATCCTGCAAAGTAACGAGCAGTATCTCTGGTAAGGCCTTGCAATTTTCAATAATAGTGCACTTTGGTGCGGGTAAATTTGAGAAAAGCTGCATCTTTTGACAGTAGAATAATGTTGGTTTATTACAAACTAGAATAGAGTGCTCCATGGAGCACATGTGTCACCTGCACCTGCTCATTGAAAGTGTGACGGACAGACAGACAGACGCCGGACAAAAAAAAAAGTAATCCCTAAGTGCCTACCATGCTACACAGGGTGACACAAAAATGCTCATAAAGCACAATTTCTCTATTTGCCAAACTGTTCAGTTGATACAAACATAGGCATATATAATAATGCTCAATCTCCAACTAAATTAGGCTACACTTTCAGCATTGATTGCTAATTGACTCTAGAACGTACTGAGAGGGATGCACTCGAATGTGTATAACCTGTGTTCACACTGACATCGTGTCATTTAAACCTTTGTAAACCAGTCTTATCATCTAGACGCTTTCATATATTGCAACAACTACAAAATAAAGCGTTTATAATGTTGAGATTTAAGAACAATCGATTACCAGTCTCGCAAGCTATTTATAGAACCTTTTGGAATTTCCAGAAGCCTTCTACTGCGTCATTGAGTTTGTTTGAGTATCATGATAGTTCTTTAAAAGGCAGATAGAACGTGCAATGATTTTTATTATCTGACCAAACATGAAGAAAGATAATATTTACATAATTTAACTCTGTAGATATTATCTCAATAAATCTCAAATCTTAGTATCAATCCGGTACCAAAGTAGCACTCACATGATTATTGTTAATCCTGTCTCTGCATCACTGATGGCACTATATATTTGGCGGTTTAACGGATGTAGGTTAATTGGTTTGCAGTAAGGAATTAGAAGTCAACGGGCCTTTAAAAACGGACTATGCAAATGTTTTTGTTGTTGTTGTTTCTGTTAGCATTGTGGCAATTGTCAAATAAAAAGTTGTGGTCCTTGATATGCTATGACTGAAACTCTGAATGCTAGAAAGGGTTAACCCTTTCTCACATACAACAATTCTGCAACAGATGACATTAAAAACATCGAGGCAGAAATACTAAAAAAATAAAAAATGCAAGTTTAATTATTAAATACCTTTGAAATTGTTTTGGTAAAAGGTGAAATTGCTCATTATGAGACATTACACTTATGTTTTACAAAGGTCATCTGCTGATGTGTCAAAATGCATCTGCAAGTGGGAAGGGTTTAGGAGAAATTTACTGTTACACTGCACCAAACAAAGATCAAAAGAAATTAATGATATATTGTTTAACCTTGACAATTCAACATAGCATGATTTTTTTTGTCTGACTGCTTCTGTTCTCATGTGCTTATAAATTCATGCAAACTGGGCACTCTGTCGTTCAGACATTTTAACAAAATTCCCACGTACGCAAACTCTGCAACAGTCTGGCTTTGAAAATATCTATTCAAAAATATAGAAATTCCCAATTAATCAAAATAATACTCCAATTTTCGGAACATCATAAGTTACTGAAATAGTTTTGTCTGAACTATATAAGGTCACATTAGATGTCTTTGAGTCGACACTTTCCTCACTTTGTTTAGCTAATGTTGGGATGGTGTTCAACAATTGTCCAATTATATCAAAGCATTTCTTGTTAAGTTGTCAGTACTACTGGTCCCTTTACCTTGACACCAGATAGTCGCTCCTCAATCCTTAACCCCACAGAGGGAAAACCATTCACCCTTTCCCCCATATGTTTTTGAAAACATGGCGACAAAAGAAGAAATTGCTCAAAATGAGCAATTTCTCCTTTTGTCTCCATGTTTTCAACTCTATTAGATTATTGTGCTTTCAAGGGAGTTTCCAAATTTTTTCGGGTATGTTTTCAAAGTCAGATTTATTGTATATGGGAAAGGGTTAATACCATGTTTTACACACTGAGGCATGATTCACCTTGAATTGAAATCGGATGCAAAAACAAAACATTTTGCGTTGGATTAATGAAAGTACAAGCAAAGAAAGACAAAGAACTTGGTCTCTACAAAAGTTTTGGTGTCCATTCAATTGAATGCCTCGGGACAGACAACCAAATCAAATAATGCTGCTGGTTTTCAATTGGCAAAAACTGTAATTTGAGAATTCACTAGATTCTGGAAGAGTGTTATGTGAATAGTGCAGTATTATTTCACTTAGTTTGTGCAGATTTCTTGGCTGACAGACAAAGCCCTCATCAGGAAAAATGAAATCATAGTCTGGTCTTTGACAGACCAAAATGCTTTAGGCAAAGACAGGGCAACTCGGTGCATTCTCCATGACACAAATTGGGAATACACTATGATCATGTATAATTACAGGTCTTGTAGAAACATGCCTAGCACCATGAATATTGGTACTGGCATAATTTTGCCTTGTCTTCTACAGGCCAAATTGCTCAAGGTCAAGAATTGTGACCTTGATTATAATAAAATGATCATGCATAATTACAGATCTCATAGAAACAATTGGCATGACCAGCATTTATACTAGAACTTGGGGCAATTTGTCCATGTACTTTATAAGAGTATCTTTACTTTTTATTTCCAAACTTTCAGTTCAGTGACCCTTTCCCACATACAACAAATCTACAGCAGAAGACTTTAAAGACTTTGAAAATATACCCAACAAATTGGAAACTCCCTTTAAGTAAAAGTACAATAACTGAATAGAGTTAAAAACCTGCTGACAAATGGAGAAATTGCCTGTTTTGAGCAATTTCTTCCTTTGTCACAATGTTTTCAAAAAGCTGTCTGCTGCAGAGGCATCAGAAAGCGTCTATATGAGGGTAAGGGTTAAATGATATTTTTCAAGTGGTCTGCTTTTGAAATATCTTACGATAAAAATGCAACAACTTGCGAGTTAAACCTATCCCCCCTGCAGACGCATTTTGACTTGTCTGCAGCACACAATACATTGTGTGAAAATGAGAAATTTGCCACAATGTTTTCAACTTTATTCAGTTATTATTTCTATCATGTAAAGAGAGTTTCCATATTTTTGATAAATGTTTTCAAACTCATTTGTTAACGATTTGTTGAATGTTGATTTCAAAGCATAAAACTTTGATAAAGAGGTGGATAATCTTGTGAAAAGAATTAAGAAATTGCTCCGAGTATTGAGAAACTGCTACGCACATTAATTTGTTCCAAGCAGATGACTCTTGGAATTATATGTCAGATGAATGAAAACTAATATGGTAATTAAGTACACTACCGTATCAAAAAATAACTATGAGTAGTTAGAGTTGGGGATTTTGAACCAGGCACCCCAGGTTTGATCCCCATTCGCAGTGATCATGGAGCAATGCCCTTAGGGATGGCCCATTTTCTAGCCTAGTACAGGTTTGTGTACTCAATGATCAATAATAAATAAACTGTTGTCATGATATAACTGAAATAATGTTGAAAAGAGCGTAAATCCTCATTATAACAAAAATGAAGTCATTTGCTGCATTATAGGTTTCAAGAATGGTTTGTGTCTATTAGGTACGATTAAAAACATCACTTCATAATGCTAGATCTTGATACTAAATGTTGTATGAAAATATCCATATGAAAATCTTCATGGAATTCAGACAAGTATGTTAAAATCATAAATTATCACAGAGTGGTGGCGATAACCCTTTCCCACATACAACAAGTCTGCAACAGACGACATTGAAAACATTTAGTCAAAAACGTAAATATTTCTCCTTTTGCCACAATGTTTTCCACTTTTAGTCATAGGTTATCCATTCAATTTTAGAGATTTTCTATTTTTTTTACAAAATATGTTCAGTCGTCTACTGCAGAATTGTCTTATGAGGGAAAGGGTTAAAAACAGGGAGATTGTCAACTATCAAAGACTCATGATATACAAATATTTCTTGTTTCAAATAAATATTAACAAGAGGGCCATGATGGCCCTGGATCGCTCACCTGATAGAGGGTCACCCTATGAACATTTCTACAAATTAATTTGAAAATCGGCCAGACACTTTTGGAGGAGAAGATTTTTAAAGTTTTCACTTTAGCCATATTTATAAGTCAAAATAGCCCTGCCATGTTTTCCGGCCAATCAACATGGCTTGAAGGAATTTGATAGAGGGTCATCCAAGGAGCATTTCTACAAAATTATTTGAAAATCTGCCAACCAGTTTGGGAGAAGAAGATTTTTTAAGTTTTCACTTTAGCCATATAAGGCAAAATAGCCCTGCCCACTGGCGGCCATGTTTTTTGACCAATCAACATGGCTTGAAGGAATCTGATAGTGGGTCACTTAAGGAACATTTCTACAAAATTATTTGAAAATCGGCCAGACACTTTCGGGGGAGAAGATTTTTTAAGTTTTCACTATAGCCATATAAGGCAAAATAGCCCCGCCCCCCCCTGGCGGCCATGTTCTTCGACCAATCAACATGGATTGAAGGAATCTGATAGAGGGTCATCCAAGGAACATTTCTACAAAATTATTTGAAAATCTGCCAACCAGTTTGGGAGAAAAAGTTTTTTTCATTTCGTTGCCATGGAAACCAGAATTCTGCATGGATCCCAAAAATTTGAAGGAAATCTGGTGAGGTCATTGAGAGGATGCTTTCTGTGAAGTTTCATCCCAATTGACCCACTGGTTACTGAGGAGAAGAAGTTGACGGACGATGCACAACAGACGCCAGACAAAAGGCGACACAATAAATCACCTTGAGCAAAGCTCAGGTGAGCTAAAAAGTATTCGAAAGGATACAGTGTCCATCAGAAAAACTAGAGATAAAATAATTGAGTTCACTTATAAAAACAGTCTGCAGCCATTTGATGCTGAAATCAATTAGAAAGTGTCACATCTGCCAAAAATAATATCCATCCAACTGCCAGCAAGGATGTGCTAAAAAAGATTATACTTCACCCTTACTGTTACAGAAATACCTTTCAACGTGTCTACAAATGTTTGTACTTCACCCTTACTGTTACAGAAATACCTTTCAAAGTGTCGGTCTACAAATGAAAACTTATGAAAATCAAATGCAGCTAGCTAGCAATGGCTTAACCCTTTCCCTCATATAGACGCTTTCTAACGCCTCAGCAGCAGATGGCTTTTTGAAAACATAGTGACAAAAGAAGAAATAGCTCAAAACAAGCAATTTCTTCTTTGCCACAATGATTTCCACTTTTAGTCATAGGTTATCCATTCAATTATAGAGATTTTCTTTTTTTTAACAAAATATGTTCAAAGTCGTCTGCTGCAGAAATTTGTCGTATGAGGAACAGGGTTAAAAAGAGGAAGCAACTTCTACTTTTTACAGAACAACTAGTCTCATGTAAATTACAAACTTTACTTTTCATTTTGCTACAGACGCTTTTCTACACCTTTGCAGCAAACAACTTTTGTAAGCATTGTGACAAAAGAGAAATTCTCCTTTGGCCACAATGTTTCCAACTATTAAGTATAAAACAGTAATCTGCAAAGATTAAAATTTGGCTGAGATGTTTACAAAGTCGTCTCCTGCAGATTTGTTGTATGTTGGAAAGGGTAGGATTAAATCTTCAATGTAGAAAGGGTCCAATAAAGAAACCATGGAGTAATAGGTTGATATGACATTATTCCTAAATCATTTCAGACAATATAATGACAACAATAGATATATGAAATTGTTGCTGTTAGTCATATACTTCACATCTAACCCACATTTTACCATACCAGTGGCGTAGCTCCCTTTAGGCACTGTAGGCATGTGCCTACACATTTTTTTTCTAAAAATGCCCCAAAATGCAGCTGTGGCGATACACATCTGCGTAATGTATCAACCAGATCAGACTGATCCGGCCGACACATTCCGTCTAAGGGGGGATAGATAGAGTAGTGATTCCTGAAACAAAAAATCCACAGGAGGCGAAAAGTGTATATCCAGGTAGGCCTGTGTGGCATGCTTAGGCTGATCCAGGTCGATACTTTACACAGAGTCCACAATGTTGATTTTTTTCACGAGACGGCCTACACATTGATTATTGCAAAGCTACGCCCCTGCATACAATAAAGCAGTAGGTCACCCTACTCTGACATTAGAAACCATTGTGAGAAAACTCAGAACATGCAATTACTCCTTTTCTCAACCATATGTTTTACAACTTTAGCAAAACTATAGATTTCAAAAAGATTTAGGGTGGAACGATTTAAATAATTGATAAAAACCATAGATAAGAGAAATATGAAACATGTATTATATCAATTGCAAGTGAACCAAAATTCTTCAGTAAGATTTTATTATATCATATCAAATTGACTGAATTAACGCCATATTTTACGATGAGCTGGGTGCAATTTTAAATGCAAATTTAACTTTAATTCATGATTTTCATTAAGATATACATACAATACCATACATGTTTATCTCTTTTCCTAAAATAACAAAGCTACAGCATACAACTTTGACATAATCTAGGCAAAAATGTGGAAAAGCTTTAAAATTGAAGGTCTAATTATTGAATAGAATTGAACACAATATGGCAAAAGAGGGAATTGCTCATTATATTGCATCATACTTCTGCTGCAAAGGCGTCAAAATGCAATTGGGAAAGGGTTATAGATAAATGCTTTCCCATTTGATAAAGACAACATTTGTCGTTTTCTCACCAGACAACTTGAGGAAACATTTTGGGTAAAGGAATCAAATTGCTCTTTAGCAGGTTTCAGAGCAGATTAAATAGTTAAACGTTTTACCACTACAATTATCAAATAATAATGTCAAAAGCACATTTAGTTGTAAAGCTAGATCTACAAAGTGGATCATACTTAACTCTTTCCAAGGTACAACAATTCTGCAGCAGACGACCTTGAAAACATATTAGCAAAAATGGTGAAAAAATCTTCATTTTTTTCTTTTTTTAAAAAGCGTTGAAAACATGGTGGAAAGAGGTAAAATTGCTCATCAATTTATTCTTTGACCAAAATGTTTTTAACTCTTATAAATAATTAATACTCTAATTTGATTTGAATGATTGTTTGGTGTTTTACATCGCTTTCAATGATTTTTCAGTTATATCATGGCGTTTCCTTGGTAAGTTACCAGTACTACTGGTCCATTATCCCGACATCTGAGTCAGTCAGTCATAATGCAAATTACCCCTCTCATACCCTGAGCACCAAGAAGGGTAGCCATTACAATCCGGCCAGGGATTCAACCTGTGACCTCCTACAACTGAGGCGAACACGCTACCAATACACCACCGAGGCGGTCACTTTCATTTAAAGAGATTTTTTCATATTTTTTCCTGCATGTTTTCAAAGCCAGTCTGCTGAGGATTTGTTGTATGCAGAAGAGGGTAAAAGTCTGGTGTCTCCTTGCAAGTGTTCAAACCCTCCCAAGACCAACACTGTTTCCTGCCACCTATCCAGCTATGATTGGTTTTCAACAATATTTCAGTCATATCAGAGCAGCTAATTCACCCATTCATATGTTTCCTTGCTTTCTTACACCAATACTCTACACAACATACTTTCCAAGCAACTGGCTGCTTTTCCACAAAGACTGTTAGCCTATTAGTGAAAGGTGAGTGATGCTTCTCACAGTGACTTTTGTCAAACGTCAGAGAGAACTTTGGCCGAGCTGGGGTTTCATACTCACAACACCTGAAAATTAGCCTGTAGTTGGTATGAATTCAGATCTTGCAATCACAAGTACTAGATAAACTGACTGGCTATATGGCCACTTGACAAAGTGCTCTAATTTGAAACAATAAATGCCTATCAGTTAAAGTAAACATTTCAACAAGTTTGTCCCAGATATGGGTAAAAATGAAACAGGTCTTTATCTGTAACAAAAACCCTAGCCATTAACCCTTTCCCTCATATAGACGCTTTCCGACGCCTCTGCAGCAGACGGCTTTTTGAAGACATAGTGACAAAAGAAGAAATTGCACAGAACGTGCAATTTCTCCTTTTGACGTGTCACAATGTTTTCCCCTTTTTGTCATAGGTTATCCATTCAATTATGGAGATTTTCTATGTTTTGACAAAATACGTTCAAAGTCGTCTGCTGCAGAATTGTTGTATGGGGGAAAGGGTTAATGTCACCTTGTCTTTTTCTTTTTCGAGACTCTCACCACTGATCTTGCTTCTGTTGCTGATGAATTGGGTTACAGGAGAGGTAAAGTTTGTTGCAATAGCTGTATTAGATATTGCAATTTTGCATTCCAAACCCTCTTTTATTGATGGTAATATACATTCAGAATTTAACTTAAATTTTGAAATGTTGTGTCATGCAATACAAAACAGATTTGGAGGGTTAATAGAAATCAAAACTTGAGAAAGCCATCAAATTGCCACAATATACTGCATAAGAACTGCTTCAGGAATGTTTCAATGTCCAAATGATGAACTGAAGAAACTGATTAGGTTGCAGCGAGGAGATGCAAGACTGCTCAGGATATCAAATATTGCAATATCCTAAGGTCCATTTTCTTCAGGTATTTAAGGGTAGTACATCCATTACCTTAAAGTCCACACACATTATCTCTGTGTCTTGTATCTGAAATATTTTCCTCATAACTCTATACACTTTCCAATATACAGATGCTTTCTGACGCCTCTGCAGCAGACAAATTTTGAAAACATTGTAACAAAAGGAGAAATTGCTCAGAATGAGCACCTTCTACATTTGCCACAATGTTTTTAACTATATTAAACAAGAGGCCCATGAGGGCCTATGCTCTACTGGTATGGTTCTTTGGTCATTTTCAATCCAGAGCATGTATGTATGGTGAAGATCGGATAGTAAATGGAGGCTCTTTTGTGTTCACAAGCTGTATTATAGCAATTTTTACAATTTCAAGGGCCATAATCCAGTCTTGCATGGGCAGATCTGGCTGGTTTACGAAAGTAACTGAGCTCTCATGGATATCTAACTACTGTATAAGTTTGGTTGAGATACAATCAAAAGTGAAGACTGTATCGTGTTAACAAGCTCTTTTATAGCAATTTTGACCATTTCAAGGGCCATAATCCAGTCATGCATGGGCGGATCTGGCTGGTTTTTGAAAGGAACCGAGCTCTCATGGATATCTGACTACTGTATAAGTTTGGTTGAGATACAATCAAAAGTGAAGACTGTATCGTGTTAACAAGCTCTTTTATAGCAATTTTGACCATTTCAAGGGCCATAATCCAGTCATGCATGGGCGGATCTGGCTTTGGCCAGTAGAGCTAAAAATCAAACTTACATCAACAGATATTTTCTATAGTTTGGCCCAGATATTTTCAAAGTTGTCTGCTGTAAATTTGTTGTATGTGGGAAAGGGGAGTATAACACTTTTATTACCAATGTGAGCTGAAAAACTCATCAAAAACAATGTAAGGAAAATGGAGCTGTTGCCTATGACAAGTAATGGCTCCTTTCCTAGCCATTCTGTGAAACGGGGAGTTGTTGTCTCATATTCCACAGCTTGGATGCCTTTATAAAAATGGTCAATAAATGCCTAGGGTAAGAACTTCAAAAGCTATTCTAAATCAGAAAGTATGATAAATCTAGACAAATTTTATCGTTTTAGGTGGAACAAAAGGATTAACCCCCATTTTTCAGATCCTTAACTCTATCCAATATTCAATTCAGTCAACATTTGTCATCCCCAAAAAAGATGCTGTAAGACTTGTGGAAACACATTTTGTCTAATTCCTATGAATTGTTTCTACTTGGTCGTAAAACAAAACTTTTCCTTTCATTCAGGCAGATTTTCAACTTTTGATCATCTTCACATCTATATTTTCGATTTTGAATATCAAACAAATTTGAAATCAGCTGATGGGTTAACCTATCATATTTAGATATCACCAATTCTTGTAATACTTTGGTCTATTTCAACATACAGTACTGAAACAATTATTTTCAACCTGACAGACATTATGGACTTTTAACTTTCGATAGGTTATCATCATAATAAAGCTATATAACCAATAAATCATGGTATGAAAACTGGACAAACTATGTAACTATTTAACCCTTTTTTAGAAACAGAGCAGACACATTTTGAAAACATTTCCCAACAAAAAGTTCTACAGATAGTAGACAAAAACACCTTGACCTCATCAATGTATTATTAAATGAACTACATTCTGACAGTGCATGTCCCTATGGATTGGAGTGAAATATCCATTACTGCTTGCATAAATTCTCATCAAAGGTTTCTCTTCATCAAACATTAATTAGTTCTATATCACAGATAGAAAATTCAATTCTTTACATGTAGCCAAGCAAAATAATTATACTGCAACTGAATACAACTGTTCCGTGTGTCACCTGTCCACAAGTCACTAAATGAAAATGAAAATATGACGGATAGACAGACGGTTAGACAAAGAAAAAGTGAAAGTATCATCTATTATATTACACTTAGTTACCATAGTCAGACTCAAAATAATTATACTGCAATTAAACAGAAGAGTGTTCAAAGGATAACATGTCAATAAGTGATTAAATGAAAATGTGATGAACGCAAGGAGATTTGTGAGCCCTATGATTCTCCTGATTAGGTTGCAGCGAGGAGATGCAAGACTGCTCAGGATCTCAAATATTGCAAAATCCTAAGGTCCATTTTCTTCAGGTATTTAAGGGTAGTACATCTAGACAGTACCCAACAAGTATCCATCCGTGCGCTCAAGATGGACAGACGCCGGACAAAAAAAAAAAAAATCCCTAAGTGCCTACCATGCTACACAGGGTGACACAAAAATGGTAGTAATGGATTTCTTTCCTCTTTGGCACTCAGGTTTTGGTGTTCGCTTTTTAACTGACTCAATGGTGTCAGGATAAATGGACCAGTAGTACTGGCAACTAATACCAATAAAGGCAGTGATGTAATGGAAAAAATGTTAAATATGGAAGTAAACACGATGCTCATGCTATTAAACAAACAAAAATGTAGCAATAGCATAACATGTTTTCACAATCAACTAAACAAGAGGACCATGATGGTCCTATATCGCTCACCTGATTTAATCAAACTTAAAAAGTTTTCAGTGTTCTTTCCCCTATATGAGTCTATGAAAAACAAGTGACCCCCGCCCGGGGAGGGGTCATTTTTTACCCCAGGGCTATAATTTAAACAATCTTGGTAGAGGTCCACTAGATGATGCTACATACCAAATATCTTTTAAACAAGAAGATTTTAAAGTTTTTTCCCTATCTATGTAAAACAAGTGACCCCCGGGGAGGGTTCATTTTTTATCCCATGGCTATAATTGGAACATAGTTGGTAGAGGTCCACTTGATGATGCTACATACCAAATATCAAAGGCCAGGCCCTCTTCTTTTAGACAAGAAGATTTTTAAAAAAAAATTCTCTATGAGTCTATGGAGAACAAGTGACCCCCGGGGAGGGGTCATTTTTGACCCCAGGGTTATAATTTGAACAATCTTAGTAGTGATCCACAATGATGCTACATACCAAATATCAAAGGCCTTGGCAAGTTCTACTTTTAGACAAGAAGATTTTTAAAGTTTTTTCCGTATATGAGTCTATGAAAAACAAGTGACCCCGGAGTGGGGTCATTTTGACCCCAGGGGTATAATTTGAACAATCTTGGTAGAAGTCCACTAGATGATGCTACATACCAAATATCTTTTAGACAAGAAGACTTTTTAAGTTTTTTCCCTATATGAGTCTATGTAAAACAAGTGACCCCTGGGGAGGGGTAAATTTTGACCCCAGGGCTAAAATTTGAACAATCTAGGTAGAGGTCCACTAGATGATGCTAAATACCAAATATCAAAGGCCTGGGGCCTCTACTTTTAGACAAGAAGCTTTTTTTAAGTTTTTTCTATATATGAGACTATGTAAAACAATAGACCCCAGGGCTATAATTTGAACAATCTTGGAAGAGGTTCACTAGATGATGCTACATACCAAATATCAAAGGCATGGGCCTTCTACTTTTAGATAAGAAGATATTTAAAGTTTTTCCCCTAAATGAGTCTATGTTAAACAAGTGACCCACGGGGAGGGGTCATTTTTCACCCCAGGGCTATAATTTGAACAATCTTGGTAGAGGTCTACTAGATGATGCTACCTACCAAATTTCAAAGGCCTGGGGCCTCTACTTTTAGACAAGAAGATTTTTTAAGTTTTTTCTCTATATGAGTCTATGTAAAACAATAGACCCCAGGGGAGGGGTCATTTTGACCCCAGGGCTATAGTTTGAACAATCTTGGTAAAGGTCTACTATATGATGCTACATATCCAATATCAAAGGCCTGGGCCCTCTACTTTTAGACAAGAAGATTTTTAAAGTTTTTCCCCTATACAAGTCTATGTAAAACAAGTGACCCCCGGGGAGGGGTCATTTTTGACCCCAGGGCTATAATTTGAACAATCTTGGTAGAGGTTCACTAGATGATGCTACATACCAAATATTAAAGGCATGGGCCTTCTACTTTTAGACAAGAAGATTTTTAAAAGTTTTTCCCCTATATGAGTCTATGTTAAACAAGTGACCCCCGGGGAGGGGTAATTTTTGACCCCAGGGCTATAATTTGAACAATCTTGGTAGAGGTTCACTAGATGATGCTACATACCAAATATCAAAGGCAAGGGCCTTCTACTTTTAGACAAGAAGATATTTAAAGTTTTTCCCCTATATGAGTCTATGTTAAACAAGTGACCCCCGGGGAGGGGTCATTTTTGACCCCTGGGCTATAATTTGAACAATCTTGGTAGAGGTTCACTAGATGATGCTACATACCAAATATCAAAGGCATGGGCCTTCTACTTTCAGACAAGAAGATTTTTGGTTAATTTCCCCTTTTTTGTTGCCGTGGCAGCCAAAGTTCTGCATGGAATAGAATTTTTTGAACAAGTTTGAAAGAGATCCACCCAAGGAATATTCCTGTAAAATTATTTTGAATTTGGTTAATTTGTGTAGGAGAAGTTGTTTGTAGGAAAATGTGAACGGACGGACGACGGACGGTGAGCGATCACAAAAGCTCACCTTGCACTTTGTGCATAGGTGAGCTAAAAACCAACAACCCATACTGGACAACAAAATCTTATTGTGGACATAATAAAACAGTTTTCCTGGTAAACCGACAACAATTTATTTAAGGCCTCTCACACAAGCAGTGAAAATTGAATAACGGTAAATCACCATAAAAACATAGGACTCTCCTTTATACAGGAGCGCAAGTGTATTGATCCCCATCGCAATTACGGTCAAGGAGCATTGAATTATTCATATGCAAAAGACAATTTACATGCCCTCGTGTGTAAATCTCAAAATGTGCACACTTTGCATTTTTCCATTACATTTCTTTTCTTATTGATCATTAACAATGTACCTTTTTCTCATCTTCTGGAGAGAAACAAATAAACCTTTATGAATAAGGTAAACTGCAAATACTTTTTCTCCTTAATCACACATACAGATACATTTTGATGCATCAGCAGCAGACGTCTTTTGAAAACATTGTGACAAAAGGTGAAATTGCTCATGATGAGCAATTTCTCTTTTTGTCACAATGTTTTTAACTCATTTCACTAGTATGACTTTTATTCATAGATATTTTAATATTTTTGCCTAGATATTTTCAAAGTCGTCTGCTGCAGATATGTTGTATGTGAAAAAAGGGTTAAGCAGCTACCTGTGTTCAGCAGCCACACTTTGAATCTCCCTTGGGTGGCTTCCTTAGACAGGTTTCACTGTAGCAATGTTAGCCAATCATTTATCATTCTCTTATAGCAACAGTCTCCATTCAACTGCAAGCATTAGGGCCACTGATATGGCTGCAGCGCATCAACATGATATTGTTTTAGAAACAGAAATAGCCACCAGTGTAAATGATCAACATTTGTGTGGGTCAAAGGGCAACTAAAATGCGGTCATCCTTGGTATAAAAGACATAATTCATTATCGTTTTTATGAACTGTCAAATTTCAATCTTGGGAGCTGGCAAAATGGCAATAAAAAACACCTTTTATAGAAAAAGTAACGCCTACAAGTTTACATCTCAGGTTAACATAAGTGTTACCTGAAACCAAATAGAGTTTCTGAATTAAACATTTCCCTATTTACCCTTTCAATCAAGCAGACACAGTTTGACAACTTTTGAAAATTCTGTAGCAAAAGGAAAATATGCTGATAATGAGCAATTTCTCCTCTTTTAAGCTACAATCTTTTTAATAATTATACTTGAAATCAAAGATATTTACTATACCTTTGCATACACATTTTCAAAGTCGTCTGTTACAGAATTCTTGAATGTTGGATGGCTAATATAAGCTTAGGAATAACAAGACATGACTCATTTTGTTTATATGACTGTGGATGTTACCCATGTTTTATGAAATTTATGCGACAGCATACAAACTTTATGCAAATGCTATATACAGTATCATTAAATATGCACCTCACATACTTGCAGCATTAATACTCTACTTATGTCATAGGTATTGTGGATTAAATAGGCATTTCTATTTAATCTACTTAAACCCTTCAATAAATCCAAAGACAAACTTAATCTGAGTGAAATCAAAGTACTGAGCATTCTGCATGTAAGGAATGGTTAAAAATATCATCGAGACTACGGCAGTCTGGGCACTCTGCATGTCAGGATTATTGTTAAAACTCTCATTGATACTACCGGCAGACTGGGCACTCTGCATGTAAGAATGGTTAAACTGTCCTCGAGAGTACAGGCAGTCTGAGCACTCTGCATGTAAGGAATGGTTAAACTGTCATCGAGACTATAGGCAGACTGTGGGCACTCTGCATGTAAGAAATCGTTAAAACTGTCATCAATACTATTGGCAGACTGGGCACTCTTCATGAAAAGATTATGGCTAAAACTGTCATCAAGACTACAGGCAGACTGGGCACTCTGCATGTAAGGAACCGTTAAAACTGTCATCTAGACTACAGGCACTCTGCATGTAAGAATGGTAAAACTGTCATCAAGACTACAGGCAGACTGGGCATTCTGCATTTAATGAACTGTTAAAACTGTTATAGAGACTACAGGCAGACTGGGCACTCTGCATGTAATGAATGGTTAAAACTGTCATCGAGAATACAGGCAGACTGGCCACTCTGCATGCAAGGAATTGTAAAACTGTCATCGAGACTACAGGCAGACTGGGCACTCTGCATGTATGGTTAAAACTGTCATCAATACTACATGCAGATTGGGCACTCTGCATGTATGGTTAAAACTGTCATCTAGACTACAGGCAGACTGGGCACTCTGCATGTATGGTTAAAACTGTCATCAAGACTACAGGCAGACTGGGTACTCTGCATGTAAGGAATGGTTAAAACTGTCACCTAGACTATGGGCAGACTGGGCACCCTGCATGTAAGCCACAGTTAAAACTGTAATCTAGACTACAGGCAGACTGAGCACTCTGCATGTAAGGATTATGGCTAAAAGTGTCATCGAGACTACAGGCAGACTGGGCACTCTGCATGTACACTTTATAACATGTTTATAGCTACCTAGATCTAGATAAAGAAAGCATTTGATATATATCATGGCTTAACCCCTTCCCCTATACAGACAACAATTGATGTGTTTGTGGTATGGAGTCGGTCCATGAGTAACCTGTTGCTGGACACCAAATCTAGACTCATGCTCAGATATGGATCTCCTAAGTTTGCTCTTTTGACAAGAAAGCATTTATGAAGCCGTTTGATAAGTGGCATGACCAAGAAAGGTTTAACAAGAATTAAAACTGATCTGAATACCCATTGTTGAAAACCCTAAGTAGCTCAAGTATCATGTAAACTTTGTATCTTTTCTATAATAATCATCTTTTTACAGTGGGACTGCGATTCACCTGTGAAATATAATTAAATACACATGAACATATTTCATAGATGCACTATATCCACATGATATCCATTATATTAAACCTTTTCCAATATACAGGCACATTTTGTTACATCTGCAGCAGTTGGTTTTTGAACGATTATGGTACGATTTAATGTGATGTGTATATAAGTAGTTTCGAATAATTTGATGCCGATAGTACTAAGATGCCTTTACGACCATGCAGATCTCATCATGATGATACCTCGATGTTTCTATGATTACGCTATTTTTATTACGTTCATACACCGCTTTTACTGCGACTCTTTTCAGCCACGATCCTGCTACGCTTATTTTGAACATGAACAACTTCCTGACCTACGCAATTTCACAACGACCCAACCATGTTTATGAAGATCCCCTCCCGATTGGCCACAACTGCTCCACGACTGGTCACGATTTGGGACTAATTTTAGATCGTAGTAGAAGCAGGGACTATGTGTAAACGGGCCATAAGGCTAAGGAAGAAATTACTTACTATAAGCAATTTCTCCTTTTATCAGAATATTTTATTTCTAGACATTTTCCATATTTTTGCTTAGATATTTTCAAGGTCAATTGCAGTTGAAAAGGTTTAACTGGATAAATGCCCTGAACAAAATATCTCTTGAACAGGATCTTTTTTCATGAATTATAAGCCTTATTTCAGTCAATAATATCCACTTTAAATGTAGGGCCTTAATCTGTAGACTGTATAAATCATAATTTTATTTGTCTAGCTTTTTCCTGATCTTTTCATTTAAACAGCAATGATCAAGCTATTCAAATTGAACATGGGAAAATTGACCAATAAATGTTCAACCATTTATTTATTGTATCATTTTGAGTAATTTGTCATTTTCCAACTTTGTTTTCAAATAATCTGCTGTAGATGTGACGAAAGTTTTCTGCATCAGCGAAAGGGTCTGTCAAGTTTATTCTATGAGATTGAGCAAAGTGTGGACAAATCTGCCAGTTATAGGCTTATCATGAACAAATGAATTGACTACAGTTCTGACGTAAAGCCATAATCTGAATGTATACAAAAAAGGGTGTTCTATCGGCCTGAATAGTTTGGATGCCTGCCACTGTCCCCAAATATAGCCCTGACTCACAATTTTTATGCTTTCCCTTATGATTATAAATAACTTCTGAATCCTTCTTTCTTTTAAAAACGGGTAGAGGAGAAATTGCACAATATCATCACCCAATGATTTGAAAACATTTGATAACAAATATGGAAAACCCTAATAAATGAAAGAATAATTAATGAATAGATACAAAAACAATGTAGCAAAAGAAAAAAATGCTCATTACAAGCAAATTCTTCTTAGTCACAATGTTTTTTAACCCTTTCCCTCATACGACAATTCTGCAGCAGACGACTTTGAACATATTTTGTCAAAATATGGAAAATCTCTATAATTGAATGGATAACCTCTGACTAAAAGTGGAAAACATTGTGTCAAAAGGAGAAATTGTACGTTTTGTGCAATTTCTTCTTTTGTCACTATGTTTTCAAAAAGCTGTCTGCTGCAGAGGCGTCCGAAAGCGTTTATATGAGGGAAAGGGTTAAAGTAGTCTGATGCACTCACAGATGCATCAAAATGCATTTGAAAGTGGGAAAGATTTAACGTTACATTGGCATGCAACTTAGAAAGTTCCCTATGCTGGAGAGGCATCAGTCAGCATCTGTATGTGGGAAAGGATTTATCAAGAATATCAATTCTTTGACCGCTGGAACTGATTTTGTGAAGCTTAAATTAGAGTTGGTAATGGACTCTTCCAAATGCAAAGCTGCATGGACAATTTAAAAAAATATATCATTGAAAGTGTTAGAAGCACTGCTTATAAAAGCATGTTGCCTTGGAAACAAATGTAACAACTTCCTACAACCACAGTCAGTTAGATGGAGTTTTCACCTGTTTTCTATGATCTTCTAAACAAGAGACAATAAAAAAAAAACAATTCTATATCATTTTAAACGTAATGCTTTTTTTACGAAAAAAACCCACTATCCAATCAATGCTAATGAAGCATTCTTGAAAGTCATTAACTCTTTCCAACATGCAGATGCAAATTGATGCATTTACAACAGACAACTCATAATAAGGAATTTCTCTCTACAAGTTTTCTACTGTTTTATACCTTTATTTGTAGACTGAAATTGAAAACCAAAGTTTTCAACTGCAGACTGCATTAGAAATGTTGCACCCATTCAAACATACAGCAAATTTGCAGCAGAAAAATATTGAGACAAAACCATAGTGATTTTACTGAAATTATTCTATTTCAATAGAGTTAAAAACATTGTGGCAAAAGGAGGTAGTTCAAAATGAGCAAATTTGCATTTTGCCTCCCTGTTTTTGAAAACTGAACGATGCAGATGAAGTGTCAAAATGCAACTTCAAGTAGGAAAGCTTGGATTAAGTGCATTTTAGCAGCAACTTTTTTTTCACAATAATTTCAACAAATCAGTGGGGAATGAGATACACTCCCCCCCTAACATCCCTAACATTTCAAAGAAGGATATAATTTCCAACATATTATCTCACTAATTGTTAACTTGCTAGTCAAAGAAGAGATTATACGTCATTAAGAAAGATGCACAGTGAAACTGCATTATTTCAGCAGTAATCACTCCCTGGAACACAGGAGAATTATTATAGTGCCAGAAAACACACATCTAACAATTGACAGGCAGCTTTGTTTCTTCCTGAATTAATTAATATCTGACAACTTACTGATGTCAATGCAGCAGAGTATTTTTACAAAACACTGATGATACAAGGAGAAATAGTTTGTACTTTAACCCTTTCCCTCATACAACAATTGTGCAGCAGACGACTTTGAAAACATAGTGACAAAAAACCCTGAAAAATCTCCTTAAAAGATAGCTTAATTGTAAAATAAAGTTGAAAAAACTTGTGGCTAAAGGTCATCTGCTGCTATTGCGTCAAAATGCATCTGCAGGTGGAAAAGGGATAAGCAATGTTATTTTTAAACCCAGTCCTGTTTATTTCCTTACAGAATGGAAATATATATAAGGCCTAACTTTCCCTGCGAAATTATGTTCTAGAAAATGGAACAGTTCTAGAACAGTTCTAGAACAGTAACATATGCATGTTCTAGAACATCATTCTAGAATAAATCCAGAACATTTGTTGAACTTGTTTTCATTCTGAAAGTGTTCTTGAAATATTCTAGAACATTTTTAGAACTTTTCAAGGACAAAATCAGTTAAAGAAATTTTCTACAAATTTTTAATATTTGGTTCTAAAAGTGTTCTAAAATGTTCCAAAATATGAACTTTTATAATCTGTGATTTACAAGTTCTACAAATGTTCTAGAACATTTTTAGAACATTTCAAGGAAATATCAAGTTCTTGAAATGTTCTACAAATGTTCTAAAACAAACTTCTAGAAGATCATCATTATCATCATATCAAGTTCTGCATATGTTCTAGAAATGATCTACAACATAATTCCAGTACACTTTTAGAATAATTTTACTCAGTCAATTTAATTAAATAACAAGAGAAAGTTGATGCAACGCATCAATGTCGCCGGAAATCCATACTGCGGTTATGCATAACACTAACATTATAGTAGTTGAATAAACAGTTATCAACTGAGGGGCATATTGGAACATCAGGGGTGGGGTCAAGTGAAAATGTATCATAACTTGCATTGTTTTGTCAACGAAGTGAATGATAATTGAAGCCTTTCATTGTTTATGATCAATCTCCATTCCAAAGTAGGTTGACCATACACACAACCAACTAATTATTGATCATAAACAGTAATGGAAATGAGTAATCTTGCAAATCATTAGTCTTAGTATGTATACAGTGCTTTCATTAAGGAATAATTATAAGATTTGTAAATTCCACATACACTTTTCAAGATGTTTGTCAGAATATTTGAATTTTATTATTTTTCAGTAAAACCACAAAACAGACAATTTAGGATTTGCATGCAATAGCGTGTCATTTTACCTTTCCTCTATTAAAGTCAACAGTGGACACCTTTGCAGCAATCTACTTTGAAACAATGAGATAAGGGTTAAATCGCTGAAGACATGAGTTTTCTCTTTTTCTCAAGATGATATTAGCTTGGCATCCTAATTATATCATACTTTTACAAATGTTGAAATGTAGTTCAATATTTATAAATTAGACCACCTTCGAAATATAATATCAACTAACAGTTAAATCTCATTGAAATTGTTGTATAATTTAAACTTAATTTCGAACATAAACTGAGCCCTACAACATGTTAATTTATTTTAATTCTTTCCTTCCTTTTTCATAATGAAAATAACAAACTACTCATGTTTTAAAATTATATTATGATGAGCGCCCTTGTGTCAATGATGCAAAACAATATGCAGATCGGAAGCAATATGCCTTTAGGGAATTAAATGACACATTTAAAATTGTCAAGGACGAAATAATTTTGTACGAAAGACCCGATTCTTTCTTATTCGCAGAGGTGTCGTTCTTGAAACTCTCTTTATAGGCAGAGAGTGTTCGTTCAAAGTAATTTTTCTATTAAAACCAGTTTCATCTCGGTGTGTTCTTTTTTTCATTTGTTTCGAACCAAATAAACATTTTAAATTGCATATGATTTACTATTTGTAAGTGAGTGTAAAGAGCGGCTCTCTGCAAAGGAGATTGATCTACGCAGTTGGTATTCGCGAGTCACGCGATCAACAGTTTTAGCTTAGAAAGAGTTCATATTTTAGATATACATGGATAAACATTATAAAATGCCTTCTTCACAAATCAAGACATCTCTTTGAACATGAAAATAACATTCAGTAAGTTAAAATTGCCATTAGAAGGAGAATATTCGACGTCATTTTCATCAGCAGGTGCGCGTATGTAAACAACATTAGACTGTGCGACGAAAAGGTTTGTAGTTATAGCCTTTTGATTACATGTAGTATATAGTGTAAAATACAGTATTTCATTCTAGCAAATAGGGACTGTTTTGTCTTCGTAAATAAAACAAAAAAACATAAATGCGAGTCAAAATAAAGAAACTGAAAATACCTAAAACATCGGAATATTTATTTCATTTTAGATGTGTCATTACTTAGTGTTTTTAAACAAACACAATTGTAATATGTTCAAGACATCTAAATGTGTTTCTTTCTAATAATAATCCCCCCTCCCATGTGATTTCCGAAAACCTATTAAAAATAGAAGTCGCGGGCTTCTGCCCGGCGACTAATAATGACTTTGTATTTTTTAACTCAGTGTGAATGAATCACTTAAACTTAATCCATTCTGAAGAGAAACAAGGACACTTCTAGAACTTTGTTTTTTTAATAATTGTAACAACAACAACAACAACAACAGGAAGTTGAGATTTTAAATTTTCAAAATGGATGATAATGTGACATGTTAAAATTCAGGCAATGTTTTCACAAAACACTTGGTTATAATGGATTGTCATCAAATATTATGTACAAAGTGATTTGTAAATAACTTTTCTTCTCATTCTAATGATAAAAGCAGATAGAAAAAACATAAAATGAAGCTTTACAAGCACAGAATGTATTCAACTCGGCTTAGAAACACTTGACAGGTAAAACTTAGGTTAATGAATGTTTATTCAGTGATTTAAAGTGAAATTCATCATCTTTAGTGATAACTCTTGTAACATGATTACTTTTTGGAACACTTTTAGGCTTTAGGCAGTTCCAGGCCCTGGCATTTTCAGTTAATTTTGTAATTTACTACAATGTCTAGGATAACCCATTACAACATAGTCTATCTTAGACATGTAATAAATGCAAACATGATTGTAGTTTCTGTGAGTTTACTTTTAATTGAATATTTCTTGGATTGTTCTAGGTACATCCCACCCAAGCTCTAGAACAGATACAAGTATGATTCAGCTGTTTACTGAGCAGGTGTCCTGGAACTATTCTAGAACCATCCCACATCATTTCTGGAACAAACCTTCATTGTTCTGAAACCATTCTTGAACTATTCTAGAAAATTCTAGAATTGTTCTGGAACTCTGGTCTAGAATGTTTATGGGACAGTTCTAGAACGTTAAGTGAGACAATTTTTCCAGAAGAATTGTTCTGGAACTGTTCTAGAATTATTCTAGACTAGTTCTAGAACAACTCCAGAACAATAGAAGGGGAACTGTTCTCAATCTATTCTAGAATATTTGTTATACAACTGTTCTGGAACAAGTGGTCAAAAAACAGTAACAGAACTGTTCTAGAACATCTGTCCCTGTAATTTGTCTCATTTAACGTAATAGAAATGTTCTTTAAATGTTCTAGAATGGATCTGGGCTTGTTCTAGAGCAGTTCTTGAACATTTATTCTGGAACAATGTTAGTATAATTCTGGAACTGTTCCAGAATATTTCGCAGAGGTAAATTCCCACATGTAGATGCTATTTGACTCTTCTGCAGCAGAAGGACTTTGAAAAAAAGATTCAAAATGAGAAATTGCATATAATGAGCAATTTCGCATTTTGCCACATTGACAATGTTGACAATGTTTTTAACATTATCCAATTAGTACTATCAAAGTTGTATGTTGCAGATTTATTGAAAGTGGGAAAGGGTTTAACAATCAAAACTATATAGTTCAGATGGATAAAATGCAGTATTATACGGAACAAAAAAGTGGGTCATGCTAGTTTCTAATTGGTCAATTAAACAAGAGCTGTCGGAGGACAGCGCGCTCGACTTTTTTGTGCTTGCCAATAAAACAAAACTCTTTGGGTGGTACAAAAAACATAACCAGGTACTTTATCATATTATTTATAAACAAAGTACTTTATATAAGTCGAAAGAGGGTCATAATTCTTACAAAAACCTTTACTAAATTATGGACTCTTGGCTGTTGGTAGAGGTTATGATGGTATAAGATTTTTGTAAGTGTTTAAGCTATATCTCTTATTGTTTTGAAAACATTTGATTTGGTATGAATAACTTTACCAAAATTCTAAATCGAGAAAGGGCCATAATTCTTAAAAAAACCTTGACAAGAGTTATGTACTCTTGTCTGTCGATGGAGGTAATGATGGTAAATAAGTATTTTAAGTGTATAAGCTATATCTCTAATGGTTTTTCAAAAAAGTGGGGTGGTACGAAAAACTTAACCAAAATTCTAAGTCGAAAAAGGGCCATAATTCTTACAAAAACCTTGACAGAGTTATGTACTCTTGTCTGTTGATGAAGGTAATGATGGTTAATAAGTGTTGTAAGTTTCAAAGCAATATCTGTAATGGTTTTGACAAGAAATGGAATTGGTACAAAAGACTTAACCAAAATTCTTAGTCGAAAAAAGGGACATAATTCTTACAAAACCTTGACAGAGTCTTGTCTGTTAATGGAGGTTATGATGGTGAATAAGTGTTGCAAGTTTCAAAGTAATATCTGTAAATTGGTACAAAAACCTTAACCAAGGTGTGACACCAAACCCGACGCCGAGGCGAGTAGTATAGCTAGCCTTTTCTTCGAAAAGTCGAACTAAAAATGCATGTGTTTTTGAGTGCTGTTTTTTGAATGCAGACTTTCAAATACTTTGATGTTATTAAGGGGAAAAAGTAAGTATTCATTAACCCTTCCCATCCTACAACAAGTCTGCAGTAAACTGAGTGTTATAACACTTTGGCCAAAATATGCAACATTTCTTATAATGAAGGAAGCTTTATAAGTATTGAATAGAGTTGAAAACATTATGGAAATAGAAGAAATTGCTCATTAAATTGCCACGTTGTTTTTCAAAAACTGTATGCTGCAGATGTATAAAATGACTGTCTCCAAGTGGAAAAGGGGTAATTAATGAGCTACAGAATCATTAGGTTAACCACATCCGATTAATTTACCATTAAAGTCTTTACTCTTTGGTTGGGGCAATTTAATGAATAATATTTTAGCCAATGAAGGAAAGAGAAAAATTGTCTGGGATTTAATTGAATTTTATCATAGCAAGCCGAAATTTTTCTGGGAAGTTCCTACATAACCTTGACCACATGCAGAGGTTTTCTGCAGCAGACAACTGTTGGAAACTGTGGCTAATGGAGAAATTACTGATAATAACTAAGACTTTATTTCATTTTTTTTTCAGTTTTAGACAACTTCCATATCATTTACTAAATGTTTTAAAGGTTGTCCACTGCAAAAAAAAATTATAAAGGAAAAGAGATAATTATATTTTCAGGGTGTAAACATCTGATATTTATCTTGCAATGATTGTTGAAAACAATGTTAAAGCCATTGCAAAAATAATAAATCTGTGATAAACATTGAGGTCAAGATAAACTGGACAAGACAAACATCAAACCAATATGGGGATTACACATTTTGTGCTGATTCAGGCAAAATTGGGAGTATTATTGCATTTACATGTTTACGTTGTAATAATAAACATGTCATAAAAGCAGAAAGCAAGACTGCTAATCACAATTTCAGCTCTTTTTGACAGAAGTTACATATTAAGCTTTGATACATATAGACAGACAGTGACAGCACTGGCAAATGTTGGGAGTGTCTTCAATGTTTGCATAATGTAATACGACCAATTTTGGCCGGACATGGCTCATCTTGTTTGCTTTACCAAAGATAGCCCAGCCGTTCAATACTCCCCAATATGTTTCATGGTTAACCCTTTTCCACATACAGACACATCTGAATTAGACAACTTTTGAAATCATTATTTAAAATTGTACTTTCACATATAGAGTTTCCTTAATATTTCTTTAGATGTTGTCAAAGTCGACTGCTGCAGAATTGTCACATGCGGGAAAGGGTTAAGTCACTGGAATGTGATACTGTATAAATTTTATAAATTTATTAAAAGGATCGACAATCTTTTTCATTTTCTGTCATTTTGACATGGAAATTTAACCCCTTCCAACCAGACACAGTTTGACTCATCTGCAGCGGGCAACTTTTGAAAACATAATGTTCAATAATGTGCCAAATTTGATTAACTCTTTCGTATAATTTTTTCTTTAAAATATAGATATTTCTCATATTTTTGTCTGCATGTTTTCATTATAAGTCGTGTGCTGCAGATTTGTTGTATTTTGGAAATGGTTAAATGAGCAATTAATTTTCCATCATTATTTTCTGCTCAAACAGGTAGTAAAGGTACGTTCTCTTTTCAAAATGTGCATATTCTTTAGTGCTAAAACTTAGGAAGTCTGGAAAAAGTATCTTTAACCCTTTCCCTCATACGACAATTCTGCAGCAGACGACTTTGAACATATTTTGTCAAATAATGGAAAATCTCTATAATTGAATGGATAACCTATGACTAAAAGTGAAAAACATTCACAGTGACAAAAGGAGAAATTGCACGTTTTGTGCAATTTCTTCTTTTAATTGTTACTATGTTTTCAACTAGAATGGAGTGCTCCCCGGAGCATGTGTGTCACCTGCCGGGGCTTTGTCAGAAAATTTTAATTTTTGACAGAAAAGGGGCAATAACTCTGATAATATTTAGATTATCCCCCTTTTGTAAACCCATCACAAAGATTGATATAAACATTTGTCAGAAGTTTCAATCCAATCCTTTGAGTAGAAAAAAAGTTATTTGAAAACGTGACGAAAAAGTGTGACGAACAGACAGACGCCGGACAAAAAAAAAAGTAATCCCTAAGTGCCTACCATGCTACGCAGGTGACACAAAAAGCCATTTGCTGCAGAAGTGTCAGAAAGCGTCTATATGAGGGAAAAGGGTTAACACTAAAGTCTTGTATACAGAATTACATTATTTGATGCATGTTTCAAGCTTTTACAATTTGTTTGCCTTTCTTCAATTGTTCAATGTGGTAATTACATGATCCCATAAGTTAATCAATATGTCCTGCAAGAAGTGTAAACTACAAGATAATTCCCCGTGCACTGTTTGTCTACTTCAAATTTCCTGGTAGCTAGGCAGTCTTTCAATCCACGGGTTGTGAGATTGAACCCCAATTCAGCTAACGTTTGACAAAAGTAAATGCAACATCAGTCTTCTACCAATGGGCATAATATTACAGTCAATGTGGAAAGACTGCTGGTATGAGAACGCAAGGAAACACTTTGGTTACGTCAAACTAAGGCCAGCATGATATATCTGAAAGGTTATTGAAAATGGTGTAAAACCCCAATCAATCAATCAAATGCAGCAAAAGATATTCAATAAATGTTGTGATAAAAAGGGTAAAAGCTTATAAAATATTCTGAAAAGAATAGATCTTTTTTTCCCCAACTCCCACATATAACAAACAGGGGGACTGCACCCAAACTGGCTGACAGATTTTAATTTTAACTGCCCTTGAGAAAGTTGACATTAATCCTTTTGCAGGCTTTGACATATAAAACATTACAATTTCATTCAGAAAGTATTAACCCTTTCCCTTATACAACAATTCTGCAGCAGACGACTTTGAACATATTTTGTCAAAAAATCAAAAAAAATCTATAATTGAATGGATAACCTATGGCTAAAAGTGGAAAACATTGTGGCAAAAGGAGAAATTGCTTGTTTTGAGCAATTTTTTCTTTTGTCACTATGTTTTCATAAAGCTGTCTGCTGCAGAGGCGTCATAAGGCGTTTATATGAGGGAAAGGGTTAATCCTTTTGTAGGCTTTGACATTTTCTGTCATTTTGACATGGAAATTTAACCCCTTCCAACCAGACACAGAACATTTCAATTTGCATTCAGTAAGTATTAAAGGCATAACAGACAATTTTTGAGGGCTTCTGCAGCTGACATCTTTTGAAAGAGTAAACATTTGCTTACCATTTTCAACATACAGCAGTTGACATTCAAAATATATAAGCAAAATTATGGAAAATCTCTTTGAATGAAAACATAACTATTGAATACGTTGAAAACATTGTGGCAAAAGAAGAAGTTGCTCTTTAGGAGCATTTTTTATTTGCCACAGTTTTCAATTGTGGTCTGCTGCAGATGTATCCAAAGGGAAACAAGAAAGATTGGGCTAACAATTATTTCATTAGAAGTCAGATTTTGTTTTTTGCATGATTGAAATGTTTACACCGAGTATATAGTTGAGGCTCTAAATCTATATTTCAGTATATAATAATGTAACTTTAACCTTTCCAACATGCAGATGCATTTGGAAGCATTTGCAGTATTGAAAACATAGTGGTGAATGCAGTAAATGATCATCAGGAGCAATTTGGCCTTTTATCACAATCTTTTTAACTCGATTTATTGATTAAAACATTCATTTTTACAGATTTTCCACTTTATTGTCAAGAGGATTTCAAAGTTGTCTGCTGCAGATTTTTTGTATGTATGAAAAGGTTAAGATATAATATATTGCACTCATAAACGGGGGAAGATACGAGATGTAATATATAACAGTTATGGTATGCAAAATTAAAAGGCAAAAAATGCAAATATGCCTCCATTTATCATACAGCCCCCCAGCATGAGAGCTTCAGATACACCAGAATTTTCTTACGATTAAAGATTAAATTAAAATATCTCCAACATTTCCTACATTGTGGGTATTCACTGATATTAGAATCATCCCTTCCAGACAATTCTGATGACTACACACAACAAAGGATTTGGTGGAAAATTAACCAAGTTACTTCATCTGAAACATTTATTGTATATAACCCTTTCCCTCATACGACAATTTCTCAGCAGACGACTTTGAACATATTTTGTCAAAAAATCAAAAATCTCTATAATTGAATGGATTACCTATAACTAAAAGTGGAAAACATTGTGGCAAAAGGAGAAATTGCTTGAGCAATTTCTTCTTTTGTCACTATGTTTTCAAAAAGCCGTCTGCTGCTTTTATTTGGCCTCAGAAAGCGTCTATATGAGGGAAAGGTTAACAATATATCTTGGTAACACCCTCTAGCTAGATATATCATAATCTTGATTAACCCTTTATATGATAGAGCAAGACATTAAAAGCCTTTCAAAGCAGACCACTTTTGGAAACATTGATGGAAAAGGAGATATTGCACAAAACATGCATTTCTTTTCTTTTCCCATTGTTATTAACCCTACAGCAAGTTTCTACAACGAACATTATACTCTTATATTCATGTGTTTTAACCCTTTCCCACATACAACAAATCTGCAGCAGACGACATTAAAACTGCATAGCCAATATGACAAGCAATTTTGAGCAATTTCTTCTTTTGTCGACATGTTTTCAAAAAGCGTCTATATGAAGGAAAGGATTAAGGCAGTCAAGTTTTACAATATCATCATTTATTTACCTTCACCAACTTGCAACACATCTGCAGCAGACAACATTGATACATTGAAAATATCTCATGGACAATTTATATGAATGAAAGTATTACTATTGTTTAAAGCATTATGGGAAAAAGCAAATTGCTCATGATGATTAAGCAAGGCTTTAACCCTTTTCCTCATATAGACGCTTTCTGACGCCTCTGCAACAGATGGCTTTTTGAAAACATAGTGACAAAAGAAGAAATTGCACAAAACGTGCAATTTCTCCTTTTGACACAAGGTTTTCCACTTTTTGTCATAGGTTATCCATTCAATTATGGAGATTTTCCATTTTTTGACAATTAAAATATGTTCAAAGTTGTCTGCTGCAGAATTGTTGTATGAGGGTTAAAATTCATCTGCAGTAAATAATTTCATATGTATCTGTGACATTGTACCAATATAGTTCAGATTTATAACTTTTGTAAAAATATTCCTGAATACCAAAAATGATATCTTCACAGCCATATCTGCTTACAACTTCCCACACATGTCAAATCTGCAGCAAAGGTCTTTGAAAACATCTAGGCAAAAAGTCTAAACATAAAAAAACAATAGAGTAGAGTAAAAAACACTGTGGCAAAAGGGAAAACTGCTCGTTCATAATAATGAGCCACAAGGCTCAATAAGTAACAACAATGACAATGGATAGTGTGTTGTAATCTTTACTCAGTCATTCATTTTTTCCAATGATTGACAAAAGTCATATGCAACTAGAAATTGCTTAAAAAGACATATTTACTTCAATTTGAGAAAGTTTGCTACATTTGTTTCCAGAAATCTTCTGCTGTAGATGCCACAAAATATGTTTACATATAGGAATTAAGGGGTTTATTAAACGTCTTTCACATAAAAGAACCTAGAGTTATTTAGCTTCAAAATTATTCAATTAATATGTAACCTGTCATCTGTATTGGGGTCAAGTGTAACAGCTATCTCGGTGGATATGAATCAAAATTGTTATCAAATTTCACATTCTTCCCTCAGGATAAAATGTGAACCCAATTGCATACATAGATATAATAGTCCAATTACTGACAACAAGAAGGTTTTGCTGTTTATGCAAAAATCAATTTCAACATCTCACAAGAGTTACATCATTGTCTGGACTCAAGTGGATAACATTTATCCTTTCCAACATACAACAGCTCTGCAGCAGACGACTTTGCAAAGATATGAAAATCTCTAGACATCAAATGTTTTCAACAGTTGTCTACTGCAGATGATTCAAACAGAGCAATTTTTCTGGTACAATATGTTTTCAACTCATAAACAATAATCAGACTTACATTAATTGAAATTCCCATATATTTGCATGTCTTTATTTAGTTTAATATTTTTTGTATGAGGGAAAGGGTTATAATTATCAGTTAGTATAAAACCATCACAGGCTGTTTTCTTATGACACAGCTCATATAATACTGTCTCTATTTATATAACTTAAACCATCACAGGCTGTTTTCTTATGACACAGCTCATATAATACTGTCTCTATTTATATATCTTAAACCATCACAGGCTGTTTTCTTATGACACAGCTCATATAATACTGTCTCTATTTATATAACTTATCAATTTCATTAACCCGTTCCCACATACAACAAATCTGCAGTAGACGACTTTGAAAATATCCTGGCTGAAGTGTGAAAAATCCTAATAAATGAATTTGAATTATTAAATAGTGCTGCAAACACTCTGGAATTATGAGCAATTTCTTCTTTTGCCAGAGTGTTTTCAAAAGTTGGCTGCTGCAAAGATGTCAGAAAGTGTCTGTATGTGGGAAAGGGTTAACAACTATTACCATTCAAATGTTTCAATACAAAACAGTTGTATAACTATATCATGTAGATAAAAACATCTTGCAACAAGTGATCCCTGCAGCAGACAATATTAGACTAGAATGGAGTACTCCCCGGAGCACGTGTGTCACCTGCCGGGGCCTTGTCAGAAAATTTTAATTTTTGACAGAAAAGGGGCAATAACTCGGATATAAAAATATTTGGATTATCCCCCTTTTGAAAACCAATCACACACATTGATATTAACATTTGTCAGAAGTTTCAATGAAATCCTTTTAGTAAAAAAAAAGTTATTTGAAAACGTGACGCAAAGTGTGACGACAGACAGACAGACAGACAGATGCCGGACAAAAAAAAAAGTAATTCCTAAGTGCCTACCATGCTACGCAGGTGACACAAAAAGGAAAAAAATTATTACACTCTTTATGAGCAGTGTCTGACCAGTCTTCGAGAAAGTCGTTAGTTCAGTTCTTCAGTCCTGACTGAAAAAAGTTCCCTCAGACTGACAAAGCTTCATACAAAAATTGGTTGAGCAAAGAAGGAAATAGATGATAAATGAGCTTTCCGACTGATTGGGTTAAAAATATTTTGTGATGTCTGGGTGTCACCTTTTCTCCCGCATCTGTTACAATGCTTGAAAGCACTGTGGCATATTACATCGCTCATAATGAGCAGCTTCTACTTTTGCCACAATACATTCAACTCTAATTAATTAGTAATCATACTTTCATATGCCAAGATATTTGTTTAATTATCTGCTGCAGATTTGTTGTATTATTGTATGTGTGTGCGGATTATAAAGTCATTAATAAATACTTAAAGAGTTGTAAAAAAAACGTGTCACCTACCTGTTCCACTGTCAGCATGTTTACAGTGTTTCTCACAAAGTTCCTGATTTTCATAGTTATTCCCATTTCCCCCACAACCACCGTACCAAAACTGCTCACACCGTTTTGAGGTTACATTAAAGAACCAACGAGGGTCCGACCCAAAATCCCTACACTCTCCCTTTTCGGGATTCGAATGACAATTGTCTTCATGTACGTCCATTTTTTCATGATCATCCGCGTGACAAATGACCGCAAAACAGAGAATTGCCCAAATGAAGGCCAATGTCAAGATGTTTGAATTTCTTTGCTTATTCATTGTTAAATTAGTTGTGTCAAAACCTTGTAAATACAGAGGCGCCTCACCTCATCTGTTGAAACAATCCTTTAACCCCACAAACTAACAAATCAAATCAAATCAACAATCTATTCCCACAAAACAGTATTCTTGTTTAATTTCTGCGGGCACAACAAAAAAACTGCTGCACCAACGAAAATAAATGCTTTTTTTTTGTCCAATAAATCGGCAGCAGTGGAAACACTGGTTGAATATTTTCCAATACAAGCACTCCCACTAGAAGCTTAAAGTTGTTGGTAATGCCAAACACTGACTTAATGCCTCCCAACCAGCATGAACCTTTACCGGTGGTTTTAAATGTCACACACTTTCTGGTGTATACACTAATGTCTTTCCAACCTATAGTCAAAGTATGAAGTGAATTTGAACAAGACCGTCAATATAACTCATTTTAACTGTTTACCTGCTTCATTTTATAGAGTTGTCTGTTTTCAAAAACCTCTCCAGCAAAACCATGTAACAACATCATTTTGATTTGAGGTAGAAAATATTGTGGTAAAATGGAGAAAAAGCTTCTTTTGTGCAATTTCTTCTTTTCCCATGATATATTAAAATTTTGTTTGAGGCTTATAATGGCATTAAAAGTTGTCTGTAGAAGAGAAAGGGTTCACCGTTTTAAAGACTGTACCGGACTAACAATTGATCAAATTCTATGTCAGTTACCTTAATATTGCATGAGAACAAAGATGAAGTAAATATTAACAAATATTGAGATAGGTCATATTTTGGAGGGGATATAAGTGCCATTGTCTCCATATTTGTTCGACATCAATAATGTTTGCCTTCTTGATGGCACTCGGGTATCAAAATTTAACCCTTTCCCAAATACAAGAACATTTGCAGCAGACTACAATGAAACCATTTGGCAAAATAAGGAAAACCTCTATAATTAAAAACAGAACTATTTGATATAGTTGAAAACATTGTGGCAAAAGTGGAAATTGCTCATTATACCCCACAATGGTTTCAAAAGTCTCCTGCTGCAAATGCAGCTGCATGTGTGAAAGGATTAATGTTTCATACTTCATCCTTTTTCAATTAAATTGTTGTCTTCAAAAAAGTAACTTACTTTCATTATTAAAAAAAAATATTTTATCTTTTTAATTGATAATCTTGTAGAAAATTCACAGTAGTTTTTCATTATTTTAGTCAATCTAAGAGTCACGCTATGTTTGAATTATCATTGAAAAGGGTTTTTTACCTTTCATCTTTGTTAATTTAGTGAATCTAATGATACTCAATTGGTTAATGAGGTAAATAGGCATGAAAAAGAAAAAATAATTTTTTTTTGGTCAGGTAAAATGCAGTGCTAAAGAATATAAAATCATGGATTTAGGAACTCAATCCCCCTTTCATAAAGATTACTATATTGACATCAAAACAAAAGACAACTTTCTTAAACATTATAGAAAAAGAAAGAAAGGGTTTGAAAAAAACCTCAATAATTTGTCAATTCAAGAAACTAAATATATTTATGAAGTCTTAAAAAAGTTTAAATTTTAGGGTGTTTTTGCAATTCTTCAATTTATCATGATGAATTTTTGCTTTATTTTCTACAATTCCACATTTATTTGAATTTTTTGCTAAATTTTCAGGAGCGCAATTATTTGTTCATCTGTTAATGATATAAGTTTGAGTGTTTGAGTGTTTGATATATATATATATATATATCCCAATGCATTAAATTGTGAAATGCCACGATGAAGTACATTTAATACTATATTACAGGTTCTTACACCCTTAATTGACCTCAAGACCCTATGTTGTAGGTACAACAAAGGATCACATCCGCAGTCCATGGCTTTTAGGTGAGGAAAACATATATGTGAGGCATATTCCATGGGAAAACATACCAGTGGGCATTGCTTAACAGTGAAGATTCACATTGATCAGGTTGTCCACCTGCTCAGTATAATTATGCAACAGGTTGATAAGGAACTACACTGTTCACAAAAGCCAACTGTTCCAACGGGGAATGGGCAGACTTTTATATCGTATGGTAACAAGATCTATTTACATAACCCGATCTTAATCTGTGTTAGACGCTTAAACATTGTCCACATACAGACGCATTTGCAGCAGGGGACGTTTGCAAACATTGTGGCAATCAGTGGAATTGCTCATCATGAGAAATTTCTCCTTTTGCCACAATGTTTTCAATTTTGTTCAATAATTATACTTTAATCTAAATGAAAAATGCATATTTTTGCAAATATATTTTCAAAGGCGTCTGCTGTGGATTTATTGTATCGGTAGTATGATTAAAAGAGTAACTAAAATATTTGCAAAAAGAAGAGAATTTATTAATTAAAATCATAATTTAACTTTATATCAATTGTATATTAACCCTTTCCCTCATACGACAATTCTGCAGCAGACGACTTTGAACATATTTTGTCAAAACATAGAAAATCTCCATAATTGAATGGATAACCTATGACTAAAAGTGGAAAACATTGTGGCAAAAGGAGAAATTGCACGTTTTGTGCAATTTCTCCTTTTGTCACAATGTTTTCAAAAAGCCGTCTGCTGCAGAGGCGCCAGAAAGCGTCTATATGAGGGAAAGGGTTAATTGTATAATAAATTAGATTAATCAAGGTCTATGTAGTAAACCAACTCAGGTCTAGACACACACAATATGAGCCACATCATGTCAAGAGGGGTGTGGTTGCAAGCCCATTTTAGCATTATATACAGGTTTGTTTGAGGGGGTTTGGTTGGGTGTTTTATGACATTTTCAACAGTATTTCAGTTATATCACGGCGTTTCCTGGGTAAATTGCCAGTACTACAGGTAGTATTTATCCTGTCACCAGCGCATACGTCATAATACAATTCCAGCAATCCTGAGAGCCAAGGAGGGAACCCATTTCTACCACTTTAAAATCTTTGGTATGACACAACCAACCGGGGATCAAACTTATAAAAAGGTATCATATGAAGGAGCCACTGGTAGAGATGGCTCTGTGTTTGTGTTTATTTCTCATAAGCTATAACCCCCCTTGCCCACATACAACAAATCTGCAAGGCGACTTTGATAACCTCTAGGCAAAGATTTGGAAAATCTTCATAAATTATAATTATTGAATAGTTTAAATACATTGTAGCAAAAGGAGAAATTGCTTATATTTAGCAACTACTCCCTTTGCCACTATGTTTACAAATGTCTTCTGCTGCAGATGTGTTTGCATTTTGGAAAAAGTGCAAGCCGGTATACTTCCTTCACACAGGCATGCAGTAATTGCAAAACAACAGGTATCATTACAATTAGCAACCATTGTTTTGTGAGGCACACATAAGGTATCGCCATTGTTATATGATACAACACCACATTAACCGTCTCCCATGTGTACACTTCCTGACACCTCTGCAGCTGACATCCTTTGAAAACATAGTGGAAAAAGAAGAAATTGCTCATAATGAGCCACAGTGTTTCAACTCTTTTAACCCTTTCCCTCATATAAACGCTTTCGGATGCCTCTGCAGCAGACAACTTTTTAAAAACAGTGACAAAAGAAGAAATTGCACAAAACGTGCAATTTCTCCTTTTGCCACAATATTTTCTACTTTTAGTCATAGGTTATCCATTCAATTATGGAGATTTTCTATTTTTTGACAAAATACGTTCAGTCGTCTGCTGCAGAATTGCCGTACGAGGGAAAGGGTTAATATTACTTATTCATTTTTGGAGGTTTTCCAGATAATTTCAAAGTCGTCTGCTGCAGATTTGTTGTATGCGGAGAAGGGTTAACCTATCTAAAGCAATCAGAATAAATGAAACACATCTTTTACATGTTATCTTTCCACTTAAGTTGAGGACCATAGGTTTTAATGATTCAATGATTTTCACTTCAAATATCAATTACTAACTGATGAATGACATATACAGCTCTAATGACAAACAGACATGTCTGACCCTGCACTGTTTATGATCCCTACATTCTTGTGTTGATAATTAAGTGCAGCTGATAACACTGTGTTACATTATTGTACATTATTGGGGTTTTATGACATTTTCAACACTATTTCAGTCATACCACAGCAATAGTTTACTTATTTATGACCCCTGGGTAAACAAACAAGTACTGGGCTAGAAAATATGCCTTGCCCTACGTCACAACACCATGTTAGCGAGTCGCAACTGATAAAACTATTGAAAAAGAATAATTATTTTCCTTCTTATTTTCCCTGATACAGACAAAAATTGAAGCCTTAAATACCAGCAGATGAATTTTAAAAAACTTAATTAATATCATGATGGTATCCCATTTATGGATGATTCCTGGGTGGCTTACATGAACAAGGACCATAACTGCACTATGACCCGTAGAGTAGGAAAGAAAAGCTGAGAATCATGAAAGGAATCTTCTTAACTTTTTAATCTTCTGCTGGTTTTGGTAATCAAATAAAGTATGTTAATTATGTATGGATGCACTTTTGTATTGACAATAAAATAAAATTTAATTATGTATCTGTGTTCTTTTGTAATGGCAATAAATAAAGTTTAATTATGTATGGGTGCACTTTTGTATTTGCAATAAAACAGTTTAGTTATGTATCTGTGCACTTTTATAATGGCAATAAAATAAAGTTTGATTATGTATAGGTGCACTTTTGTATTGGCAATAAAATAAAGTTTGATTATGTATCGGTGCACTTTTGTATTGGCAATAAAATAAAATTTGATTATGTATTGATGCACTTTTGTATTCATGACCCAATGGTGTGGCTCATGTTTTTTTTAAGGAAAATGTAAAGCTTTTAAATTTTTAACTGAGTTGACTTTGATGAAACTGCAGCTGGTAACATTTTGGTAAACATGGACAAATTCATTTCCCACAAATGTTTTCTTCCTAATAACAAAAAGGAATTTCCATTCTTTTCTTCAGTAGCCGTTTTATTATACTATGATGGAAATGGTCTATCATTTTGTCCAGGTGTTGCAAATTTTTCCTCAAACATTTTGAAAGCAATTGACTATCAGGTAAATGATTAATCAAAATTGGCATAGATCAGTCAAAGGGTTTAATACAATTTGAGTCGCGTCGGGCAATTTGGGGCTACACTTCTACCTTTTTGTACAAAAAATTATTTAGCGTCTATTTAACATATTAAGCAGACAGTGAGGACTCTGGTGAGACTGTGCATATGCAAACGGTTCATCCATGTCTTCACTGTACACGGATGCATTAAGACCCCAATTCCCTGGATGTGGATCATTTATATACTGAACAGTACTGGACAAGAAAGGTATATGTCAATGTGTCCTATAATAATATATGAATAAGAGATTAAATAATCCTTTCATCCACTGATTCTCATTAATAACCCACACTAAATGTTTTTTTAGTCTGTCAAAATGAAGGACTGCCAAGTCTTTAAAATTTATCACCAATTATACATATTATATAAAAACCTAAATTGTCCTACAACATTGTAAGTTTTTGGGGACAAAATAATTAATAAAAATTAGGTTTTTTGCTTGGACTGAGTCATGTATGTTTTCAGCATTTTGATCAATATTTCTATATACCTTTTTTTTTTAATGCAAATGTGTTTTAACCCTTCCCACATAAAGATGCTTTTAGACCCCTCTGCAGCAAACAACTTTTGAAATCATCGAGACAAAACGAGAAATTGCTCATAACAAGCAATTTCTCCTATTGCCTCAATGATTTCAACTTTATTCAATATTTATACATTCATTTATAGAGTTATCCCATATATTTGCCTCAAAGTCATCTGCTTCAGAGTTGTCGTATGTGGGAAAGGGCTAACCCAATCTCTGATAGATAAATTCTGATTCCTTTAGCAGCAGACTTTTGAAACATTGTAGAAATGGAGTAATATAAGAAATTTCTCCTTTTCCAAAAATGCTTTGATGCTTTTCCACATACATCAAATTTGAGTATAATAAAACTATTATTGAATAAATTTAAAAACATCGTGGCAAAAGGAGAAATGGCTCATTATGAGCAATTACTTCTTTTGTCCCAATCTTTTCAAAAGTTGCCTGCTAAAAATGAGTGTATATGTGGGAAAGGGTTTAATTATGTCATAATCATAAGAAATCTTTTAAAATATATTTGCATAACAAACAACTCTAAAATGATCATATCAGGTAAACAGTTAACTTTTCCCAATATCAACAGAATCTACAGAAGCCTGTAGACAGAAACGACCTCTTTCTGATAGTACAAATTAACTTAGAGCAGAATACAAAACATTTATGAACACTTTCTCCTTTTCCAACAATGTTTTCAAAATGTGTTTACTTCAAACATGTCACAATTAGTCAGCATGTTGAAAAAGGTTTCAGCATCTATATCAAGGGTATAATGCTTTTTATATGGTTTTAATTCTATCATTGAATTTTTAAATCAATTAAGCTTACAACAGTATTTAATCCCATTAGCTTAATAAAGATTTTGATACACATAAAAATGTAAGTTAGTTCTTATTTTCATTAGTTAGGAATAAAAATGTGATTATCAAACAAATACAGAATTTTTAACCTAAAATTGAATGGCCAATTTATTCTATACAGAGAAAAAAAATAAAAAAATAATAAGACTTTAAAAAACATCCCAGACAGTTAATTTAACAAAGCAGACTTGTTTATTTAATAGTGAAAAAATCCCGATACTCGGTCCATAAAAAGTCTGTTTAACCATCCATTTAAAAACTTGGTACACGATAAAAAAGCGAAAATCCCTATTATTATACACAACCTTAACACCCAGTATCCAGCGCGAGACTGCCCGTATACGGTATTAAATGGACTATGTAAACCCCCCACTTTACTACCTCAAGATTACAGCTCTAGATAAGGTCAGTACTTCATACATGAACATCTTTATTTCCCAACCTAACACCACATTGTGGGTACCCTTTTAAATCATTTCCTCTAGCTTGTCAACATGATTGTGAAGAGTACTCACAACATAGGGGTCTCAATGATATTAACGGAGACATTTGTAGTTTTAATGGACATTCACTTTCCCTTATCTTAATCCTGAACTCACCATTTAAACCAGTGAATGGGGAGAGATTATTATGTGTGGCCATATGAATTAAAAGGCAAAATGTAACTGAATCAGTCGGATGTAGCTCTTCTGAAACCATGGTATATTTACCCTTTCCTACATATAGCAAATCTGCAGCAGACAACCTTGAAAACATCAAGGCAAAACTAATGGAAAACATCTACAATTAAAAGTATAATAATTGAAAAGAATTGAATACATTGTGGCTAAAGGAGAAATTGCTCATCATGAATCAATGCTGCTAATTTATTCAAAGATTGTTGAAAATCAGACGTCTTTAACAAGTCAAGTCAAAACCATAAAGAAGAGGGCCATGAGGCCCTGGAATCACTCACCTGAGAATGGGCTATTTAAGACTAACTCTTTCAGCGCCAATGGCAATATCATCTAGACAAACTTTCTGACAAAATTTCAAGCTGCTCCAGTCAAAAGTGCAAGCTCTATAGTGTTAACTAGATTGTTCTACAATTTGGCCTTAGTGACCTATTTGTTGACCTGACCTGATCCATATTCGAACTTGACCTAGATATCACTAAGACAAACATTCTGACAAAGTTTCAACATGCTCAAGCCAAACATGTGGCTTCCAGAGTGTTAACAAGATTTCCCTTAATTTAAGCTAGTGACCTAGTTTTTGACCGGACATGACCCATATTCGAACTTGGCCTAGATATCACTAAAACATTCTGAGTTTCAACATGCTCAAGCCAAACATGTGGCTTCCAGAGTGTTAACAAGATTTCCCTTAAATTTGACCCAAAATCGAACTTGGCCTAGATATCACCAGGACAAACTTTCTGATAAAGTTTTAAGATGCTCAAGTTTAAAATGCGGCTTCCAGAGTGTTGACAAGATTTTCCTTCAATTTGGCCTAGTGACCTAGTTTTTAAACTGACATGACCCATATTCAAACTTGGCCTAACATGCTCAAGCCAAAAATGTGGCTTCCAGAGTGTTAACAATATTTTTCTTAAATTTGGCCTAGTGACCTAGTTTTTGACAGGACATGACCCAAAATCGAACTTGGCCTAGATATATCATCAAGACAGACTTTCTGACAAAGTTTCAACATGCTCAAGTTTAAAATGTGGCTTCCAGAGTGTTAACAAGATTTTCCTTCAATTTAGCCTAGTGACCTAGTTTTTGACCGGACATGACCCATATTCGAACTTGGCCTAGATATCATCAAGACAAAGTTTCTGACAAAGTTTTAACATGTGCTTTGGTTTTATTGTCTAATGAAAATAGCACAATTCAACCACAATATACAATTGGATCACCCATTCTCTATCTTGTTTATTTATATGGGTCATCCTCCCTGTTTTTTACCAAACAATTTTGTGGGAGACAGTTTGATTGGCTGACCAAAAGGTCAATTTGGGACAATTTCCTTACAATTTTGTAGGGGACAGTTTGATTGGCTGACCAAAAGGTCAATTTGAGACAATTTGAGACAACTTCCTTACAATTTTGTAGGGGACAGTTTGATTGGCTGACCAAAAGGTCAATTTGAGACAACTTCCTTACAATTTTGTAGGGGGCAGTTTGATTGGCTGACCAAAAGGTCAATTTGAGACAACTTCCTTACAATTTTGTAGGGGGCAGTTTGATTGGCTGACCAAAAGGTCAATTTGAGACAACTTGTATGAGGCAGAAGAATAATTCATCGAATTATTGAAATTTATTGGGTGAAGGAATATTTTTTAGCAATGATGTTTTAACACAAAACTTACAAAACATGTCTGTTGCAGTGGCATTTAAAGTCATCTGTATCAGGTTAAGGGTCATATCAAAATCTTCAATAATTTTGTTTCTTTTGATAAGGAGATAATGCCTGATCTACGAGAACTGATAAGCTCAACAAACAGTGCAGTAAAGAGGCTGTTGCTTCGATAACAGGTGATTGAAAATCTATTTGGGCTTAACATGAATGGATCATTCTCTACTTAATTACCTACATTATGGTCTCTCAGATTAGTTAACCTTTTCCCACCTCAGATACATTTTGACTGATCTGCATCAGACTACTTTTGAAAAACATTCATGCAAAAGGAGAAACTTGTCATAACAAGTAATTTCTCATTTTACTACTACAATGTTTGATAATTCTACTTTCGTTTATCATGACTTTCCGTAGTTTTACATAGTATTACATCGGTTGTTTTTTTCAAATCATCTGCTGCAGATTTGATTTAGTGGGATAGGATCAAGGTTCTTCCCGATTTAAACATTCTTTTTTCTTCAGAAGAAATCTCATGTGATGCAAACTGTTATGTATTTCATGAATGATCACATTGCATAAATTTATGAAGAATTGAATCCTTTACCATGTACTACAATATTAGAGAAACCCTCTTTATCCCTTTCCCACACACAAATCTGCAGCGGACGATTTTGAAAACATTTTGGCAAAATTATGAAAATTCTTAACAAATGAAATAATAATTATTCAATAGAGTTGAAAACATTGTGGCAAAAGGAGAAATTGCTCATTATGAATTGTTGAATTATTAGTTTGATTTTTTAATGTAAAACAACTCGTTTCTTTCGAATATCAAATACCAAATAATAGAGACCAGCACAAACGCTCATTGGTACTTATAAAAGACCATTCAAAGTAAGTGAACGATGGACAGAATATTAAGAGAGACAAGCCTTTAATTAGGATGAACAAGTGAAGACATTTTGATTTCTTGCGAGTACCCGAGTACTAATATCAATATTCGTTCCCATCCCTAATTATAATTGAATGGAGATGAAATTATTGATGCAAAATCAGAAACTCTCTTATTGTCACATTTTCAAAATTCGTCTGCTGCAGAATGTGTCAAATGTATTTGTATGTGGAAAAAGGTACAAGAGGTCTTAAACATTATAATTGTTTTTTGTAAATACAACCGTAACCACTTTCTTTGTAACATAAGTAATTTCTACCATAAGGGTAGAGCAATGATACAGTTTGATATCTGAAGATGCTCCGACAATTTGTCATGAATATTATGACTTTTATCAATGAAAAAAATCCTGTTTAATTTGAATTTAATATGTGGAGAAACATCCTTTTCTAAACTGTACTGCTTTGATGTAAGATGAAATAAGTTATGTCAAGTAAAAAAGGGTTTCTTGGTGTATTATTATGTAAAGATTAAAAGTGAAAAACTCAAACATTTGCCAACATTATCTGCAAAGCCTTGTTAGTTACTTCACCATTATGCTAACAATTATTACTTGCCTAAAAAATGGAAGATATAATATCTACATGGAGATAATCATTATGAAATTGCAATTATGGGACGCCAAACTCAGAAATGAAATTTGTACAATTTTATTTTGCCAGGGTTCAAAATAAAAGAGAAAACTTGATTTATGAGCCTAGGTTTGTGAAATTATGAACATGGTCTAATGACACGGGTGTCGCAAAGTGACAGACACTTGCCACAACTTAAATACATTTTCATTTCTCTTTCAGCAGAAAACCAACCTTAAGATAAAAATTACGCATATGTAAGAGAAATAATTGTGCATCTATGCAAAGGATCCAAATAGTGCTGAGACAGATCAGACTTGTGAAAGTGATGGCTGATCTGGTTCTACACTCATTGCAAATGCCAAATGTTTGATTTTCAGGAAGTGCCACTCATATAGACATATATTTTCTGCTTGAATGTGATCAGTCATAGTTAAATAAGAAATACCAAAACGAGCAATTTCTCCTTTTGCCACAATGTTTTGCTCTTTTAGTCCTAGGTTATCCATTCAATTATAGAGATTTTCTATTTTTTGACAAAATATGTTTAAAGCCGTCTGCTGCAGAATTGTCATATGAGGGAAAGAGTTTAAATGCTACTTTTGAAAATTCTTCAGTTATATCATGGCCTTTCCTGGGTAAGTTACCAATACTATTGATTCATTTATACCGACACCAGCCAATCAGTCATAATGCTAACACCGCAACAGGGCAGACATTATTAAAATTTTAAAAGTTTTTGGTAAGGCCCAGGCCGGGGATCTAACCCGCGACCTCCTGCACCTAAGGCGGATGATCTACCACTACACCACCAAGGCTGTACTGCTCTTTATGAGGTTATCTCTGTATTATTACTGCAATGTTTTAAAAGTCAACAGCTGCATAGGCATTCATTAACCCTGTCCCACCTACAACAAATCTGCAGCAGACAGCTTTTTAAATATTTAGGCAAAAATAAAAGGCACATCGTCTCAAAATGTAAGTACAACAATTTTATGACAGAGATGAAAACATTGTGGCAAAAGATGACTACTGCAGATGCCTAATATATGTTAGCAAGTGGGATAGGGTTGAGCATTTTTTGTGCAGAAGTAAGAAAAAATACCCTTTTATTGTAATTTAATAATAAGAAAGAAAATTTGTCAAAATGTTTTCTTTGAAAATAGTGAAAATAATAATTATCTAATATTCCTTTTTGAATTATTATTTTGTACCAGCAATTTACTGATAAACGCTCAAAATCTGACCTTCTTTTTTTATGTAATTGGGTTAACCCTTTTGGCTTCCCACATACTAAAAATCTTCAATATACAACTTTTAAAACATTCATATTAAAATATGGAAACTCTGTAAATGACAGAACAATTATTGAATAAATTTGAAAACATTGTAAAAAAAGAAGAACTTAGTCATTATGATAAATTTCGTCTTTTTTCACAATGTTTTTCTAAGTTGTATAGGCATGAGCGCAACTGCCTGTATGTGGGAAACGGTTAAGGGGTCCATTTAAAAATCATGATAACAAGAAAGTAGACTCCATTATTTCTAGACATAACATTTATATGACTATATAAAACCATGTAACACTTGGACTGCTTATGAATAAAATTAACCGTTTTCCACAAATAGACGCTTTCTGACACCTTTAAAGAAAAATGTGACAAAAGAAGAAATTGCTCAAAATGAGCAATTTCTCCATTTATCACAATGTTTTCAGTCATCTGCTTCAGATTTGTTATATGTGGTAAAGGGTTAACCAATTCCCTGATACTATAATTTTTAAAAGTCTCTGTTTTCAAACATCTGGGAAAATTTCAAAATTGGAAATATAGTTCTGAAATAGAATTCAGAAAGCAATTTAAATTATGCAAAGATTCAAAATACAACCTCCAGAGTGTTAACAAGATTTAAGTGAACTATTATTTTTTACCTGATATGACCCATATTTGAACATGGACTAGATTCATCAAGAAAAACATTCTGAATCTAGAAAAACATTCTGACAAAGTTTCAACTTGTTCAAAGTAATAATCCGGCCTCTGTGACAATATTTTCCTTCAATTTGGCCTAGTGACCTAATCTTTAACCCAATATGACCCATACTCGAACCTGGCCTAGATATCATTCAGACAAACATTTCAAGCTGCTGAAGCAAAATATGCCACCTCCAGAGTGAAAACAAGATTTTACTTAAATTTGACCTATTGACCTACTTTTGGACCCAACATGACCCAATTTTGAAGATGCTGAAGCAAAGAATGCGGCTTCTAGTGTTTACAATATTTTCCTTCAATTTTGCCTAGTGACCTAGTTTTTGAACAGATATGACCCATATTCGAACTTGGCCTAAATATCATCAAGTCAAACATTCTGATAAAGTTTCAACTTGCTCAAAGTTAAAATGCAGCATCCACAGTGTTAACAAGATTTCCCTTCAATTTGGCCTAGTGACCTAGTTTCTGACTAGATATGATCCATATTCGAACTTAACCTAGATATCATTCAGACTCACATTTCAAGCTGCTGAAGCAAAATATGAGGCCTCCAGATTGAAAACAAGATTTTACTTAAATATGACCAAATGACCTACTTTTTGACCCAATTTGACCAAACATTCTGACCAAATTTTTATGTTGCGAAAGCAAAATATGCGCCTTCTACAGTGTTATTAAGATTTTCCTTCAATTTGTCCTAGTGACCTAGTCTTTCACCCAATATAACCCATATTCGAACCTGGCCCAGATATCATTCAGACAAACATTTCAAGTTGCTGAAGCAAAAAACAAGGCCTCCAGAGTGAAAACAAAATTTTCCATCAATTTGACCTAGTGACCTACTTTTTGACCCAACATGACCCAATTTTGAAGATGCTGAAGCAAAGAATGAGGCTTCTAGTGTTTACAATATTTTCCTTTAATTTTGCCTAGTGACCTAATTTTTGAACAGATATGACCCATATTAGAATTTGGTCTACATTTTATCAAGACAAACATTCTGATAAAGTTTCAACATGCTCAAGTTAAAAATGCAGCCTCCAGAGTGTTCACAAGATTTCCTATCAATTTAGCCTAGTGACCTAGTTTCTGACCCAATATGATTCATATTCAAATCTGGCCTACATATCATCAAGACAAAGATGCTCATAAAGTTTCAAGATGTTCAAGTTAAAAATGTGGCCTCAGAGATTTTCCTTCCATTTGACCTAGAGACCTAGTTTTTGACCTGATATGGCCCAGTTTCAAACTTGTCCAAGATTTGATGAAGAGGAATATACTGATAAACTTTCAAGAAGATCAAATGCAAAATGTAGCCTGTAGTGTGTTAGCAAGGCAACTGTTGATGACGCACGCCAGACGGACGCTGGACAAAGCTAACCTTGAGCACTTCTTGCACAGGTGAGCTAAAAATTACACCATTAAAAAATAAAATTGTCATAATAATTATTCAATTTCATAGATTTTATTAAGAGAATTATTTTGTAATTCCTATAAAATTCCAAAGAAATTATTCACTCTTCCTGACGTCACATTCCCTTCCACTCACTTCACTTCCTGACTACCTTCTAAACCCACAAATGACATCACTCATATACTATCTGAATTGAAATTATGGGCCTTATTATAAACCCAGCCCATCCAGCCATGTCATGGCAAATAGGGCTTTATAAACCTACACATATCAGTGGTATGAAAATCACAAAACATTTCACTTGGTTTGTTTGTTTGTATATCGCGCCATTTCGTCAGTAAATTAACTGTATTAAACTAACAGTAATATTCATCAAGTCACTGATGAATCAGTCAGAATGCTATCTCTGATGCTCTGAGTGCCAAGGAGCAAAGCCATTACAACCATTTTTAAAGTCTCTGGTATGACCCTGCAGCAGATGAGTTTTGGAAACATTGTGGCAAAAGAAGAAATTGCTCATAATGAATTCAACTCTATTCAATAGTTACACTTTCATTCATTATAAGGATTGTTTACTGTTTTGCTATCATGTTTTTTAAGTCGTCTGCTGCAGGTTTTCTGTATGTGAGAAAAGGTTATGGGAAATAAGCTGAAATAGGAAAAGAATTACCAAACTATCAATTGTTTTTTATGTTGAAAACTTTCGTTTAAATGAAATCTTTCTCTCCAGATTGAAAAAAACTTTCGTTTAAAGGAAATCTCTGACTTGTTCTCTAGATTTCAATCTATGCTAATAAAAGCAATCCTTGTCTTCCTTATTTGGTTCTCCACAAGTAAGGCTCTAGAATTTAGGAAGTCTCATCTTGACCTTGAGTTAGGAATATGGTTCTAAATGAACCAACATCCTTTTAACAAGGTGTTTATTCATACTAAATATTATCAACCACAATTCAACTTCAACTGTGATCTGCAAAATCACTTTGCAAAACTTACAGCAGATGCCATTTTAAAAGATTGTGGCAAAACAAGATATTTTCCATTGCTCAACATGGTATGCCATCTGAAAATGGGTACTAGTATGATGATTACAAGAAGGTTTGACCATTATTTAATTTAAACCTTTACAACAAATTTGCAGCAGACGACTTTGAAAACATCTAGGAACAAGATGTGTTTGTGAAACACTGATGCCCCCCAATGGCAACATCTAGGTCAAAGGTCAAGGTCGCAAGGTATACACATGTGAAATATGGTAGCATTACCTGTTATTGTTCAAAAGAAGTGGGGAAGGTTAAAAAAAAATTGAGAATGGCAACATCTAGGTCAAAGGTAAAGGTCGCAAGGTCAAAAATGTTGGTACTGACAGAAAGGTCATGTCACAAGGAATACACATGTGAAATATGGTAGCCGTATCTGTTATGGTTCAAAAGTAATGGCCAAGGTTAAAGTTTTTTTCGAGAATGGCAACATCTAGGTCAAAGGTCAAGGTCGCAAGGTCAAAAATGTTGGTACTGACATGTGAAATATGGTAGCCATACCTGTTATGGTTCAAAAGTAATGGCCAAGGTTAAAGTTTTTTTCGAGAATGGCAACATCTAGGTCAAGGTCAAGGTCGCAAGGTGAAAAATGTTGGTACTGACAGAAAGGTCATGTCACAAGGAATACACATGTGAAATATGGTAGCCGTATCTGTTATGGTTCAAAAGTAATGGCCAAGGTTAAAGTTTTTTTCGAGAATGGCAACATCTAGGTCAAAGGTCAAGGTCGCAAGGTCAAAAATGTTGGTACTGACAGAAAGGTCATGTCACAAGGAATACACATGTGAAATATGGTAGCCTGTTATGGTTCAAAAGAAATGGCCAAGGTTAAAGTTTTTTTTTAGTATGGCAACATCTAGGTCAAAGGTCAAGGTCGCAAGGTCAAAAATGTTGGTACTGACAGAAAGGTCATGTCACAAGGAATACACATGTGAAATATGGTAGCCGTATCTGTTATGGTTCAAAAGTAATGGCCAAGGTTAAAGTTTTTTTCGAGAATGGCAACCTCTAGGTCAAAGGTCAAGGTCGCAAGGTCTAAAATGTTGGTACTGACAGAAAGGTCATGTCACAAGGAATACACATGTGAAATATGGTAGCCGTACCTGTTATGGTTCAAAAGTAGTGGTCAAGGTTAAAGTTTTTTTTGTGCAGACAGACAGACAGATCAACAGACCAACCAACCAACAGACAGGCCAAAAACTATATGCCCACCGAATCGGAGATTCCGGGGGCATAAAAACTATGTAAACTCTCTATAACTGAAAGTATAATTAATTAATAGAGTTGACGTGTGGCGAAAAGGTGTCTGCTGCAGAGGCGCAAGAAATGTTCTGCGAATGAGCATGGGTTTAAGTTCTAGTTCACCCTCTCCCACATGCAGATGGATTTTAATGCATTGAGAAATTGTTCACACATTGTTTTCAATTCTATTCAATAATTATACTTTTATTTCAATATTTATTTATTATCTTTTTACTTCGATGTTTTCAAAGTCCATGGCATTGCTGTAGATTTGTTATATATGAGATTTGATTAACCCTTTCCCACATTCAGCAACTCTGCAGCAGACGACTTTAAAAATGTCTAGGCAAAAGCCTTTTAAATGAAAGAACAATAATTGAATAGAGTTAAGAACAAGGTGACAAAAGGAGAAATTGCTTGGTTAGATAATAAAATAAAATTTTCCTGTGCTCTTTTCTCAATCACTTAATTCTGTTGCTTACAAGATGAATGTTTGACGCAAAGTGTATGTTGACATTTTGGGCCAAATTTCTTTCCGACGTTTGATAAAAGTCAATGCGACCTGCTTCATTCGTCTTTCACCAATGGGCTAAGCCTATGTGGATGAGCAGCCAGTTGCTTGGAAAGATTGCCACGATGGTTTCAACTCCTTTCAATAATTGTATTTAGTAAACAGTGATTTGCACATTTCTCTATCTATATAAGTTGAATGTTGTAAACTAATGGGGTCACAGCATGGTCGACGTTACCTAACACCACTGACATTGAGGTCAATCATAGTTTAGAGTGTATTTCACGCGTTGGATCTATTTTGTCTCATTAATTAATGCAAGCGGGGGATTTTTCGTGATTCGGTCGAACCAATGATATCATTGAAAAGGCAGATTATAACCAATCAAAACTCGATTTTGGCGTATGTATACACATGTGGACTGTGGTTGCAGCCTTAATCCGACTTTTCGAAAGCAGCCCGAGTATGGTATAGTGGCGAAACGCCCCTATCCCAAAAACACCACTTTCTTATATTGTTTAATCAAAATGTCGTCGAACAAGCAAACATCCTTTTTTCATTCCCGGTTCAATCAATTACATCACATAGACAAGCGAATGAAGCAGATAAGGAAAATAGCAGATAACAATAGTATATGTTATGCTTGTTTGAATATAATGGATAAGCATAAGGGTTTATACAACACAGTCACGCAATAAAGGCGAGATATAGCGTCTTCTGGAGTTCCTTCCTCTTTTTACTGCGTAATATATAGGATGAAAGGAACCGGACTACATTTAGCGAGCTATTTTTGGTTCCCGGTTTGAGAACTATTGAAATAATAAAGCGTATGAGGCAGGAAACCAATTTAGAAGAATGGTTCTCTATTTTACTGTTTAGACTAGATACAGCTTCCAATAAATATTAACCCTTTTCCTCATATAGACGCTTTCTGACGCTTCTGCAGCAGACAGCTTTCTGAAAACATGGTGACAAAAGAAGAAAATTTCTCCTTTTGTCATCATGTTTTCAACTCTATTCAATTATTGTTATTTCATTTAAAGGGAGTTTCCTAATTGTTTAGGGTATGTTTTCAAAGTCGTCTGCTACAGATTTGTTGCATGTGGGAAAGGGTTAAATTGCAAGAATAACCATATTTTATACTAAATTAAGGTAAAGAACTGTTATATAAAGAAAAGGAAAGACCTCAACAGATTTTTATTGTGGGAGGTTTCAACAAAGCCTGTATGTACAATCACTAGCCATGAATCTCTGCAGTGACAGTACCCTTTATGGGTACAATTGTTAGACCAGCGATCAAAAATTACTTGACAGACATGGGGGGTGCAATCTTATTTGTTGTTTTCACAGCCATTGTCATCGGTGAAACTGGAGATATGCTCTCCTCCCTATTCATGGTATTGGTTGTTCATGACATAAACACTATTCAGTTCTGTAGTACATTGATGATATCAACAAGCGCCCTGCCGCTGCCCTTTGAAAACATCAAAAAAAGGAGAAAGTGCTCCTCCTAATGAGCAAATGCTTTGTTTCTCTCAATGGAGTCTTTCATAATTTCAATCAATGATCTTAAAAGAATTTGCAACTGAGAAAGCATAAAAGACTGGTTGAAGGTGTAGAGAGATTAATCCTTTCCAAACTACAAATAATCTGATACAGACAACTTTGAATACATCTCGGAAAAAATATAGGAAATTAGTCTATAAATGAAAGAATGATTATTGAACATAGATCAATGAAAACATAAGGTCAAAAAGGTGAAATTGTTCATTACGAGCAACCCATCCTTTTGCAACTATGTTTTCAAAATGTGTCTGCATGTGAGGAAAGGGCTAATTATAGGGGCCAAACATGAAGAGGGATTTACATTAGCTAACCCATGGTGTAATCTCACCTTTTCTCACCCATGAAACATTTGCCTAATGGGATATTTTAAGAGTCGGCTGCTCAGACCATCAACGGGATGAAAATGTTAGGTGTTGAAAAATTGGTACAGATATGAAAAAACATTGCAGAAAAATAATAAATTACTTGGTATGCAAAACACTCCTAAAATGATGATTAATGTACTTTTCAAATCTTTTATGGCTTTTGCATCGAGTTAAAGTGGCATAATGAACAAATATAAGCAATTTATCCTTTCACCGCAATGCAACAACTTTAAAATTGTTGTATGATAGAAGAATTAACCATTTCCCACATGCAGAAACATTGGTGCAAATTTAAATATTTCTTATAATGAGCCATTTCTCCCTTTGCCACAATGTTTTTCAATTCTATCAGGTAAAAAATCTTTCATTGACTGAAAATTTGTACAATTCTGGCTATATGTTTTCATAGTCGCGTGCTGCAGATTTGTTGTAGGTGTGAAAGGGTTAAAAGTAAGTTTTACCAGTTTATAAATTAAGATTACAATTTTTAATAGTAGAGGGAGAGATGTTAAATAGATTATCAATATGTCTGTCAACCACTTTGTCATGGGAAATAATGTGATAAGTACAAAAATTACAAACTAACATGAATGAATGGAAACATGAAATTCAAAACCACAAAACATAATATAATGAATTTTCAATATCTTACCCATGATACAGATGTTTACTTGGTGTCTTTGCAGCAACCAACTTTTGAAATCGTTTTGGGAAAAGCAGATATTGCTCAAAATGGTAAATTGAATAATAACTGTACTTTCACGTACACATATCTATATCACATTTCCTTCTTTCCCAAGAAACCCCAACCCCTGCCCCCGCAACTCCATCCCTTTAATTTTTCCAGACATTTCTGTACATAAGGAGTCTCACTACAACCCTAAAATATTTATTTTGAGAACATCTTGGCAAAAATTGAAAAATGTCTACAAATGTCTACAAAGGAAAGTATGATTATTTAACCCTTTCCCTCATATAGACGCTTTCTGACGCCTCTGCAGCAGACGACTTTTTGAAAACATAGTGACAAAAGAAGAAATTGCTCAAAACAAGCAATTTCTCCTTTTGCCACAATGTTTTCCACTTTTAGGTTATCCATTCAATTATAGAGATTTTCTACTTTTTGACAAAATATGTACAAAGACATCTGCTGCAGAATTGTCATATGAGGGAAAGGGCTAATACAGTTGAAAACATCATGGCAAAAGGATAATTTGCTCATTAAGTGCAATTTTCCTTGAACAATATTCAAAATTCGTCTGCTGCAGATCTGCAAAAATGCATGTGTATGTGTGAAAGGTTTACGCTTTGACTGCTGGACCCCACTGTGAAGCCTGTACCAGCAGTATAGAGCCAGGACCCAGCTGTGAAGTCTGCGCCATCAGTATCGAGCCTGAACCAGCTGTGAATTCTGTGACATCAGTATAGAGCCAGGACCCACCTGTGAAGCCTGTGTCATCAGTAAAGAGCCAGGACCCAGCTGTGAAGCCTTTGCCATCAGTATAGAACCAGGACCCAGCTGTGAAGCCTGTGCCATCAGTAAAGAGCCAGGACCCAGCTGTGAAGCCTGTGCCATCAGTATAGAGCCAGGACCCAGCTGTGAAGCCTGTGTCATCAGTATAGAGCCAGAACCAAGCTGTGAAGCCCGTGCCATCAGTATAGAGCCAGTACCCAGCTGTGAAGCCTGTGCCATCAGTATAGAGCCTTGACCCAGCTGTGAAGCCTGTGCCATCAGTATAGAGCCAGGACCCAGCTGTGAAGCCTGTGCCATCAGTATAGAGCCAGGACCCACATGTGAAGCCCGTGTCATCAGTAAAGAGCCATGACCCAGCTGTCAAGCCTGTGCCATTAGTATAGTGCCAGGACCCAACTGTGAAGTCTGTGCCATCAGTATAGAGCCTGGACCCAGCTGTGTAGCCTGTGCCATCAGTATAGAGCCAGGACCCAGCTGTGAAGCCTGTGCAATCAATATAGAGCCAGGACCCAGCTGTGAAGCCTTTGCCATCAGTATAGAGCCAGGACCTAGCTGTGAAGTATGTGCCATTAGTATAGAGCCTGGACCCAGCTGTGAAGCCTGTGCCATCAGTATAGAGCCAGGACCCAGTTTTAAAGCCTGTGCCATCAGTATAGAGCCAGGACCCAGCTGTGAAGCCTGTGCAATCAGTATAGAGCCAGCAACCAGCTGTGAAGCCTTTGCCATCAAGTATAGAGCCAGGACCCAGCTGTGAAGCCTGTGCCATCAGTATAGAGACTGGACCCAGCTGTGAAGCCTGTGCAATCAGTATAGAGCCAGGACCCAGCTGTGAAGCCTTTGCCATCAGTATAGAGCCAGGACCCAGCTGTGAAGTCTGTGCCATCAGTATAGAGCCTGGACCCAGCTGTGAAGCATGTGCCATCAGTATAGAGCCTGGACCACGCTGTGAAGCCTGTGCCATCAGTATAGAACCAGGACCCAGTTTTGAAGCCTGTGCCATCAGTATAGAGCCAGGAACCAGCTGTAAAGACTGTGCCATCAGTATACAGCCAGGACCCAGCTGTGAAGCCTATGCCACCAGTATAGATACAGACCAGCTGGCTCATTCACGGCATCTGTCCAGGCTCTATACTGTTGGCTGTTCAACTAAACCTTTTGGCTTGATTTTTCCAGGGTTGGCTATGGACACCTCTCAATGAAAGCTGGACTAGTCCATTTTTTCAAAACACAGCATTGAAATAATTTATGTACCAGTAGTAAATTATAGATAATACAGTAACAGTTTATGCCTCCCACCATAAAAGGGCATATAAAGTCAAACCTAGTGTGTATCTGCCTGTTCCAGTTTTCCAAATGTTACGAGAGTTGAGTATATTTGGTAGATGAATTACGATTTCCCACTTTCAGAAGCAAATTTATACATCTGCTGCATACAACTTTTGAAAACATTGCGACAAAAGGGCAAATTTAAAGAAATAATACTGAGTTTAAAATGACGAAATTGATATAAGACCCTGTCTCATAAGAGTAAACACAAGAGCTATTATCGAGAGTATGGATAATTTCCTTTTTTTTGTCACAAAAACATTTTCAACTCATTTTCAATAATACTTTCATTAATTGATTTTTATGTCAAAAATACATTACCAGTCATTTATTACCTGATATATACATCTCCTAACCCTTAATTCATCCAGAAAAAGAACTCGCCTAGCGTATCCCTCACGCCTGTGTGATATACACGGTCACCGGTAAATACCGGTGCACGAGGTCAACGTGTCACTTTTAGTTTCCTGGACACACCGACCTACAGGCTTGAATTTATTTTCATTTTTCTAAATTTATTTTCGTTGTCTAGTTAAAGCTTTCGCTTTAACGGGTCAATTCATTCAGTTAAACTGTACATTTACTTCTTGAACTTGAACTTTGTTTATTTATTGTTTGTGTTTAAGTTGTGTTTTTTGTAGTAACAACTAGCTGAGAGCCGCGGGTGGTTACCCCACCCACTATTTCAGTTACGAGTCGGGTCTTGAATGACCGTGCATTAATTTTTCAATTAATTTTCAACGGTGAGATTTCCCGATCCGGTAGCGATAATATTGTTTATCGCCTTTGTTGTTGTTTTGTATAATTACATAGACATTTGGAGAATATTTAAAAAATATTTTTTCATTGAATTACGTCCGTAAAAACGAGTAGTGAAATAAAAGAATAGAAAATATTATTTTTTGTTTTTGAACTTCGTAATTTGATTTTGTATTTATACTATGTCACATAATGGTGAACAGAGGCGTGGCTCATGCGGTCATTTAGTGGCCTTATGGGACACGCACTCTTCCTGCATTGCGTGCACTAAGTGCACAAAGGATTCACCATGTGAGTTCTGTTCGTTATGGTCGGCTTCCGTTTGGAAACAGGCCATATCGAGGAGGACTCACAAAAGCCGTAAGAGTAAAACTGTTCCTTTGAAGAAGAAGGTAAGTATTAGCTCTACGAGCGAAGGGGAATTCGAGGGTTTTTCCCCAACAGACTCCACGACTGGGTTGATTAGACGGAAGGACAGAACTTTTCAATCTTCAGTCAAGACATACGCCTCTGTAACAGCCACGACGGGACCGTCTCGAAGTTCGGAGGAACGTATGATATCGTCTGGTCAAAACAGACGACTGGTGTTAGTGCTGAACCTTCGGGTGAGGCAATGGGGCATTCTCAGGGAAACCTAACAGAATGGCCCCCTCTTTCACCACACTCAGTTGATAGGCATTCTTCGGAAGCCTACAGCAGAGTTCCAAATTACCCGGTCGGCGGGCAGAATTTGGGGACCGGTGATGGAGCATTACAATTGCCTATCATTGGTCCACAGGGTGATGCTTCCGAGCAAAACCCTTATGACTCCGGGCGACCGGGTACCGGGCAACCGGGTTCCGGGAAACTGGACAGTCATATTACCTTGGTTAAATCGGGCACCGGGCAACCGGGCACTGGGCAACCGGGCACCGGGCAACCAGGCAGTCATTTTGAAATGACGAGACCGGTCACCGGGCAACCGGGCAATCATTCTAGAATGATACGACCAGTCACCGGGCAACCAGGCAGTCATTCTGAAATGACTAGACCGGGCACCGGGCTGCATGAAGCGACCGGGCATTCTGTCAGTCAATTCAGCATGACTAATCCATACACCGGGAATGAGGACATGGGTCATTCATTTCACGATGAATGGGAGAATCAGCAAGGCAGTCATTCATACATGACTCGACCTGCCACCGGTCAACCAGGTACCGGGCAACCCGGTACCAGGCAACCGGGATCAGTGCGTCTCGATCGGATAGATACACGTTATCATTCTTTCGCAGCACAACCTGATTATTTGGATATTCAGAACACTGGTTTACCAGGTTTTAATAACCAACCTGCTGACATAGATTACGGAGAGTACATATCGAGAAAATCATTCCGTTCTCCTAGGGGAACAGTGTATTATTCAAGAGATATTACTCCTCCACGTTACCAACCTTCATTACGAAGGAGTGATCGGTTCTATGACAGACAGGTTAGTGATGCCTACCGTGATCGTCAAATTCCTGAGTATAGGAATTTACGGCTCCCGGAAGGACACCTCTCCAAGAGGCAGTCCTTTGAAAGGCAATCCCCCGATCGGAATATTGCTTGTTCCGTTAAGGGGAAGTCGAAAAGATCACATACAGTGAGTTCGGCTCCGATGATTGACTCTGTGCAACATTTCTCTGCTGCGGATAGAAGGTTGAGTTCACATGATCGTCACCAGCTTATGGATTTATCAGAGAATGAATCCATTTCTGGATCGGAAATTGGTCAACCGGTGGGAAGTCCGGTTAAGCACAATACTTCTCGTCGTAGGCCTAGACAATCCTCCACTTCTTCGTCTGACGAAGAAACGGAAAGTCTATTACCTATAGAAGACGAGCCGGCTGCGGATCGTTGATCCCTGCAGCAGGCTATTGAAGAAGTTTTTAGGGTAGTGCCTAGTACGCTCTGCCCTAAGATCGACGCTCCCCCACGTCGTAAAAACCTTTCAAGTTTGGAAGAACATAATGCGGAGATAGGAGGGTCTACAACTCCATTACAGTTACTTCCGCAGGCGAATAACTTGGGAAGGTTATTGGACCAACTGCAGTCCACCAGGTCATTAGACACTGTTGAGTCAGCCTGGTCGGTCCCACTGGCCATCTCTAAGGAATGGGTGTCTCCTAAGGCTTATGTAGCTTCGAAGGAGTTCTTTCCCGTTAAAGTGCCGGCCTTAGACGGAGATGCGTCCACTTTGGGATTAACTGCACCCACCTCAATCACAGTTAGTGCTAAACTGGTTGAGAGATGGGAGGCCAGAGCGCGTCTGGGAGTCATGGTGGCTTCACATGACGATCATTTCGCCATAGCTCTGGCACTTCTTCTTAAAGAGGAGAATGTCTCTAGCAGAGGGCTAGCAGAATTCTGGAGGCTTTCGATACGGGGAATCGGCACCTGATGGCTCTGAATTTGCAGAACGCCACGGAAAGGCTGTCCGCGAGGAGAGATGCGACACTTGTCAAATCCTCTTCTCTGCTACAAAATAACAAGGACAGCTTAAGAGCCGCCCCCTTATCCTCCAATCTTCTCTTTGGTGGAAGGGTTGCTGCAGTGACTGTTACTGATTCGTCAGAACAATCCAGACGCCTTTCGGCGAGTGCAGTAAATGCTTTGTCACAGAGTCGTAAATACTCTGCACCGGCGGCTAAATGGACTAATACTAGGAAGCCCCCGGCGAAAAAGCAGAAACAGGAAGTGAAGGCTGTACCGCCTAAACAACCTCCTTCCACGGGCCGGAATTATGCTAAACCGAAGCCCCGTTTCACGGGAGCTAAGCCGAAGCATACTTCCAGGTATGGTACGGCTCCTAGGCCGCAGCCCTAGGGGTACGCACCTCTCTATGACTATCCCGAGGCCGGAGATTGCAGTAGGGGGCCGCCTGTCATTTTTCAGGGAAGAATGGGGGGGTATCACGGAGGATCGTTGGATTTTATCCGTGATACAAGAAGGGTATCTAATTCCCTTCGTTTCCCCCCCTCCCATGACAAGCGTGCCCATCGATCTGTCGTCACGCCATCCGACCATGTCAGAAGTGATTACATCACTTCTGAAAAAGAAAGCCATAGAGAGGGTTCTCAACCCCAATACTCGGGGTTTCTACAGCCGTCTTTTTCTCGTTCCGAAAAAAGACGGTCGGTGGAGACCGGTGATAGATTTGTCAGTATAAATGCTGTGGGAGCCTTTCTACGAATGAACGGGCCCCAGCTTCTTCAATACTTCGACGACTGGCTACTCCACAGAGCAGATCGTTTAATTCCCCTTCACGATCTGTCTCTAGCCTGGCGGACCATTCTGCGATTGGGCCTTATTCCCAATACGCAGAAGTCGGACTTAGTTCCGTCAAAGAGGTTTACATTCGTAGGGATGACCTTTCTCACCGACCTAGCGGTGATTCGGGTCCCTTCGGACAGAGTCGATTCTCTTTTCCGGAAGATCAGACTCACTCCGGACCAGGCTATGGTAACAGCCCGGTCCATGCTGTCACTTCTGGGGTCCCTGAGTGCAGCAGCCGACCTAGTCAGTCTAGGCAGGCTCCACATGCGGCCCCTTCAGTATCTTTTTCTGTCCCGGTGGCGTCCGTCTGTGGACTCACTGCAACAGGAGATAGCTCTGACGGATTTCTTCAAGTCACACCTTCGGTGGTGGCTGGATCCGTTAATCCATCTACAAGGGGTGCCCTTGATCACATCACCTCCGGATCTGTACCTTTTTACAGATGCCAGTGCTGTGGGTTGGGGAGCTCATTTAGAGCCACAGGGCCTAACAGCCCAGGGCATGTGGACAGCGGAGGAACGTTGTTTGCACATAAACAACTTAGAATTGAGAGCAGTCCTGCCAGCTCTCAAACAGTTCTCTGCCTCCGTTGCGAACACAACTGTTTATTGTCGACGGACAATACTACTGTTGTGTCCTACATTCGCAGGCAAGGAGGAACGCACTCCCATCTACTCTTTCTGGAGACATGGAAGTTACTCCTTTGGTGCCAGGCGACGTCGTTAGTAGTCTTAGTAAAACACGTCCCCGGCCATTGGAATGTCCTAGCGGACAGTCCATCCCGCCAAAACAAAGTTCTTCCGGCGGAATGGACACTGAATCAGAGTATAGTAAACTCTGTATTCATGCGGATCGGGACACCACTGGTGGATCTTTTCGCCACCAGAGTCAACCATCGGCTGCCACTTTATGTGTCACCGATGTACGATCCTGCAGCCTGGGCAGTGGACGCACTGACCCTCGATTGGGACCGTCGATTCGGGTACGCGTTTCCCCCGTTCATTCTGGTCCCGATCGTACTACAAAAGGTTCTTCGTTCTCAACAGTGCAGAATCCTGTTGATAGCGCCATTTCGGCCCCAGAGGTCTTGGTTCAACGACCTCCTGGTCTGCCTGTCGGCACAACCAGTACGTCTTCCTCTTCAAGACGACCTTCTGTTTCAGCAACCGGGGCGGCATCTTCATACCAACCCGGCAATGCTTCATCTTCACGCTTGGACATTATCAAGCGATCGATCCGAGAGAGAAACTTTTCTCAAAAAGTTGCCTCTCGCATCGCTCAATCCAGAAGACGATCCACTAGAATCGTCTATGATTCCAAGTGGACAGTCTTCTCAGATTGGTGTCATGCTAGGTCGATCAATCCTGAGTGTCCCTCTGTAGCTAGGATTGCCGATTTCTTTCTTTTTCTTTTTGAAGATAAAGATCTAGCTGTTAGCACAATAAAAGGTTATCGTTCAATGCTTTCGAATACGCTTAAGTTCAAAGGGGGAGAGAGTATTGGTGCTAATCCATTTCTCTCGGAACTTATGCGATCATTCGAACTAGATAAACCCGTTTGTAGGAGTTTAACTCCAAAATGGGATTTATCTTGCGTTCTTTGGTCTCTTACAAAGGCGCTGTACGAACCTCTGTCTTCTGCTTCGTTAAAATTTTTAACTTACAAAACTGTCTTTCTTCTTGCCTTTGCGACCGCGCGTCGTAGAAGTGAGTTGCATGCGCTTTCAGTAGAAACCGGCTTTATCAGTTTCAATGAATCTGATGGCTCGTTCACTCTACTTTGTCAGTCAGGTTATTTAGCCAAGAACCAGTTACCTTCGGTCCTTCCTAAACCAATCACGGTTCCCAGTCTTTCTGCGAGCTGTGGTCCGTTGGATGCCGACAGACTTCTATGTCCCGTTAGAGCTCTTAAGCTTTACCTTAAGAGAGTTAAAGGGACAAGGGGCCGTAGGAAGAGGTTGTTTCTCCCTCTGATAGGATGTAAGGATATATCAGCGGCTTCTATTTCCCGCTGGATATCCTGTACAATTAAGTTAGCCTACACTAATCTTTCAGTTCGCGATCTCTCGTTTTTACGGATTCGTCCACATGAAATTAGAGCACTCTCCGCTAGTTGGGCCTTTTCCAACAATGCGCCTTTAGAGGATATTCCTCGTGCCGCGGTATGGAAATCTCAATCGACTTTTTCAAATTCCTACCTGCGATCTATGTCTAAGCAAACTGAAAATCTTCACTCTCTGGGGCCACTGGTGGCGTCTCAGCGAGTTATATGCTAAATTACATATTAGACACAACAATAAAGTACTTAACGATTGAAATTTATCAATCCATTCCCCTACTTTCACAGACTGTTGTGTCTCAGTACTAAGTAAATAAATTAAATAAAAATAACTACAATGTGCTGCATTACCTGTAGGACTAGAAGTGTTGGCAGATGCCTCCCGACCGATGCTGAAAAGTCATCAGGTAATAAATGACTGGTAATGTATTTTTGACATAAAAATGAAGTTTTTAAAGTAAAACATATTTTTATTAGAAAATACTTACCAGTCATTTCATATTCCCGCCTCCCAACCCCGCGTCGTCAACCAACACTTACTTGAAAACTAAAAGTGACACGTTGACCTCGTGCACCGGTATTTACCGGTGACCGTGTATATCACACAGGCGTGAGGGATACGCTAGGCGAGTTCTTTTTCTGGATGAATTAAGGGTTAGGAGATGTATATATCAGGTAATAAATGACTGGTAAGTATTTTCTAATAAAAATATGTTTTACTTTAAAAACTTCATATTTCCCCCCCCCCCCCCCCCCCCCCCGGTTGTGCATAGATATTTTTCATTATATAGTCATCTGCTGCAGATTTGTAGAGGGTCATAAAACAACAAGACCAATTAAGGAAACAAGAAAGGTCTTCCAGGCTTGAACTAACAAACAGTGAATCTAAACTACTGGTACAATATGTCCACAAGACCAATTAAGGAAACAAGAAAGGTCTTCCAGGCTTGAACTAACAAACAGTGAATCTAAACTACTGGTACAATATGTCCACATCCAAGTTGCCATGAAATTACCAATTAACATACCAAAATTGGAGAGGGTATCAAATTCAGCCTTCCTCTGTGAAGAGTCAGCCATGAAATTTGACCATTAAAAATCATGTCACACACTCTTGCCCTTTCTGCCCGTACTTTTAACTCCTTCCCATAATCAACAAATCTGCTGCAGGCAACTTTGAATACGTCTAGGTAAATATATAAATAATCTACATAAAATGATGTATTATTATTCAATAATATTGAAAACATTGTGGAAAAAGGAGAAATTGCTCGTTTTGAGCATTTTGAACATTTGCCACAATGTTTTCAAAATCCATCTTACTGCAGATGTATCAAAATCCTTCTGCAGGTGGCAAAGTTTTAACATCCCTACTTTCATTAAATATAATTCTAAGACTATAAATTGTTTCAATGACCAATAGGTGCAATTAACTATTTTGATTATCTACAACAAATATACAGTCCATCGATGTATTTGCATGACAAACCCTTTCCCACATATAGATACTTCTGATGCCTCAGCAGCAGACGACTTATGAATACATGGTGACAAAAGGAGAAATTGCTCATAATGAGCAATTTTTCCTTTTGCCACCATGTTTTCACCTCTATGCAATGATTTAAACTTTCGTTTAAAGAGATTTTCCATTACTTGCCTAGATGGTTTGAAAGTCGTCTGCTGCAAATGTGTTGTATCAGCTCAAATCAAGGAGCTAGAAATCAAATAAAACACAAGTGATAAAATCATTTCACTTGCTGGCAGTAAGTCTAGTATTTTAGAAAGTAACCATCATTAACCCTTTCCAACATAAAACAAAATCAGCAAAAACACAGAACAGCTCTTTAAATGTAGGTATATTAACTGAAAAGAATTGAAAACATGTGGCAAAGGAAGAAATTGCTTGTTTTGAGCAATTTCTACTATTGGCACATTGTTTTCAAAGCCGTCTGCTGCAGAGGTTTTTGTATGTGGGAAATGGTTAAAGGGTACAATAACATTTTCCAATATAAAGCAGATCTCCAGCAGACAACTTTGAGAATAACTAAGCAAATCTATAGAAAATCTATAAATGAAAGTTTACTTATTGAATAGAAAACAGTGTCCATACAAGTCCATACCTCTCATGTGGAATTTCTCCATTTACCAGAATTTTTATTAAGTCATCAGCTGCAGATGCATTAAAGTATTGATATACATTTATCATATTACAAGTAAACAAGTTAATGTTGTATTGCAAGCAATACAAAAGTCCCCTACCAGACAAGGACAGCACATTGTGTATTGTATGTGCATTTGTTGACAAAAACAGCAATGCACTGCATACATTTTGGATACAGTCCTATCAAACATTTCTTATTTCGACCTTTGACCTGTAAGTGTGACCTGGACCTTCCAGTTACAGGCCTGTGTCTTGTGCACCACATGTCACCTCATCATGTTGAACATGTGTGCCCAGTAACTTGGGAATTATATGATGCATGGTTTCCCATTTCGACCTTTGACCTCTAAGTGGTAGACATGACTGTGTGCCCAGTAACTTCGAAATCCTACGATACATGGTTGAGATGTGGGCCATACAAGGTACAATCCTATCAAACAGTTCTCATTTTGACCTTTGACCTCTAAGTGTGACCTTGACATACACGCCTAGGTCTTGTGCGTGACACGCCACCTTATGATGGTGCCTAGTAACTTGGGAATCCTATGATGAATGGTTGAGATGCGGACTGGACAAGGTAGTCCTATCAAACAGTACTTATTTTGACCTTTAAGTGTGACCTTGACATTTAAGGTACAAGCCTTGGTCTTGAGAGCAACACGCTGCCTCATAGCGAACGTTTGTGCCAATTTTCATGGAAGAGATGCAGGTTGGACAAGGTACAGTCCTATCAAACAGTACTCATTTTGACCTTTGACATCTAAGTGTGACCTTGACATTTGAGGTGAACATGTGTGCCAAGTAACTTGGGAATCCTATGATGCATGTCCTTGACCTTTGAGGTACATGCCTGGGTCTTGTGCGTGACACGCCGCCTCATCATGGTGAATTTTTGTGCCAAGTTTCTTTGAACATGCATGGTGAAAATGTGGGCCGGACAAGGTACCGACCGTCCTATCAAATAGTACTCATTTTAACCTTTGACCTCTAAGTGTGACATTGACATTTGAGGTACAGGCCTGGGTCTTGAGCATGACATGCCGCCTCATCATGGTGAACATTTGTGCCAAGTGTCTTGGAAATCCTATGATGCATGGTTGAGATGCGGGCCGGACAAGGTTAAGCATGACTGACGGACAGACAGACAGACGGAATCGACCAAACCTATAGTCCCCAAACTTGTCTTCGACCGGTAGGGGACTAATAACTGTAATTCAAACTTAACCCTTTCACACATACAGCAAATCTGCAGCAGATGACTTTAAAAACATGGTGACAAAAACCTGAAAAATCTCCTAATTGTTAAATAAAGTTGAAAACATTGTGGCCAACGGAAATTGCTCATCATGAGCAATTTCAAATTTGGCCACAATCTTTTCAAAAGTCGTCTGCTGCTATTGCAACTGCAGGTCGGAAAGCCGGTTAATATAGCAAGACTATTATTACATCTGAACTTGTTCTGATCTGCAATTGAAACATCAATACAGCCGGATGGACAGACAATAAACAAAGGAGTAGTTTATAATGAAGTGTCATACAGGTAGGAAATTTCTCAATAACTTATTTGGTTTCAGAATTTAGTATTTTCCATTGCAATATGTCAAGAGAATGGTATCAAATTGCCCCAAGTTTCATAAAAAAACAATATAATTTTACTGAATCAATTATCATGTAATACAAGTTGATGTAATATAACACAACATATAACTGGTTACCACTGTTTAACCCTTTCCAACATATGCATGAATTTTGACTTTTGACGTATCAGCAGCAGTCAACTTTTTAACAGATTGTTGCATATCTTGAAATAACTAAAAATAGCCAATTAATTCTTTTGCCACAATGTAACCAATGCTATTCAATAATTATACTTTTATTAAAGAGAGTTTCAATATGTTTGAAGATAAATCAGTTGATACTGTCGCGAGCTGTCAATCCAGGGGTTTAGAGTTTGAACCCAAGCTCAGCCATATTCTTTCCGATGTTTAACAAAAGTCACTGTGACGAGCATCAATTGTCTTCCACCAATGGGCCAACAGTCTATGTGGAAAAGCAGCCAGTTTCTTGGAAAGACTTGTGCAGAGTACTGGTGCCAGTATTCTGTGCAAATCATGTAACAAACAAAGCATTCAGCTGCATCAAGTAAAAGAAACTGTGGAAAAACTCTTTAACCCTTTCCCTCATATAGACGCTTTCTGACGCCTCTGCAGCAGACGGCTTTTACAAAACATAGTGACAAAAGAGGAAATTGCACAAAACGTGCAATTTCTCCTTTTGCCACAATGTTTTCCACTTTTTGTCATAGGTTATCCATTCAATTATAGAGATTTTCTATCTTTTGACGAAATACGTTCAAAGTCGTCTGCTGCAGAATTGTCGTATGAGGGAAAGGGTTAATGAAATTATATGCATTGGATAGAGTTGAAAATATTGTGGCAAAAGGAGAATTGCTCCTTTTGAGCAATTTCTCCCTTTGCCACAATGTTTTGAATAGTCTGCAAGTGGGAAAGGGTTAAATTCACTGTATGCAGAGGCAACATGCTTATTCAATTTCTGCACAGGAGGATCAGTTTCAGGTTATGACATTTACATCTCAACCCTTTCACGTCATACAGACAACTTTCCAAGCTGCCTCAGTGGATGAATCTTGAAAACATTGTGGGAAATGGCATATTTGCTCAATATCTAGAAACAATTTCTGCTTTTCCCCCCATTGTTTCCCACATTGGTTACAAATATATATTTTCTCAAAGCAGATGAATGTAAAAGTGTTTTATGAGGTAGGGGGCCTCATGCTATTGTCTGCCAGATGAAGATAAATTTGTTTCAAGTATATTGAAATTTTCAACAGGATTTTATTTATATCACGGCGACCAGTTCAACTAACATATACTTCCTGGCTTTCTCAGACAAGTACTTCACACAACAGTCTTTCAAGGCAACTCTAAACTATTTCAAATAAAAGAAATTAGGTTAATTTATGTTATTTTTTTTGCATAATTCAGATATATTACGGCATTTCCTTGGTAAGTTACCAGTACTACTTGTCCATTTATCCTGACACCAGACAGTCAGATATATCACGGCATTTCCTTGGTAAGTTACCAGGACTACTGGTCCATTTATCCCAACACCAGACAGTCAAATATATCACGGCATTTCCTTGGTAAGTTACCAGTACTACTGGTCCATTTATCCCGACACCAGCTCATCAGTTGTAATGCTAACAACACAAGCCTGAATGCCAAATAGGGGGGGGGGGGGGGGGGGGGAAGGCCATAATACTACCATCTTTAAAATATTTGGTGTGACCCGACTAGGGATCACACCAGTGACCTCCTAAACCTAAGGCTCACTCCACTACACAGCCAAGCCTGTCAAACGAATGGTGGGAGGCCAACGACTTTAGTGACACTGACTTTTGTCAATTATTGGATGAATGAGTGACCATACTGGGGCTCAAACTCACAACCCCTTGATTGAAAGCCTTCATAGGCATCAACTTGGGTATGCCAGACCTCCCATAGCAAATAAAATAGGGCCTACAATGTCATTTCGGCCAAGCTACGCCACAGATTTGATGTCACATATTGTGAATTACTTCTGTATGGGTGACTTTTCAGTATCAAATTTCGTATCAAAGGAAACAACTGCATGTTTTCTTACAAGAAAGGCTCTTTTTGCTATCTTGATGTCATGGTTCAAGTACGAACTCAGTTGGATGCATTTCATAACGTTTTTACAAGTGGCAGAAAGCATAGAATGGTTTTTTCCAGGTCAAGGTGCATTTGGAGGCTTTCAACCTTTCCCACATGCATATAATGTTCTATTTACACATCTGCAGCATTTTAAACATTGTGCAAGCAATTTCACCGTTTGCCCCAAATGTTTCAACTGCATTGAATAAGTATACTTTTATTGTATTTTTAGAAGGGCTCTGAATACCATACAGTTTAAAAAATATAATATATACTATGATATTAGTAGGAGTCTTCCACTTTTGACAAGCATTAAAACAAGAGCCGTCTGTAAAACAACATTCTCAACAATTCCATCGCTTATTAGTTACTGAGATATTGACTCTAATGTAGTTTAGCCAGAATTTCTAAGTCAAATAATAAAGGGCGATAATTTGCACTATATGCAAGAAAGAGTTATGTTACTTGATTATTTACATAAGTGAGATGGTTGAGATGGACAGCATTAAGTTTCATTGCAATGCAACAAGTGATTACTGAGATAATTGGACTCTTAATGTAGTTGCATGCAAAACTTTAACAAGAACCTCCAAGTTTAAAAAGGGCCATAATTTGCAGGATAGAGTAATGTAACTTGATTATTGACATTAGGTGTGATAGTCGGGAGGCATTGTAAAAAGTTCCAATGCAATATATCAAGTAGTACCAAGCTATGGTGTAATATACGTACTTGCATGTAAAACCTTTAAACCAAGGTGTGGCGCAGTTGAGGACAATAGCTCTCATATTCTCTGAATTGTCGAGCTAAAATGTGAGTAAATTCCTTGATTTCATGGGTATTTTTGCATCAATAACATCTCCTACATTGAAGCACTAAACATCAAGCTTCTAATTTGCCAATTTGAAACATTACAGGTAGGGTAACCTGATCTCTCATTATTTAACTACCATATTGAAAGAAAAGATAGCCATTTTATTATGTTGTAGATAATGTTCATAAAACACAAAATTATGCATTGTAATTTTGCCTCACATTTTTGCTATCTATTCAACTTAATGATGGAACCAATGTTTCTATTCAATGATGAAATAAGTGAATAATCAATTCAGTCTATTAAATACAAGTGTTACAATACTTGTCAAAATTTCATAAATAACAATCTTAATTTAAAACATTAACCCATTACCCTGAACAGCTGGCTACAAATGCCTCTACAGCAGACTGTAGTCTTGCTGTATGATGGGGAAGGATTTATTTCTACAGGACATTATCCTGGATTTTAATTTCTTTCAAGGTTAAAAAAAGGAAAAAAGAAATATGCCATCAAAATCTTCAAACACTCATGTCACATTATCACTAAGCCTGATATAACAATTTCCTGCATCTGGATTTTCAATTAATTGAGTTAAAAGAGCTTGTTTTCAAACCTCATTGGTGTCATATTGCCATAAAGCTTAACCCTTTCCCTCATACGACAATTCTGCAGCAGACGACTTTGAACATACTTTGTCAAAAAATAGAAAATCTCTATAATTGAATGGATAACCTATGACAAAAAGTTGAAAACATTGTGGCAAAAGGAAAAATTGCTTGTTTTGAGTAATTTCTTCTTTTGCCACAATGTTTTCAAAAAGCTGTCTGCTGCAGAGGCATCAGAAAGCATCTATATGAGGGAAAGGGTTAACACCTACCCACAAGCACAAAATAAGCAGCAGACAACTGAAATTATCGTAGCAAAAATACGGAAAGTCTCTGTAAATAAAAGTGTATTATTAAATAGAATTACAAAAAGAAATTGATAATTATGCATGAGCAATTCCCGAATTTGCCACAATGTTTTCGAAAAGCACCTGCTGCTGATGAGATGAAAGGGGTCATCATGTGAGAAAGGGTTAACCCTTTCCCATATACAAGAAATCCTTTTAAAACATATGAACAAAGGTATGGAAAATCTCAATAATCATTGAATAGTGTTAAAAAACATTGTTGCAAAAAGGAGAAATTGCCTGTTGTGAGCAAATTCTTCTTTAAATGCCACAATGTTTTCAACAGTTATCTGCTGTTGATGAGTCAATATTGGTCTACATGTGAGAAAGGGTTTGAAGATATCTAATGGTCCCATCTACTGTGCTGAGTTTTCTGATCTTTCTACAGGGCCTCTTAACCCCTGGACCACCCATTACAAAAAGAAGAAAAAATGGGATTATGTTTAAAATGGGACCACTAACCCTTTCCCAAACACAGACTCTTTCTGGCACCTCTGCAGCAGATAACATTTGAAACATAGTGTAAAAGGGAGCAATTTCACATGAGCCATTTCCCTCTTGGCCACAATATGTTCAACTCTTTTCAATGATTAAGCTTTCATTTAAAGAGGTTATCATATTTTAACAATATGTTTTTTTCTGCTGCAGATTTATCATATGTGAGAAAGTAGTTTAAACAAGAGGGTCAGTATCGCTCCACGACCATTAGGCAAAAATTAAATCTCTAAACAGCCATATAAGGCAAAATAGCCCTGCCCCCTGGTGGCCATGTTTTTCGACCAATCAACATGGCTTGAAGGAATTTGATAGAGGGTCTCCCAAGGAACATTTCTACAAAATTATTTGAAAATTGGCCAAACACTTTCAGAGGAATGAAGTGGTTAGGGAGGTAATCTTATATATTTGCAGCCAATCTGACTTCTGGTCATCAGCAGTCATCATTAAATTAACCTTTTTCGCACCTACAGCAGACAATTTTTGAAAACAATGTGGCAAGTTCAATTTGAGCAATTTCTCCTTTTGCCAAAATATTTTCAGATCTATTCAATAGTAAAACTTTCATTTACATAAACTTTCCATAGTTCCATATGCATCTGCAGCAGAAGACATTTGCCTCAATTATTTTCAGATCTATTCAATTATAATATCTTGTAGGCAAAACTTTGGAAAGTTGATGTAAACTTTCCAAAGTTTTGCCTACATGTTTTCAAAGTCGTCTGCTACAAATCTTTTGCATGTGGGATAGGTTACTTATTAAGCTTTTATGATTTTGTTGTCTGGTTTGAAGACATCTGAAGGAAAACATGATAAATCACATTGAAGTACAATTTTAATACAGTAGATTGATATACGATGTGGGAAAATTGGGAATGTCATCCAAATAAAATAAATGAGTGGTACCCAAGGAAAACCAAATGTTCATGTAATTAATACAGGTATTGAAAAAGATCTGGCTGCACATTTATGCTAAAGAATCCAAAAGGAGCATCTTTACAAAAGTTGCATAAACCTTCCTTGACGAATTTTGCAGATCAAGATCACACTGCATAAATGCGCCAACTGATTTCATCTACATTGGTCGCAAATGTTGAACGGAACGATTCGCAGAGTGATGCTAAAATATTAATATTGGCAGGTGTTATGAAAGTATTAAGTCATACCTGGGTCAAGGTAATAACATATACTAGATTAAATGTTCACTATGACCATAAGTCTCTAATACTTCTCTAATACTTAACCTTGGTCATTTCAAAGTTAATCCACTTAGCCATACAAAAGGTTGATCCTTGTAAATAAATCAATGCCTAAAGCTGATTATACCATCATATATAATGTCTATTTATCAATTAAAGTTACCCTTTGATAAACTGATCCTTCAAATTGACTTTATCTTAGAATTGCATCAAAATTTCTTTCAGCATTTTTTGATTGGCAGACAGGCTTTGATTCATCAGATTTGCACTACAGTAGTGCTAAAAGAAAGATAAACAGTCTTACCAGAGCATTCACTGTTTGCCTTCTTAACCCCTTCCTATATACAGCAGACGACTTTGATAACTCCGAGATACATTGAAAATTTCCATAATATAAATGAAAGTATTATTACTGAATAGTTGAATACATTGAAACAAAGGAGAAATTCCACATGCTGAGCAATTTTTCCTTCTGCCGCAATGTTTTAACCCTTTTCCTCATATAGACGCTTTCTGACGCCTCTGCAGCAGACGGCTTTTTGAAAACATAGTGACAAAAGAAGAAATTGCACAAAACGTGCAATTTCTCCTTTTGCCACAATGTTTTCTACTTTTTGTCATAGGTTATCCATTCAAATATAGAGATTTTCTATGTTTTGACAAAATACGTTCAAAGTCGTCTGCTGCAGAAATGTTGTATGAGGGAAAGGGTTAAGACATCGTCTGCAGCAGATGCATGAAAATGCATCTTGAAGTTGTATAGATCCAGATTAATTCAATCTTTTGCCTATAGATTGGTATTAAATTTATTTATTTATTTATTGGGGTTTTACGCCTCTTTCAACATAATTTCAGTTATATCACGGCGACAGTTCACTTATTCATGATCCCTGGGTAAACAAACCAGTACTAGGCTAGAAAATGTGCCTTGCCCAAGGGCACTTCCACCATGACTGTAGTGTCGCAACTGGGGATCGAACCCGGGACACCCAGTTACAAAATCCCCGACGCTAACCTCTCAACCACAGCAGATTCCTAGATTGGTATTAAAAGCAATACGATTGTCATTTTCAGATAGATATATATAGGATCTGACATGAGTTGTCATTTTATATAAAGTTTTATTAATTTGTTATTAAGCGAGCCTTTGGCGAGTTTAATAACAAATTTCTTGGACGAGTTTAATAAAACTTGATGAAATGAAAACGATTGTCAGATTCTTTTTATCACATGACGAAACAACAAAAGAAAATCGTTTTTTTTTCTGTCAGAAAATAGTCCCAACATATAATACTTAATAGACTGTTAACTAATCGAACAAAAAGATATTTTTATGACTGATGATAATGGTCCCGTTACCTCGTCCATCTATCGTGACATTTGTGTTTACCTGGGACACGTTCTCAGCCATTTTGTAAACATTCGCAGATGAATACACAAATAGTGATTCGGTCATGTTATATTACACGTGTCATATATAAAGAAATATGTAATGGGTATATTACATCAGATACAAGCATTGTCATGTGATAAAACAAAAATATGTTATACAGTGACAGTCACAAAGTCGACTAGGAGTAAAAACTACTTTTTTTTGCTTTCTTAAATGACTCTCATTGAATTCTTTCATTGAATTGAACAGCTTTATTTAATTTGAGATTATTCAAAGTTTGTACTTATTACTGAACACAAAAGATTAAGAATTGTTTAATATATTTTTAAATCAATTACAGACCAAAAGCTACTTAACTATAACTATGGTTAAATAGTAAATATTGCTCATTTGGAAATTGTTTTGCTTTTAACCCTTTCCCTCATATAGACGCTTTCTGACGCCTCCGACTCAGACAGCTTTTGAAAAACATGGCGACAAAGGAAGAAATTGCTCAAAACGAGCAATTTCTCCTTTGTCACAATGTTTTCAACTCTATTCAATTATTGTACTTGAAGAGAGTTTCCAATCTTGTTTGGGTATATTTTTAAAGTCGTCTGCTTCAGACGACTTGCATGTGGGAAAGGGTTAATGTATCCAAACACATTCTACTACTTATTAGACATCAACATGTTGCTTCAATCTCAATCAAAGAAAGGGAAGTTTTCCATTTATTTTCACAGGCAAATATTTTAAAAGCATCTTATACTGATTTAAAAACTATAGGTGAAAACATAATTTAAACAGATCTAGAATATTAAAACAACTCATAATTAATAGTATCTTAGTTATCAACACTTTCTCACTTGCAGACATTCGCAGGCATTTGAGGCAGACACAATTATCAAACACAGTGGCACAAGGAGAACTTGCTCATGATGTACCAAGTTAATGGGCGAGTAAATGTGAACCTACTATAAAACTAGAAATATCACTGAAGGTGATGAATACCCCCAGCTGGTGCCTGACAATATACATATATATGAGAAATTCAAGGGGCCATAAATCATTTAAAAATAATTCGAGTGCAACACGCCGACAATATGCACAACTAGGCTTGGTATCAATCATTCTTGTGAAGTTATATTGAATTCTGACCAAGGGTTGCTGAGAAATAGTGTTCACAAGAAAAGTCTACAGACCAACTGTGTATGAGAAATTCAAGGGGCCATAACTCATTTAAAAATAATTCTAGTGCAACACGCCGACAATATGCACAACTAGGCTTGGTATCAATCATTCTTGTGAAGTTATATTGAATTCTGACCAAGGGTTGCTGAGAAATAGTGTTCACAAGAAATGTCTAAAGACCAACTATGTATGAGAAATTCAAGGGGCCATAACTCATTTAAAAATAGTTCCAGTGCAACACGCCGACAATATGCACAACTAGGCTTGGTATCAATCATTCTTGTTGAATTCTGACAAAGGGTTGCCGAGAAATAGTGTTCACAAGAAATGTCCAGACCAACGGACCGACAAACAAACCGACTGTCAAGCCTGTCTCCTATATAGCCCCCATATACTACGTATCTGGGGGCATAATAACCACACACAAATCTTTTAACCCAAAAATTTCCTGCTTTCAGACAAATAATGAAGCATCTGAAAAACACTTGAAGTCATTGTGGCAAAAAAGGAAATTGCTAAATTTGAGAAATTTCTCCATTTGCCGTAATGTTTTCAAATCTATCCAATAATCATACTTTCCACATTGTTACCATGTTACCCAGATATTTACCAAATCGTCTGCTGCAAATGTTTGTATGTGAGAAAGGGATTAAACATTCATATGAGAAGTACCTAAAGGACCATTGTGGAAGGGGTCAACAGGTACATTTTACTTGCCCAGACAATAAAAGTCATGATTCTTTCAACTGTTAGGAAGGTAAATATAACTTTGGGTAACTAAACAAACAATGAGAATTTATTGACTCAGCTAATCTATGGGAATACTTTAGAGTCTCCATTTCAAAATATTATCGCAACAATTGCTTGAGTAAATATGGTCATTTTATTGTGTAAGTATTCAAAATTAACACCATGTGTTACCCTGCTATCAAATCGAGTCATCGGAAATTCTCCATGCCTTAAGGAGTCTATCTGGATGCATTATAACCCTTCCCTCATATATTTTTCTCCTTTTGTCACTAAGTATTCAACTCTATTCAATTATTGTACTGTCATTTAAAAAGGGAGTTTCCAAAAATGTTAGGGTATGTTTTCAAAGTAGTCTGCTACAGTTTTGTTGTATGTGTAGGGTGAAATATTGTTGAACATATTTAGGTGATAAAAGAAAGACGAAATTGCACAAAACAACGTTAAACAATATGTTTTCAACTCTGTATTAAAATCTTACTTTCTACATTCAAGGTGTTCAAAACAATATATTTAACCCTTTCTTACAAACAACACATCTGCAGCACAACTGAAAATATTTCAAAAAATCGTTAAATGTCAATGAAAGCAATTTCTGTCAGCGACGGGTTGAACTATTTATCTAATGTGATATTTTTAGAGTAGGCTACTAAAACTATAACTCAGAACGAAAATGAGAAATATCTTGAAAAATGGAAGAGGTCTGCTCCAGAGATGTCAAATATTTTCAGTAACTTAAGAAAGACAAGACTGTTGGAAAAACACATTTGTAGCCTGCAAGTTAAAGATAGTAACATACAGACAGACAGCGGATAAGTGATCCCTATGACTTGTCTCTCCTAATACCAAGGCAGGCCACACAATAAGGGCTATTATGTCACATGATGCTGATTAACAATTTCCCTTATACAGACGTTTTTAGACAACTCTGCTGTAGACGTCTTTTGCCACAATGTTTTCAACTGTATCCATTAATTGCCCTTTATCTTATAGAACTTTCATCATTTCAGTCAAGATGTTTTCTAAGTCACTTGCTGCACATTTGTTGTTTAAGAGAAAGGGTTAAAAAGACAGGTGTACTGCAGTTGAAATTACATTAACTGCAAACTCCAGTTCTCAGTGGTTTTTTACCTGCAGGGTTAGATCTACAGGTGATAAAAGGCAGCTCTTGTTAACACTCAATTAAAATTTGAACATGTAATTAACTGTTCATTGTTATCTGTCTACAAATCAATACCAATGAACTCTTATCCCACCAACAAATCAAAGATTTGCAGTCAGGCCTTATTTCGTAACATTTATTCTGGTTCTAATTTTGCCTGCTTTTTGAAGTTGTTTGAAGATGACTCAGATATGACACAAGCTGGTAGGCGACAGGGGATTCGCTCGAGGTACTGGAGATAGACAGGAAAGTGTAAATGACAAAAAAATGTTCTACCAAACATGTTCTATCACCATGCCGAGACGCATTCGTCTACACCCAACTGTTTCGCCTTGGTGAGTTTTCCCTTTGCATATTTTCGCAACTGGCACCCTGTCAGAGTGGAGATGGAGGAAAGTGTAAATGACGAAAATGATCTACCAAACATGTTCTATCACCATGCCGAGACTCATTCGTCTGCCCCCAACCGTTTCGCCTCGGTGATTCTCTCTTTGCATATTTAGGCAATTGGCAGCCAACTTCCGGCTGTAACTCGGGAACCCAGGGTCGCAGGTCAATCACGTAAAAAAAAAATGTTGTAGCTATTGACTAGCTCTATCAGATGGTGCAATAAAATCGCTATTGAATGGTACCACTGTAGCGCTAGGGGCGATTGAAGTGAAAAACAACACTAAAACGATACCCTATCTTTGAAGGGCTACCATGAGGAAAATTGAGGATTAAATCGAACAATTCTATGTACGTTTTTTTCTAAATATCTTGAAGTATTCACAACTAAAGTTAACTGCATAGCAACGGGTGGGTCCATAGCAACGAAACTCAAACGTGCAATCTCCAAGCACCTATGGCACCTGTTGACCAAGTTTCATCGAAATCGGCTCGTCGGTTTGGGCTGTGGAGCGTCGATATACAAACAAACAGACAGACAGACAGAAAATCCTGACAATAAGGGATATCTCAAGCGAGCGAATCCCGATAAGGTATCAGTGTAGAATTTTGCAGTAATGAAGAATTTTAACCCTTTCTCTCATACGGCAATTCTGCAGCAGACAAGTTTGAACGTATTTTGTCAAAAAATAGAAAATCTCCATAATTGAATGGATAACCTATGACAAAAAGTGGAAAATATTGTGGCAAAAGGAGAAATTGCACGTTTTTGTGCAATTTCTTCTTTTGTCAATATGTTTTCAAAAAGCCGTCTAATGCAGAGGCGTCAGAAAGCGTCTATATGAGGGAAAGGGTTAATGTAATCTGAACATATCTCAAGTTCAGGAAGAAGAAGGTTTTTTCTGCAATGGCCCAATGTAAAGATTTGCATATTTATGGTTGGTTCTAAGGAGGAAGTCCAGTAAAATCTTTCCCACATGTAGAAATCTGGTCCTAGTAACCTAGTAGTAAAGACATCCGCTTCTGGAGCAGGAGGTCCAAGGTTCGAATCCAAGTGGCTATACAGTATGGGTTCATTCTTACATGGCTGGTTGGTTAGCTGCCAGCTTGTTAATTAATGGTACCAAGTGGCTCGGCAAAAAGATAGGACTTTGGGAAGTAAAATGCGATCTGGACATAGGTGTGTCATAAGTCAGAAATGACTGCCCCTTTCAAAAGCGATGACAATGAACAGTTACTTTTACTTCTTGCAGATGCTCTTTTACACAACTGTAGCAACTCGTTTGTCACAATGTTTTCAACTCTACTTATTGTACTTAAAATATTCATCATAGACGTTTTCCATATCTTATTAAGTATAGAAGCTTTCAAAGCTGTCGAGATTTGTTTTATGTGGGATTTTTAAGGCTCAATTCAGCACCATGGAAAAAGTTTGCATAAGAAAGTTCAAAGTTTTATGGAAAAAGTTTGCATAAGAAAGTTCAAAGTTTTTTGATAAACAATCTCATTTCCATGAATCAAATGTGTAATTTCAGGGGAAAAAGGGTCCTTGTATATCCCACCCCATTTGGTTATTTATTTGAATGATATAATTTGTGTTTTATACCTTTTCCACAGTTTTGCAACAATATGAGGAATTTTCCTGGGTAATTTACCAGTAATACTGTTATTATATATCCTCACACCCATGCATCAGTCATAATGCATTTCTTGTAACCCCCGAGTACCAAGATGGCAAGCCATTACTTCCATATAGAAGTTTTAACCCTTTCCCATATACAGAAACTTTCTTATACTTCTGCAGCAGACAACCTCTCTATAAATGGAAGCTAAATTATTGAATATGGTTGGAAACTTTTTGGCATACAGAGAAATTGCTTTTATTACGCATTTTATCTGTTTGTCACAATTTTTCTTAAAAGTCATCTGCTTTAGAGGGGTCAGAAAGCATCTGTATGTGGGAAAGGGATAAGGATTTGTTCAAACAAAAGCGGATAGAAAAGACTCTTTACATGCATAGGCTCATCCGAGTCTTAATACTTTCCCACATGCATATAACACATTTAGAACCAGCAGTAGCAGATGACTTTTATCACCATGCTTTCAACTAATTGCAACAATTAATAACATATCCATTTATAGCAATTTTCAATATTTTGCTTTGTATGCAGGAGCTTTGTTGAATGTGGGAAAGGTTTTACAGCTTGCTGATGGAAAACCCATTTGTGCATGTCCCAGGTAAAATATAAAAATGCACACTAACAGGAAATAGGAAGATGAGATAACCAATCAGTTAGTATTACTCATGACTGACAGAATTGTCTTTGTTCTTCTTTATTGTTTGATTCTACTTTAGAGAGCCAAACAAAGTCTTAACATTAAACCTTTCCCTCAAGGCTCTACCAATGCCAGACAATTCTGCTAAAGATTTATCAGTCTTCAACCTTATTTCAGTTGTATCACAACAGCCGGTTCAATCAATGTGTTTCCTGCCTTTCTTGCACTTGCTTTCTACACAACATTCTTCCAAGGCACCTGGCCCGACCATTCCACATGGACTATTTGGAAGAGTATTGACACTTGTCAATGATGGAAGCCTGGATTGATGACCATCATTTTACTGATTTACCCTTTCCCACATACAATAAATCTGCAGCAGACAACTTTGAAAGCATTCATGCAAAAACATGGAAAAAAATCCATGAAATGATATATCAGTAAAATTACTGAAAAAAGCTTTTAGCAATTTCTCCTTTTTGTCACAATGTTTTCAAAAGTAGTGTGCTGCAGATGTGTCTACAAGTTGAAAAGGGTTAATTAAGCTATTGCACTATTCTGCTGGTCATTAAAACTAGACTTAAGATCATTCTAATTTTTCAAACAAACTGAACTAACATAAGTCATGATTTTCTTTTCTTTCCCCGAATTTCTTCACTCTTTAGAAACCCAAATGTATGTAGAGTTTAACTTTTTCCCACAAACAGACGCTTTTAGCAGCAAACAACTTTTGAAAATATTGTGATAAAAAGAGAAATTGATCATAATGAGCTCTTTATCATTTTGCCTCAATGTTTTCATCTCGGTTCAATTATAATACTTTCATTCATACATGTTTTCAAAGTCGTCTGCTGCAGATTTGTTGTTTTTGGGAAAGGTTTAAAAAGATGTATCAGAAAAAAACGCTTATTACATGGTTCATTTTTGTATTACGAATAAAACTCTTTCTTCAGACAGTGACAGCCTATACAAATGCACAATCAGATATGGTAAGATGATCATGCAAGAGTTGTTGCACAATCAGTGCATAATCAGAAAATCATTGACAGAACCACATTGTTACCCTGTAGTCTTTTGTGCAATTGTCCAGTTCAATGTTGTAAACCTTTCCCACATACAACAAAATTGCAATTGTTTCAAACAGTGTTCTTACTAATTACTGCTGCAGCATCTATTTTGGAAAAAAGGTATACTGTAAGGATCATGGGAGAGCCTAATATATTCAGAACCAAATGGTTTGGTTTCTCCAACTGACGTTATCCCTTTCTCCACATGCAGCAGACAGCCTTTTGAAAACATGGTGACAAAAGAAGAAATTGCTCAAAAGAAGCAATTTCTCCTTTTGCCACAATGTTTTCCACTTTTAGTCATAGGTCTGTTCAATTATAGAGATTTTCTATTTTTGGACAAAACATGTTCAAAGTCGTCTTCTAGAGATTTGTAGTATGAGGGAAAGGGTTAAAGATCTACATCAAAAGACTATTAAAAATATTGTGTCAAAAGATAAACTTACTCATAAAGAACAATTTCTCCTTTTGCCACAAAGTTTTCAAAATATTATATTTTCATTAGTAGAGAAATTCCATCTTTTAGCCTTTATTGTTTCAAAACAGTCTGATGCATTGATTTAGTATACAGTACAGCTCAAGGGGGTTTTCCCAAAAACCCTCACCCCCGGGTTGAGGGGGGTATCGATAAAATGATCAACCGCCGGCGTTAAGTCGCTCCCCCGGCTTAACCCGGCGTTTTACAGGTATTTCAGAGATATGCCTGCTTGAGGTGGATTGCAGGGTTCCCCCCGCAGAAAATGTTAAATGGGAGTGGCCTATATTTCTTTCGCGGAGCCCCTGCGAAGCCCCCGCGGAAAAATGCGAGTGGGTGTGTTTTAATTTGTTTTCCGATTATACATTATGTTAACTATTCTATATTATTTACTCTGCTTCCCAAATAGTAAGTTTTGCAGGCATATGCATCACAAGCGATTGTTTATTTTTCAAAATAATCGCTCGCCAGATTGATTATTCTGCATGGCGAGTGTTAATAAAAAAAAATCAATATATTGCAATTTAATTTCAATAATAGTTACGTTCTTTCTCAAGCTCCTCGAGATTAAATGTTTTAGATGACGTTCCCTCTTTTCATTGGCTTTTAACTTGTGTTACTATATTTCATTTACTATATTTCATATTGTAACCCATTTCCATTAATCCGAACCAGAAGTCTGTAAACGCATCTACAGGAGTCGATTTATGATGTAATTACGGACGGAAGAGAGAATACTGAAAAGGGAGCGACTTCTACGTCTCTTAAAATATGACCCCCTACTCAAATCTACATGTATACTGCTAATTTTCAGGTCATTACATGTTTCCTCGGATATTAGCAAACCAATGGCTAAATCAAATAATGACAATTGAGTCAGATCAGATAAATCACTGTTACTAAATGTACCATGTACACTGTAGACCTGGATTTGTATGCGCATATATGTGCAAACTTGACTCATCATGTATATATACGAGTATGTTTTATATGCTGAAACTAAGACCAAAACAAAGAAACACTGGAACAGTCGCTAAAATACCTTACTTGAATACTTTGAACATCGAGTTGTCTGAGCTATATTGCGATGAAATCTGCATGTGCATATTGCAAACATTTATAATCAAATTCATTGTTCTACAGCGTAATTGAGAAATAAAGCCTTACCTTTGAGAATGATAATCCTATTTTTACATTCACATACTATTAAGATCAACACGATTATGATAAATCCATTAACAAATTTATATTCATTTACCAAATCAAACAAAAATCACTTTTTATACGACACTACATTGAAGACAAATGAATCGCAAAACAGATTTTGTTTCAATATAAACATTAATGTTTGCGTGTAAAGGGTGTAGCACTTTATAAAGCATGTGACAGATGAAAAACGTGTGATATATTTTGTGTTGGTTGTCAGGCTGATTGAAAGACGGTGACGTGCATATAGATCACAGGGCATTGTTTTTATTGACCCAACTAACCAGCTGGTAATCTGACAGTTTGTTTCGTCGTTTAAATAACATCGTTTTTTTGGCAAGCAAATTTCATACATATATACATACATTTTATAAGATTCGGCTTAAAACTTGCATTTTGCTATATTCAATAAAAATATGTAAAAGAAATTTATCTATGTCCCCTAAAAAACACAAAAGATATTAGAACAATGTAAAACGACAACATAAAGTATATATGATCAAAGGTAATATAATTTGTTTTTAGTGTAGGCAGTGAAGTGTAGATCGAAACCACTATGCATATTCACGCAGGCAAATCTAGAAATTCCTTCGAACTATGTACAACAACATTGGATAGCATGAATGTGCGTGCTGATCTCTATATATACATTTAGCAAATGCCATAACGTTGGGTGCCCTTAATCATGATTGTTTGCAGTGTCGAGATATGTGAATTGGCCGCAGTAATTTGACTGAACAATTGTTGAAAACGACGTTTTATCCCAATTAATCAACTTTGAGCAATGTTTAAAGCATATGATGAAATGCTCATTTTAAAAATAAACGGAAACTTTTATGAAATCATTTAATTCGGAATAGAGATTTCAAATATATTCCAATAGTCTGCATGTTTAAACTAATTGTATCGGAGCAAAATATAGGTCTGTTTCTGGTTTATATTTATTTACGTTTACCAATATATGCCTGTATCATAAGCCTCGAACATAGGACCTGTCCCGAAGAAAGCTAGGAAACACATGAGTATCTGAACTGGCCGCCGTGATATGACTGAATAGTGTACAATCGGCGTTAAGCTTTTCTTACCGTAATGCGATTAATTAAATCCTGCGCAGGCAAGAACAAATAAAACATGCACAAAACAACCGCTGCACACTAGTTCAGAGCGAGTGTATGAGAAAGGGAACAAGCTATTTTAAGTGTATGTTCAGATTGTCTTGTGAACCTGGTCAGTTTAATCAGAATCTATAAAAAGGTGACAGTTTCGTCAAACAATCTTGTACGTTATATATGAGCTGTGTGCATCCCTGTTCTGGATCTAAACTTTGCACAAAAGCCAACTTTTAACTTGTGACATGCACAAGCTCATAATATCCTCATCTTTTAGTAGTGTCTAGTGACTTTGGGTATTGTTGATTTGACATCAAAGTTATTTTTGCATTAAATAAGGAATCAACTTTTCTGTTAATGTTGTGTTTTTGCCATTTATGACTGTATAACAGGTTGCAACAGGTTGCTGGTGTACATACACTATACTGTTCGAATTGGCATCAATATCCCCTAACACGCCTCATTTATAGGTAATATTTTGTACCTGTGCATAGTGGACTTCGTTTAGATATGCATAAAGTAAAATAAAACATCATGGAAAAAGCTGGTGTATCTTAAAATTGCCATCTGATACGTCGACTATCGTAAACAGATCTAAGTTACATCATAAACCGGTGCGTGATCGCCCCGCCCCGCTCAATGAATATGTATACTTGATATACATGTATGCAGCAGACGACATATAAAATATCTACGCAAAACTTTGTGATATTACAATAAATAAAAGCTTAATTATTGAGCCCCGATAACTCAGTCGGTAGCGACACAGGCTGTAAATCCAAGGGTTATGAGTTCGAATACCAGCTCCGCCAACATTTTCGAAGTTTGACGAAACGTCACTCGTGTTTTACCAATGGGCTAACCGTCAATTTGGAAAAGCAGCCAGCTACTTTTGATGTATGTTGTAAGTAGAACTGGTAGCTTAAGTACGTGAACCGGCACGTGTGATATACTGAACAATAGTTGAAAACCGCGTTAAGCCCTAATGAATGAATCAATATTGAATAAAGTTGAAACATGAGAAATTTTACATTTTGTCACAATGTTTCATAAGTCTGCTGTAGAGGCGTCGACAGCATTTGTATGTGGTAAAAGGGCAAAATAGTTTCCCGGCATACCAAACACTTTAAAAAACGTATTAATGGGTTCCATCTTACGCGCTAATAGATTCGGTAAAATATATGTTATCGTGTCAGGGTAAATAAAATCGTGAGTATTGGTAACTTAACAATACAATACCATGATCTAACTGAAATACAGTTGAAAGTCATCTACAGAAAGTCTGGGTAAAGGGTTGACATGTGTTGTAATAAACAGCCAGTTTATCTTAATCCGTATTAAAGAGTGGTATATTTTAAAAGTAGGTTGGTTAATCAGCGTGACAATATTATAATGTATAAAGATAATTCCTGAAAAACAAGCGCATTTTTATTAACTGTGCATCATTAAACATCGTGTAAAAGAGTGACTTAAAATAAATAATTTTTAAAATAACTGCCGTTCTGAACTATATTTACATTTCATTTTCAATTCATAGATGGCGTCATTAGTCTTCCACCAATGGGCTTAGTCTATGTGGAAAAGCAGCCAGTTGCTTGGGAAGATTGTTGTGTGGAGTACTGGTGTGAGAAACCCAGGAAATGCATGAGTAAGAGAACTGGCCGCCGTGATATAACTGAGAAATTGTTAAAAATGGCGTTAAACCCAAATCAATCAATCAATCAATCAATTCATAGATCAATGTCCTGTACAAAGCTCACATCATGGTCCTAGCTACTTAACTGTTTACAACCTATTTAAAAAGGCTAATACAAAACAGAATGTGACTTCGGAAGCTAAGGGATGATTCCATCGGCATAGGGAATGTTGGACTAACCTTAACACGACTTTTTTTCCGGAGTTATTCGGTCCGGGAAATATAAGATGGGGGAGTAGTTGGTTCGGTGGTGGAGTGAAGATTAAGGAGGAACTAGACTCGGTAAGGAAAACATCATCAGAAGATATGTCAAAGCCTTTTACTCCGCTGCAGGTAAAACATTTGTTTGAGAAGACACCATCGTGAGCCGCACAAACGAGGGACTAAGACGAAAAGATGACAAAGAAGGTTCTTTTAAGAAAAGACCAGAGGGAGAAAAACAAGTGTAATTCCACTCTTTAGCACTATGTACTATTGAATCAAGTGGCAGACGGGAACATAAGGGTCAGAAAGAGCATTGTGGCAAATGGATACAGGGCTGAAAATAATGATTGACAAAGTGTTTTAAAAGTTGCTGCTTGGTGTTTGTTGGAAAGGGGTTAACTTGATAAGATCATTACACGATCAGCTAACAAGCGCTCATCTTTTTATTTTTTCTTTAACCCCCCTTTCCAACATATGATAAATTTGCAGTAGACGACATTCAAAACGTCTACATATAATACAGAAACATATATCAAACACTTAAAGATCTATTATGGACTAGAGATGAAAACATTTGACAAATGGAGAACTTGCTCATGACGGGTTTTGTTAATACATGTTTCACGTCACGCCAAAACCGACCTTCGGATATATTGACATAAATAGAATTAACAATAAAAAACGTACGTTTATAGTTAGTGTTTGGTCATAACCATTCTTGTGAGGCTTGTAAGCCTAGATGCATGTAGTGAGACGGTTACATCATGATCTTATTGCGCGTATGCGAATGGTGATATATTTTTTCTGAATTACATTACATGCACATCCTTTACAACTAAGTTGTATTATGCCACTGAGAGGAAGGCTATTCTTATTAACCATTTTCCACATGCAACACATCAGCAGTAGCCAATTTGAAAACTTGTAGGTAAACATTTGGAAACTCTATAAACGGAAGTACACTTATTATTGAATAAGGTTGAAACCATTGAGACAGTTTTGTATTTTGTCACAATGTTTCCAAATTCTTCTTTTGTAGCTGCGTCAGAAAGCGTCTGCAAGTGGAAAAGGGAAAACATATAGACGACAACATAATTGAACTTCATCATCTTTCCAGTCAATATTGTGTATAAGTTTCCATATTCGAAACCGTACCAAATGCGAGTATTGTGAATTAAACATTTCGATACTCATTAACAAGCGTCCAGTTGTCATTTTATTACAGATCCGGCAATCAAAGATTCGCCTATATTAATAGGGGGGGACACCGGGTGGTAGAATTGATTTGTGAATTTATGATACATGAATGCTTCATAAAGCCGACAGCATAAGTGATTAACCATAACATAATAATACCAAACAACTCAGATTGTGTTGTCGACATGTTTTTAACACCTATTAATTGAAAGTAATAATTGACGTTCACTTGCTTTGATCGCATTACAGATGGGTTAATGTTACATGTCGCGTCTGGGTTACTGAATAGGATATCCCTCTTGATTTAAAAACATTTTAGTCCAATAGTGTGATGTTGTATATTAACTACCGTTTGAAAAATGATGAAATTCCGCGGTACCGCGGGGTTATTGTAGGCGAAACCCCGCATACAGATGAGCGGAAACGCCGGGGGGCTGCCTTAATCACAGCTGTCAATCATCGTGACGTCATAAATCGTTATCGGATTCCCTCCGCGGGCTTAATAGTTGAATGATCAAACCCCGCGGGACCGCCGGGTTATTGTAGGGGAAACCCTGCGTACAGGTGAGCGGGAACGCGGTGGGCTGCCTTATCAGCCCGCGGGGGTGAGGGTTTTTGGGAAAACCCCCTTGAGCTGTACTGTATGTGGGAAAGGGTTTGTTCTAATGTTTCTAAAGATAATAATGAGTCAAGAATGACAGGTTTTCAGTTTTATGGTTATGACAATTTTTACAACTTCTTCAAAAATGCCTAAACACATGGTTCATTTATTTATAACCCAAGATGCGAGAAAACCAACAATGTGGAATTTGCGCAATGTATCAACATGGATCAGCCTAAGCATGCCGTCCTGTGGATTTTCTGTGTCAGGAATCATTTATGTGTCTGCCCGGACTAGCCTACGTGGACTGCGCAGGCTGATCTGAGTCGATACATTACGCAGACCATAATGTTGGTTTTCTCATGGACCGGCTCATATGGTAATGATACATACTAACAGTGGAAGTTGTGGTTAACCAGTTTGGGTTTAACCCTTTCCCTCATACGACAATTTTGCAGCAGACGACTTTAAACGTATTTTGTCAAAACATAGAAAAGCTCCATAATTGAATGGATAACCTATGACAAAAAGTGGAAAACATTGTGGCAAAAGGAGAAATTGCACATTTTGTGCAATTTCTTCTTTCGTCACTATGTTTTCAAAAAGCCGTCTGCTGCTGAGGCGTCAGAAAGCGTCTATATGAGGGAAAGGGTTTAACAAGATGTGGTTAACCCTTTCCTACAAACAACAGATCTGCAGAAGATGACTTTGAAAACATTCAGGAAAAAGTGAGAACAAATCGCTATAAATATGTGTGTAATCACTAAATAGAGTTGTAAATATATTGAGCAATTAATTTCTCCTTTTGCCACCATGTTTTTCTAACGCCTTCTGCAGATGTGTTAGAAAGCGTCTGTATGTGGGAAAGGGTTAACAACATGTTGTTAAATGGTTTCTCATTATCCAGCAGTCACAGTAGCAATCTTACGAGCTTTCCCTGTGGTTCTGATGCAGTCGGGTATAAGACCCAAATAGGGCTGATACTAAGGATTGATACTATTATTACTCCATATTATTACAATAACTGTTTCTATGAATGCATGTGAGTAAAAAAAGACAACTTAATTATGAGGCATAAATAATAAAATTCTTCATGATTAGAATTTCTCTTATTTCGAATGTCACCTGCAACATTTAAGTTCAATTTAGTTAATTAACCCCTTCCGAATTACTTCAAATCTGCACTGCAGAAGATGAATTTGAACAGATCTAGACGAAGAAAGGAAAAATCTATACATATGCATATACATAATGTATATTAAGTAATTGAAGAGGGTTGAAAACATTGTGGCTAAAGGAGAAATTGCCACACTGTTTTCAAAAGGTTGTCTTCTGTTTGTGAGAAAGAATTACAATTTATGAGGCATCTTAGAAACATTGACAATCATATTTTTCTAAAATTGATAAAAAATATGTCACTAGTGTTTTTGTCCCCAACTTCGATGTAACAAATCACAAACACAGAGGGAAAACAATGACAGCTTGAGAGGCCATGTCATGCTTTAAAAGTTACATGTGATGCTCTACTCCATGAATTATTAATCAATTTATTACTCAAGTCAAAGTAACCCCTCAGACATCAAAGTGAGCAATGATATTCCAACCCTTTTCCACATGTAGATGCATTTTAACCCATTACTTCACACAGATGATATTTGACACCTGCCATTGAACATGACTTTTGAAAACATTGCAACAAAAGGTGAAATTGCTCAAAACTAGCAATTTCACTCTTTATTGCAATATTTTATCAACTCATTATCAATGTATAAAATCTTTCAGTTTTCTAGGTTGTTTTGAAGTTGTTTTGTCTGATGAGTGTAAAGCAGAAGACCTTTGAAAAGTCATGTGAAGTAATACTGGGGTTAACCGTTTCCCACATGTATACACCAAATCTGCAGCAGACGACTTTGAAATCGTCTACTCAAGATACGGAAAATCTCTAGAAATTATGCTATAATTACTAAAAAAAGGTTTTGAGCAATTTCTTCTTTTGTCACAATGTTTTCAAAGGTCGTCTGCTGCAGATGCGGTAAAATGCGTCTATAGGTGTGAAAGGGATAACAGTATCTGCAGCAGTCAATTTCAGTTTGCCACAATGTTTTCAACCCTATTCAGTAATTTACCTTCATTTAAAGAGATTTTCTGTATTTTTGCCTAGATTTTTTCAAATTCTTCTGCTGCAGATTTGTTGGATAAGAAATGGTTAGTTGATAAAGTACATGTTTGTCATGTTAAACAGGGAGAAAAAAAACATAACTAAATGGACTTTGAACCCTAAATAATATCCACCTTAACAAGACTACAGAATGATGATGTTAATTTAACCCTCTTAAATCCACATGCAGATCGAGGCATCAAAATGTCTCTGCAACAGTGACTTTGCAACAATGTTTTTAACACTTTTCAACTATTATTGCTCTCCTATTGCCACAATGTTTTCAATTCTATTTGATGATTTAACTCGCATTCATTGAGTTTATTTGTAAAGGTGTCTACTGCACATTTGGTGTATTTGTAAAAGGGTTAACTAAGACACTGAAAGCAATAGAAAACTGTTAGATGCTACTGTAACCTTTCCATTCTACATCAGGTTGAGCTGCAATAGCTCAGTCAGTTCAATCCCAGGCTCCATCATTCATTCTTTCCATTCATTGATTAAAGTCATTGTGAAAGTCATTAGTCTTCTGTCAGCAGTGAGTCAATGGACTAAATAGTCTTAGTCTTCAGTCAATGGACTAAATTAAGTCTTAGTCTTCAGCCAATAGAATAAATAGTCTTAGTCTTCAGTCAATAGACTAAGTAGTCTTAGTCTTCAGTCAATGGAATAAATAGTCTTAGGCTTTAGTCAATGGACTAAATAGTCTTAGTCTTCAATCAGTGGACTAAATAGTATTAGTCTTCAGTAAATAGACTAAATAGTCTTAGTCTTCAGTAAATGGAATAAATAGTCTTATTCTTCAGCCAATGGACTAAAGTCTTAGTCTTCAGTTAATGGACTAAATAGTGTTAGTCTTCAGTCAATGGACTAAATAGTGTTAGTCTTCAGTAAATGGACTAAATAGTCTTAGTCTTCAGTAAATGGATTTAAGTCTTTTTCTTCAGTAAATGGACTAAATAGTGTTAGTCTTCAGTCAATGGAATAAATAGTCTCAGTCTTCAGCCAATGGACTAAATAGTCTTAGTCTTCAGCCAATGGAATAAATAGACTCAGTCTTCAGCCAATGGATTAAATAGTCTTAGTCTTCAGCCAATGGAATAAATAGTCTTAGTAAATGGACTAAGTAGTCTTAGTCTTCAGTCAATGGACTAAATAGTCTTAGTTTTCAGTCAATGGAATAAATAGTCTTAATCTTCAGTCAATGGACTAAATAGTCTTAGTCTTCAGTCAATGGACTAAAAAGTCTTAGTTCGGGAAACATGCGTCTAGTTCTTGGTGCATTCGGAATGAACAATTTTGAGGTGCTGGGTTCCGTATGCTTTCCGAAAACCCCGAATGGACCTAAAACATGACAAATGTTTTCCGAACGTTTTCAGTATCCTTTCCGTATTTTTTCATTTATGCCCCAATTTTCCGAACTGCTTGTACACTTTTAGAATGCAAAGTATCGGCTCAGACGCCAAGAATCTCATGGTCGAGCTTGAGAATGAAGACCCCAGGGAATTCAAGAAGATGGTGAGGATGGAACCTGCCATGTTCCATGAGCTGGAGGCAAGATTGATACCCAGGATGCGGAGAGGGATTCCAACAGCAAGAGAGCCTTTACGCCAGGTTTGAAGCTGGCTATCACCCTCAAGTATCTCGCTACAGGCATAAGCTATAAAACTCTTATGCAGGGTTTCCGGGTGTCCAGCAACAGGATAGGCCTTATCGGCCATCAGGTCTGCGGTGCCATAGTTAAAGAATACAGGGACGAGATGATTAACTGCCCCACAACAGAGGAAGAATGGAAGGAAGTAGCCAACACATTTGCCACCGTCTGGAACTTTTGCCATGCTCTTGGTGCCCTTGATGGAAAACATGTCCGGATTAAGAAGCCACCCAAATCCAACAGCTCAAGTACATTAAACATTTCGCAACCGGAGACCCTCCCTGGAGAAGACCAGCCCATGCTATACTTTTTGATCGGAGACGACACGATTGCACTACGCCAATGGATGATAAAGCCGTACTCCCGACGTAACATAGACCATGATCAGAGGGTATACAACTATCGCTGCCCTTCGGGCCAGACGTGTGGTGGAAAATGGTGCAGGTGTTGTTTCTCTCCTCCTCGAAATTGACAGCGTGTTTGAAAAAGTCCCGTTACATGGGTAGTTCTTAAAGCATTCAGCCGGATGTCAGAGTAACGCGGAAAGAGTTTGGTCCATTCTAGATCGATTAGTCGTCTTCTGAAAGCATCGGTAAGCACTCGTTATGTTTTAGGTCCATTCGGAAATCATACAGAACCAAGCACCTCCAAAATGTCATGCCGAATGCACCAAGAACTAGATGCATGTTTCCCGAACATTTTCCATACATGCTGTATGCTCTTAGAATGCTTCCCGAATACACATGGATGCCACAATCAGATGATTCGGAAGGTCGATGAAAATTATTTTGAACATGCACAACATATTTATGTAGCTACCGAATGCCATTCCGTATGCATCCGTTCAGAGCCGATCAGCCAGTATGCTCCTAGAACACACCGAATGCTTCCCGAATATGATCCATTCGCTCCCCAAACACCCAAATTTCTATTCGGAATGGCATTCAGGGCCATTAGTCTTCAGTCAATGGACTAAATGGAATATGTGGGAAGGTAGCAAGTTACCTGGTAAGAATGTTGTGTGGAGTATTAGTTTGATCTATTGAGTGGGGATAAAGCTGTTTTCAAAAAAAAATCACGGCGACCAGTTCTTCTACTCATGTGTTTCCTAGCTTTCTGATACCATTAGTCTATACAATATACTTTCCAAGCAACTGGCTACTTTCTAACATAGACCGTTAGCCCATTGGTGAAAGATGAATGATGCTTGTCATAGTGTCCGAAAGAATGTTGGCCGAGCTGGGATTCAAACTCGCATCCCCTGGATTGACAGCCCACGTTTCTACCAACTGAGCTATGGGGGCTCGACCTGTTTGGAGTATTGGCGAGAGAATGCCAGGAATACATGCAAGGTGAACTAAACCTCATGATATAACTGAAATACGGATTAAAAAGGCATTAAATTCAAATCAATCCATCATTACTGTATTGCCTTTCAATCAGGCTATCACTCATACTTTTTATGTCTCAGCAGAATCAACTTTAGATTTCGTTTGATTTAAATTTTATGAGTCATTCAAAAACTTGTTTAATGTAACATAATAAATGAGACATCCAAACACTTTGATCCTTCCTCACAATCATGTAGGTTTATTTTCAGGTTTATGAACCAGACTACGTTTGAAAACATATGCAGAGAAATTGCACATAATGAGAATTTTCTATGTTTACAACTCTATTCAATAATTTTACTTTCATTTATGAATAGAGATTTCACATAATGTATGTTTTCATAGATGTTTTCAATGTCATATGGGGAAAAGGGTAAAGCTCCGTTCAATCAAATTGTATGCACTTTAATAATAAACATGCAAAACGTACATTAATTATAATATTATGCAGATAAAAAATCAAATGACTGATTTTAATTTGGTCAGCTAAAATAGTTTTTAAACCCTTTCCCACATATAATAAATCTGCAGCAGAGGACTTTGAAGACATCAAGGCAAACATATAGAAAATTTTCTTTTGATAAAATGTTGTTGTTATAATGAGCAATTTTTCCCTTTCCTATTATGATTTTAAAAGTCGTACGTTTTATAGGCACCAGAATGAATCGGACAAACTTTTGATATCAATTAACTTTCGAAAGTAATGTTGTATACAAGAGGGCCATGATGGCCCTATATCGCTCACCTGATTTAATAGAACTTCAATAGTTTTCAAAGTTTTTACTCTTTTTAGGCCAATACTTTTGGACAAGAAGATTTTTAAAGTTTTAACAATGCACATATAAGGAAAACAAGCTCCGCCCCCTGGCGACCATGTTTTTCAACGGATCAAAAATATTTGAACAATCTTCGTAAAGGGTGCCCCAAGGAACATTTGTGCAAAATAATTTTTAAATCGGGCCAGTACTTTTGGACAAGAAGATTTTTAAAGTTTTAACAATGCACATATAAGGAAAACTAGCTCCAACCCATGGCGGCCATGCTTTTCAACGGATCGGAAATATTTGAACAATCTTGATAAAGGGTGCACCAAGGAACATTTGTGCAAAATTATTTTCAAATCGGCCCAGTACTTTTGGACAAGAAGATTTTTCAAAGTTTAAACAATGCACATATAAGGAAAACAGGCTCCGCCCCCTGGCGGCCATGTTTTTCAACGGATTGGAAATATTTGAACAATCTTGGTTAAGAGTGTCCCAAGGAACATTTGTGAAAAATAATTTTCAAATCGAGGCAGTACTTTTGGACAAGAAGATTTTTAAAGTTTTAACAATGCACATATAAGGATAATAAGCTCCGCCCCCTGGCGGCCATTTTTTTTAACGGATCAGAAATATTTGAACAATCTTGGTAGAGGGTACCCCAAGGAACATTTGTGCAAAATAATTTTCAAATCGGGCCAGTACTTTTGGACAAGAAGATTTTTTAGGATTTGGCAATTTTCCCCTTTTCTGATGCCGCAGCAACCAAAGTTCTACTTGGAATTAATTTCTTTGAACAACTTTGAAAGAGGACTACCTAAGGACCATTCCTGTGAAGTTATTTTAAAATCTGTCCATTGGTTTAGTAGGAGAAGTCATTTGTAGGAAATTGTTAACAGACGCCGCCGACGACGACGACGCAGACGACGGGTGATCACAAAAGCTCACCTTGACTTCGTGCTTAGGTGAGCTAAAAAGAGAATCATTTTGTGAATGAGACTTACCTTACAATTTTGAGAAATACGTAGAAGTATTTCAGGAAAAGGAGAAATCTCTCAAAAATAGAAGTTTCTTTTAAACCTTACCCACATGCAGATGCATTCTGGCACAACTGCAGCAGATGACCTTTGAAAATGGGAAACATTATCGCAAAATGAAGAAAAGATGTTTATAAAACATTATACCCCCTTTTTGTGTTAAAGGTCACTGTACGTAACCTTGACATTTGAAAGGATAACCTCAAAATTAACAGGGGTCATCTACTGGTCATGCCAAACCTCCCTGCAAAGTTTCAGTACTGTAAAAAACCAACCAAGCATGATCTATTTATCAATCAGACAAGATCGGTCTACCAACAGAACGATAAACTGACAGACAGACCAACATGTGAAAAGCAAAATACATATTTTCTCCTACAGGGGTGGCTGGCATAAACATTTCTCATAATGAATAGTTTCTCCTTTTGTCACAATATTCTCAACTATATTTCATAATTAACACGTACATTTAAGGAGATTTTTTTCAATTTTTTGCGTAAAATGTTTTCAAATTTGTCTACAGCAGATTTGCTATATGTATAGTGAAAAGATTTGCAAGATAGAGTGTTTAATAGAATCATGCTCATCAATGTTATGTTGTCAAATAGATTACGAACATGCATGACTGTATATTAACCCTTTCCCACACACCAATTTATCTTTATGCATATGTAGCTAACCACTTTTGACAACAATTAATGTGGCAAAAAGAGAAACTGTTCAAAATGACTAGTTTCCCCATTTGCCACAATAACTCCATTATCCCTTTCCCACATACAGCAAATCTGCAGCAGATGAATTTGAAAATGCCTACTCAAAAATATGGAAATTCTCTATAATTGTAAGTATAATTACTGGAAAAAGTTGAAAACATTGTGGCAAAAGGAGAAATTAATCGTTTTGTCACAATGTTTTCAAAAGTCGTCTGCTGCAGATGCGTCAAAATGCGTCTATAGGTGGGAAAGGGATTAAAAAGAATATTTTCATTTAAAGCGATTTTTCATGTTTTCAAAGTTGTCTGCTACAGATTTGTTGTATGTGATCAAGTGTTAATTAACGACAACTCCCATACTTTTTATTGCAAATGACAGGCATCTCATGCCGTTTTTATAGCTGAAGATTTTTTTTTCTTTCTAAAAAGCAACAAGTTTGTACATTGTATGACATTGTTATTGCTTTGCCTCCAGACAACAAGAGAGCCAATATGGCACTTAATCGATTATATAATTGATGGAATACTGTCAAACAGCATTAGCAGTGAAGGACATTATAAATAAGGCATTTTAAACAAGTAAATGGAGTATTGCAAGCAACACAAAAGTCACCTACCAGACAAGAACAGGTAGTGTATATGCATTTTTGGACAAAAACAGCAGTGTACTGCATAAACTTTGGATAAATTGTGACCTTGACCTTGAGAGTAGGTTTCTGGTTGTTGTGCATGACACATCATCTTGCTATGGAGAATAATAGTGTGAAATATTATCAAAATCCATGCAAGTAAGTGGAACACACAGCCAGGACACAAAATTGCAGACAGATAATATTTGAGCCCAAATTGTGACCTTGGCCTTTGGAGTAGGTGGCTGGGTAATGTTCATGACACATCATCTTGTTATGGAGAATAATTGTTTGGAGTAATATCAAAATCCATTCAAGCATGTGGAAGATATAGCCCTGACACAAAATTGTGGATGTACAATGTTTTAGCCCAAACTGTGACCTTGACCTTAGCAGTAGGTGGCTTGGTGATATGCATGACACATTATCTTGTTATGGAGAATAATTGTGTGAAATAATATCAAAACACATTCAAGCAATTGTAAGATACAGCCTTTACACGAAATTGTGTACTGACAATATATGAGACCAAACAGTGACCTTGACCTTTACAGTAGGTAGATGGGCTTGGTGATATGCATGACACATAATCTTGTTAGGAAGAATAATTGTGTGAAGTAATATGAAAATCCGTTCAAGCATGTGGAAGATACAGCCCGGACACGTTATTTCAGATCGACTGGTGGTCCCCTAAACGGTAGCAGATGTACAAGCAGTAACACAAAAATAAGGGAGTCTATAGCCCCATATTTTTCAACCAATCAATATAGCTTCTTCAATTTTTGCAGACTTGCAGATTCAGAGAAGAATAAGTTTTGTCATTTAACCCCCTTTCCGATGGCGACCAGTGGCCATTGTTTTCACCCATTCAATATGACTAGAATACATGTGTAGAGGTTCAGGACAGTAAAGGAAATATTTTACCACTGAAGGTGATGAATACCCCCAGCTGGTGCCTGACAATATACATATGTATGAGAAATTCAAGGGGCCATAACTCATTTAAAAACAAGCAAATTCATGAAATTTATATCCCCCGCTTGCAGGAATTATTGTAGGAAAATGTTGAGGTTAGGTTTAAACATGTCAGTAGACTTTTTATTGAACATGTATTACAGGGTAAATTAAACGAACTTGGCCTAGGTTGTTACCAAGTTTGTGGCAGTTATTGCACGGAAACAGCAAGAAACGACTTTTTTTGTTAAATAAGGGGCCATAACTCCACCGAAAGTGACGATCGAACTAGGCCTAGCCTTTAAGGCATTTAACCTTGTTACCAAGTTTGAAAAAAAAAACGGTTCACATTTGTGGCAGTTATTGCACGGAAACAGCAAGAAACGACATTTTGTGTTAAATAAGGGGCCATAACTCCACTAAATAAAGTCCACCGAAAGTGACGATCGAACTTGGCCTAGCCCTTAAGGCATTTAACCTTGTAACCAATTTTGAAAAAAAACGGTTCACATTTGTGGCAGTTATTGCACGGAAACAGCAAGAAACAACATTTTTTGTTAAATAAGGGGCCATAACTCCACCGAATAAAGTCCGCCGAAAGTGACGATCGAACTTGGCCTAGCCCTTAAGGCATTTAACCTTGTTACCAAGTTTGAAAAAAAACGGTTCACATTTGTGGCAGTTATTGCAGGGAAACAGCAAGAAACGACTTTTTTTGTTAAATAAAGGGCCATAACTCCACTAAATAAAGTCCGCCGAAAGTGACGATCCAACTTGGCCTAGCCCTTAAGGCATTTAACCTTGTAACTAAGTTTGAAAGAAAACGGTTCACATTTGTGGCAGTTATTGCACGGAAACAGCAAGAAACGACATTTTGTGTTAAATAAGGGGCCATAACTCCACCAAATATAGTCCGCCGACAGTGACGATCGAACTTGGCCTAGCTCTTAAGGCATTTAACCTTGTTACCAAGTTTGAGAAAAAAATATTCACATTTGTGGCAGTTTTTGCACGGAAACAGCATGAAACGACATTTTGTGTTAAATAAGGGGCCATAACTCCACTAAATAAAGTCCGCCGAAAGTGACGATTGAACTTGGCCTAGCCCTTAAGGCATTTAACCTTGTTACCAAGTTTGAAAACAAGAGGGCCATGATGGCCCTGGATCGCTCACCTTAATTATACAATGTACTGCAATGCAAAACACATCAAGACAATTATTCTGAATGCATCCTCCACAGTGTTAACAATATTTTCCTTCATTTGGCCTAGTGATCTATATTTTTTTACCTGATATGACCCATATTCCTACATGGACTAGATATCATTAAGACAACATTCTGACAAAGTTTCAACTTGCTCAAAGTAAAAAGGCGGCCTCCGGAATTTGAACAATATTTTCCTTTATTGACCTAGTTTCTGATCCAATATGACCCATATTCGAACTTGACCTAGATATAATTCAGACAAACATTCTGACCAAATTTCAAGCTGCTGAAGCAAAAAATGTGGCATCCAAAGTGTTCACAAGATTTTCCTTCAATTTGATCTAGTGACCTAGTTTTTGACCCGGCATGACCCATATTCAAACTTGGCCTAAATATCATTCAGCTCAACATTCTGAACAAATTTCAAGCCGCTGAAGCAAAACATGCGGCTTCTACAGAGTTAACAGGATTTCCCCTTAATTTGGCCTTGTGACCTAGTTTCTGATCCAATATGGCCCATATTTAAACTTGACCTAGATATCTTTAAGACAAACATTCTGACAACATTTCAAGCTGCTGAAGCAAAAAATGAGGCATCCAAAGTGTTAACAAGATTTTCCTTCAATTTGGCCTTGTGATCTAGTTTTTGACCCGGCATGACCCATATTCGAACTTGGCCTAGATATCATTCAGCTCAACATTCTGAACAAATTTCAAGCCGCTGAAGCAAAATATGCAGCTTCTACAGAGTTAACAAGATTTTCCCTCAATTTGGCCTAGTGACCTAGTTTCTGACCCAATATGACCCATATTTGAACTTGACCTAGATATCTTTAAGACAAACATTCTGACCACATTTCAAGTTGCTGAAGCAAAAAATGCGGCATCCAAAGTGTTAACAAGATTTTCCTTCAATTTGACCTAGTGACCTAGTTTTTTACCCGGCATAACCCATATTCGAACTTGACCTAGATATTTTTAAGACAAACATTCTGACAAAATTTCAAACTGCTTAAGCAAAAATTGCGGCCTCTGGAGTGTTAACAAGATTTTCCTTCAATTTGGCCTAGTGACCTACTTCTTGACCCGACGTGACCCATGTTCGAACTTGACCTACATATTATTAAGACAAACATTCTGATAAAGTTTAAACATGCTCAAGTTGAAAATGTGGCCTCCAGAGTGTTAACAAGATTTCGCTTCAATTTGACCTAGTGACCTCGTTTTTGACCTCATATGGCCCAGATTCGAACTTGTCCAAGATTTTATGGAGATGAACGTTCTGATAAACTTTCATGAAGATTGGATGCAAAATGTAGCCTGTAGAGTGTTAACAAGCTCAAATGTTAACGACGCACGACGGACGGACGCCGGACAAAATGTGATCCCAATAGCTCACCTTGCACTTCGTGCATAGGTGAGCTAAAAAAAAAATCACATTTGTGGCAGTTATTGCACGGAAACAGCAAGAAACAACATTTTTTGTTGAATAAGGGTCCATAACTCCACCGAATAAAATCCCCCGAAGTGATGATCAAACTTGGCCTAGCCCTTAAGGCATTTAACCTTGTTACCAAGTTTGAAAAAAACCGGTTCACATTTGTGGCAGTTATTGCACGGAAACAGCAAGAAACGACTTTTTTTGTTAAATAAAGGGCCATAACTCCACCAAATAAAGTCCGCCGAAAGTGACGATCAAACTTGGCCTAGCCCTTAAGGCATTTAACCTTGTTACTAAGTTCGAAAGAAAACGGTTCACATTTGTGGCAGTTATTGCACGGAAACAGCAAGAAACGACATTTTGTGTTAAATAAGGGGCCATAACTCCAACAAATATAGTCCGCCGAAAGTGACGATCGAACTTGGCCTAGCTCTTAAGGCATTTAACCTTGTTACCAAGTTTGAGAAAAAAATATTCACATTTGTGGCAGTTATTGCACGGAAACAGCATGAAACGACATTTTGTGTCAAATAAGGGGCCATAACTCCACTAAATAAAGTCCGCCGAAAGTGACGATCGAACTTGGCCTAGCCCTTAAGGCATTTAACCTTGTTACCAAGTTTGAAAAAAAATGGTTCACATTTGTGGCAGTTATTGCACGGAAACGAAGTGTGACAGACAGACAGACGGACAGACGGACAGACAGACAGACGGACAAACCGAAATTAATAACCCCCCTTTTTTTCTTCGAAAAAGCGGGGGATGATAATTCCAGTGCAACACGCCAACAATATGCACAACTAGGCTTGGTATCAATCATTCTTGTGAAGTTATATTGAATTCTGACCAAGGGTTGCTGAGAAATAGTGTTCACAAGAAATGTCCACAGACCAACGGACCGACAAACCAACAAACCGACCGACCGACAAGCGTGACTCCTATATAGCCCCCATATTCTATGTATCTGGGGGTATAATTAGACAATAACTTTCAAATAAAAAGTTTTAAACTTTACTAATGCTGCCTAATGTTTGCTATGTTTTTTATCTAATTCAATTTGGCATGACAGTCAAGCTACCTAGCAGCCAAACAAGCATATGGCTAGAAAAATATTTGTAGAGGGTCACCTCAGAAACAATTGGAAGGAAATAAAGTTTCTCAATTCTCAAATCTAGCATGATATTCTCAAGTTCTTGACAGTTGGACAGGTGGTGTTTGACACGGAACTGTGAATATCTTTTTTTTTATTATTACGTAGGTGGCTAATTTAAATATTAATCGCTTGTATTCATTTGTGCATAATTGGAGTGAATACTTAAAATTCATGAATCATTAATTACAAATGTCTACATAAAGAAACGATCTTACCCTAAAAACAATACAAAGATTCTTATCAAGCCCCCCCCACACACAGATGCTGCAGATAACATCGGCTCATTTATAGAAACAAGGTTAAAAAAATTATAAACAAGTTATGTGTCAATTTTATCATAGATTATGCTGACAGAAACCCATAAAAAAACTGACATCAAAACTTTTCATCACTTTTAAAAACAAGATAGGAATACTGGATGTGTGCCAAATGTCAGACAAATTATGAATGAAAATGACATACATGAGAATCACTTAACTGTAAAGATTAAACTGTCTAGCGATCATATTAGAATCCTCAATGATGTCTTTACCTACCATTTCTCATTAATTATTCATGACTTTCCGTTCTGACACACTTGTCCTGATTTATATAAACGGTTTTTTGTACTACCCTTTTCCTCCGTGTATTGGTTATTCAAAAGGTGTTTTAGGCTGCTTTCAATAAGGACTCTAGATAAGAAGAGTATTTCACATCCCCAAATCCTTATATGACATTCAAACCCAATGTTGTGGGTACTCAAAAGATTCGTCTCACTGAGACGACTCTTTTGAGTACCCACTACATAGAATTTAGTTGAGTCATAAGCAAAAAACCAATTTACTCCTCCTACTCTAGTCCTCTGTTTTAATAATGTTTCAGTTAACCCTTTACAACAAATCTGCAGCAGATTACTTTGAGAACTTTAGGGATAAACTAAGGAAATTCTCTATTTTAGAATAAAACTATTTTAAAGAGTTAAAAAACATTGGTGTTTAGGGTGAAATTGCTCCATCAGTGAGTCACTTTTAATATTAACCCCTTAATCCTAAGCCCCAAGGAAGGAAAGCCATTTACTATCACTTTGGTACCTGAGATGGACGGACACTCTACATTTCCTAGTACTGGTTGTTCACCCAAAGATCATGGATATTGTATATAAACATTGCCATAATATAACTGAAATACCCTTGAAAATGAATATCCCCCTACGCCCAAAATGAAAAAAAAAAAAAAAAGCTCCACTTTTATGATTGCTACAAACACTACATACACTGCCATTTAAATCAACCTTTCAGAGGGAAATGTTCATGTGGCCAAGTTTAATGATACAGAAATATGTTTAAATGTGTCATCATCAACATTTGGTGTGACATTTAAAACAATGCTACAAAAATAAAAATGCCAGTTAGCTTTTTTAGTCAGTTAATTTTTCTGAATGAACTGGATGCACTCTTATTGAATGTGGGGAAGTTTGACATTATATTTCCATCAGAAAATAATTCAGAACAAGAGGGCCAAAAGGCAAATAGTAGCCCACCTTGGTGAGTTTCTCTTTAGACAAGATAAATCTTAATTTTACAGGACATTCCATTCTTTTATTCAATGCAATTTAAGATATATGAATTCTGCAATATAGACTCATAAGTAATGATTAGTTCTACAATATAGTCACATAAGGAAATATGAATTCTGCAATATAGTAGCATAAGTAAAGATCAATTCTGCAATAAAGTCACATAAGGAAAGATCAATTCTGCAATATAGTCCTCTAAGGAAAGATCAAGTCTGCAATATGGTCACATAGTCACATAAGTAAAACCATGTAGAAACCATGTTTTTAGACAGATCGAATCAACTTGAACAAACATTTTATAATGCACCATGTAGAATTACTGTGAAGTTATTTTGAAATTAGACCTGTGATATAGGACAAGAAAATGTTCAAAGGTGTTGCTCAATGCACATAAGTAAAACTAGCCCCCGGTGACTCCCTGGCAGTCATAGATTATCTTGACCAATCAAGGTGACTGGAATATTGTTGTAGAGGGTTATCAAGGAACATTTCTGCTAGATTAACCCAAATAATTATTTTTGTTTTGTCATTTTATCCCCTTTCCTCATGTTTTGCAACAAATCAAAAATGGATATTTTTTAAGAAGGTCTGATAAGTAACATATCTGTCAAAGTTATCTTGAAATGTCATAAAAGCAGTGAGGTCACCTGCAGAATACTTTTGCCAAAGTATTTCAGAGACAAGAAGTAAACATTTTTAGAGAGAACCAGCAAAAGGAACAATTCTGTGAATTTGGATGAAGTTGGCCCGGCAATTTAAGAGGACAATGGTGTTTTACAAATTTTAAACGATAATAACACACAGTGGACAGTGTGATTGCAAAAACTTTCATTTAAAGAGATTTCCAATATTTTTACCTAGAAATTTTCAAATTTGTCTGCTGCAGATTTGTTATATGTTGGAAAGGTATAACAACCATCAGTGACACCTTCAATATATCAGATAACTAATAAAAGGGTTCTTAATCCCTTATTTGGAGACATTATCATGATATAAAAGCAATAGAAGATAATATTCAGACTGCTCATTTTTGGTAAGGTTTCTAGGCATCTAGCCACCCACCTATTTGATTAACCCTTTCTTACATACAATAAATCAGTAGCAGAGGACTTTGAAAACATCTTGGTGAAAATATGGAAAATTTCTATAACTGATTAGAGATGAAAACTAGAATGGAGTGCTCCCCGGAGCACGTGTGTCACCTGCCGGGGCCTTGTCAGAAAATTTTAATTTTTGACAGAAAAGGGGCACTCTGATATAAAAATATTTGGATTATCCCCCTTTTGTGAACCCATCACAAAGATTGATATAAACATTTGTCAGAAGTTTCAATCCAATCCTTTGAGTAGAAAAAAAGTTATTTGAAAACGTGACAAAAAGGTGTGACGGACAGACAGACGCCGGACAAAAAAAAAAGTAATCCCTAAGTGCCTACCATGCTACGCAGGTGACACAAAAACTATGAGCAATTACTCCTGTCTGCACAATCTTTTCAAAATGCTTTTGCTGTAGATGTGTCAAAATTCATCTGCCTGTAGGGAAAAGGATTAAAGGAAAACATTGACCCTTTCCTCTATTCAACAAACTTTTGATAACTTTAATGAAGTATGATGCTTCATAATGTCTTTTTTAAAATAATGTAAGAAAATTAGAAATTGCTAAAAATAAGCAAATTATCAATTTCCCAATATTTTGATTCTGCAAATTTTATTTTGTCTTATAGTATAGATATTTACTTTCCCTACTTATCACTTCTTTTTGATTCTTTCCATTTGGTAAAGTCTACCATATCAGAGTCATGATCATAAAGTAAATACTGCAAGGTGTTACTGGAAGAATGTCCATTGACACTTTAATTCCATATCATCTACTGTATGAACTCTGACTTATTTCACTAGTTTAACCTTTTCCCACATACAACATTTCTGCAGCAGACTACTTTTAAAACATACCCGAAAAATAATTGGAAACTCTCTTTAAATGAAAGTACAATAATTGAATAGAGTTGAAAAAACATGGTCTCAACTGACTTGCTCAATTTGTTTGGAATCTGCATACAAATTCCTTAAATGGAAATCAACCCAATACATTTGTATACAAAAATTATATAACTATATTACATAACAAGAGCTGTCGGAGGACAATGCGCTCAACTTGATTGTGCTCACCAATAAAACAAAACATTTTTTAGGGTGGTACAGAAAACATAACAAAGTACTTTATCATATTATTTATAAGCCAACTTCAAAGTTCTTTATAAGTTGATAAAGGGTCATAATTCTTACAAAAACCTTTACTGAATTATGCACTCTTGGCTGTTGGATGAGGCAGGGTCTTTCAAATAGTATGGTCCGGAAACGAGCGTAGTTCTCGAAATAAGTTGCCTCGCATCACGTGACCAACATCCGGGGAACCCGCCATTTTGAAAACGGAAGAAAATTATCAAGTTTTAAAACTACGTATATCTCGATTTTAACCAATCGATTTGACCATCAAAGTCATCCTTAATGCAATATCAGTATTCCATTTTCTTTACATGAGAGTATTTTGTCCCGATGTTTCTTTTTAGGTGGATTTTCGTATTAGAAAGTTGACTTCATACGAACGACTTTGTTTACAAATGGCCGAAAGCTGAAACCCGATCTCTTTTTGTCGTTACTTTCCTACTTGCATGATGTTCATCAGGAGCTAATATAGCGGCTTTTTTTTATTTTTATTTAAGCCTAATTCACTTATGTTATGTCTTAGATTTTCATATTTCACCCGTATTTTCGTTTTCTTAGACGGGTAGATCAGTTCAAAATCTCAAAAATCTAAAAACATGGCATTTATATGCACGATACGGTGATATTTGGAAACAGTTTTTCAATGTGTTTTAAGGGTCTAATGATGGAAAAAAGGTAATTGAAATGTAAATTAAGGGTTGTTTTTCATATGTTATGAATTAGATTTTCTTTTTTTTTAGTTTATATAATCATTTCTTAGATATCAATTATTGGTAAAAATAATTCACTAAGCGTGATAAATGTAAAAAGATTTGTGTAATTATTTAAGCAAATTATGTCTAATTGTTTTGAAAATATTTGATTTGGTATGAATAACCTTAAAAATTCATAAAAACCTTAACAGAGTTATGTACTCTTGTCTCTTGATGGAGGTAATGATGGTAAATAAGTATTGAAAGTGTATAAACTATATCTCTAATGGTTTTGAAAAAAAGAAAATTGGTACGAAAAACTTAACCAAAATTCTAAGTAAACAAGATGTGTTTGTGAAACACTGATGCCCCCGAATGGCAACATCTAGGTCAAAGGTCAAGGTCGCCAGGTCAAAAATGTTGGTACTGACAGAAAGGTCATGTCAAAAGGAATACACATGTGAAATATGGTAGCCGTACCTGTTATGGTTCAAAAGTATTGGTCAAGGTTAAAGTTTTTTTCGAGAATGGCAACATCTAGGTCAAAGGTCAAGGTCGCAAGGTGAACATTTTTGGTACTGACAGAAAGGTCATGTCACAAGGTATACACATGTGAAATATGGTAGCCGTACCTGTTATGGTTCAAAAGTAGTGGTGAAGGTTAAAGTTTTTATCGAGAATGGCAACATCTAGGTCAAAGGTCAAGGTCGCAAGGTGAAAGATTTTGGTACTGACAGAAAGGTCATGTCACACAAGGTATACGCATGTGAAATATGGTAGCCTTACCTGTTATGGTTCAAAAGTAGTGGTCAAGGTTAAAGGTTTTTTTGAGAATGGCAACATCCAGGTCAAAGGTCAAGGTCGCAAGGTCAAAAATGTTGGTACTGACAGAAAGGTCATGTCACAAGGAATACACATGTGAAATATGGTAGCCGTACCTGTTATGGTTCAAAAGTAATGGCCAAGGTTTAAGTTTTTTTCGAGAATGGCAACATCTAGGTCAAAGGACAAGGTCGCAAGGTGAAAAATGTTGGTACTGACAGAAAGGGCATGTCACAAGGAATACACATGTGAAATATTGTAGCCGTACCTGTTATGGTGCAGTGCAGACAGACAGGCCAAAAACTAGATGCCCACCGAATCGGTAATTCCGGGGGCATAAAAAAGGGCCATTATTATTCTTACAAATATGTACTTTTGTCTGTTGATGGAGGTAATGATGGTGCATATGTGTTGTAAGTTTCAAAGCAATATCTTTAATGGTTTTGGAAAAAAGTGAAATGGTACAAAAAACTTGACCAAAATTCTAAGTTGAAAAAGGGCAATAATTCTTACAAAATCCTTGACTCTTGTCTGTTGATGGAGGAAATGATGGGGAATAAGTGTTGTAAGTTTCAAAGCAATATCTGTAATGGTTTTAACAAAAAAGTGAATTTGTACAAAAAACTTAACCAAGGTGTGACACCAACGCCGACGCCGAGGCGAGTAGTATAGCTAGCCTTTCCTTCGAAAAGACCAGCTAAAAATCACATTACCGGTATTATGAATATTTTTAAGCGAGAATTTTTTGTTTCCTGGTAGTTTATTTTTGGCATGGGACAATTTGGGTTTCACCTTTGATAATAAACGATACCATATAGAAAGTCACTACTTATGTTGCGATACAAGTTTGCATCATCCTAGCATCATAAGTGCCGTTTTTCTTATTCAAAAACATTCAAGTATGAGAAATGAAATAAATTTTCGACATTTATCATATTATGCAAAATATAATTTATTTGCCTTTCAACTTAACCCTTTCCCTCATATAGACGCTTTCTGATGCCTCTGCATCAGACAGCTTTTTGAAAACATAGTGACAAAAGAAGAAATTGCTCAAATCGAGCAATTTCTGCTTTTGCTCCTATTTTTTCCACTTTAAGTCATAGGTTATCCATTCAATTTTCTATTTGTTGACAAAATATGTTCAAAGTTTGTTGTATGTGGTAAAAAGTTAAAGTGTTTATATACCATGCATGTAACTTGTTCAGTTTATTTACCATTGAACTTTTGATAAACAGAAATGTCATCCCTTGTGATACTTACAACCCAAAAACAAATCTTTGCCCACACACTCATTTGTCAATATGCTCAAAATGATCACTTCAGATAGAAATTCCAATATAAAGTTTCAACAGTCATGTAAACAACTATATTTAACCACGGTTTAACCATCCATTTATGTAAGTGTTTAAAACCTAATTTGGAAAGGGTTAGATTTTTGAAGTTTGACATTCTTTATCAACTATAAGCTGGTCAGATTTCAGCAATGACTGTGTTAGTAAAATTATAATCAATTCATTATATTAAGGCGACAACTTTTGAAAACATAGGCAAAAATAGAAATTCCTTTGTCAATATGTTTTCAACTCTATTGAATAATTGTTATCTCATTTACAGAAAATGTTCATACTTTTACCTAGATATTTCTAAATATTTTGCTGCAGAATCTTGTGTGTATATATATGGAAAAGGGTTACACCCAGTCTTTCCTCTATTTACCAGGACTGATCGAAATATGTACAGGACACTTGACCCCTGGGTTATAGTAGAGTGTTATGATACTAAAAGCCTGCCTGGGTCAGTCACGGCCAAACCAATTATGTATTGGACAAGAAACACTACTGACCACTCATAATGGGCTCTTGTCAAAAGGAAATGGAGTTTTGAACACTGCGGTAAAAAAAGACCCTGATCAAGTGCTACGGAACACATGCCATCTAATATAGGTCATTATTAAATACAATTGATGGTGGATTGATCGATTGATTTGTAGATTTGAGTTTAACAGTATTTAAGTTATGTCACTGTGGCAAGTTCACCATTATAAGCCATGTATTTCCAAGTTGTCTCCGAAATCAGTAATATCTGTTCAAAATTTATTGTATATCAAAAACGGTTAACAAGAGAGCCGCAAGCATACGCCAACGCTTGTCTGCTTTTTTCTAAGTAAAAAAAAAAGAGAGGGCAATACTGAGTAATTATTACAGTCAAAGTTATGTGACTTGGTATAGACATGCGTATTGTTCTTAGGAACAAGTGTACTAAGTTTCATATGAAAATGTTGAAGTTTTTCAAGTTATGAGGTAAGGTTTTGTAAGTACGCAGACAACAAAGACAACACCAAGGGTATCACAATACCCTGACTTTTTTCTCTCTGAAAAACAGACAAGCTAAAAATGGTAATGAAAACTTCTCCCCTTGGCATTTAGTAAAAGTAGCAGATAGTACAGTATACAACAGAAGCAACAGTTTTGGGATCAACTTACTGGCAATACTAGAAATTAGCCCAGGAACCCTTAGTGCCATAGTATGACCCAGCCATTGATCAAACCAGCGACCTTCCGCATCTAAGCTGGATGCTCTATGACAACACAGGGGCAGTTGTTGTATGTTGGCAAGAGACAATGAGTAAATTCTGCCTTTTCCCATGCCTTCGTTCATGTATTACAATTATGTATTGTAACACAATCAGATCATTATCAGTAACTTGTATATCACCATCCTTGTGTCCAATCTGGGTCCACTTCTGTCCACTTGAAATCCAGCTTTTATGAAAACACCATTATAGACACATCGAGAGAGCAATACAAAAACACCTTTTATTATGTTCAGTGAAAGAATGAATTGAACTGAAATACAATGTGGAGATGCACCCTCTTCCATGAAACCATTGATTGTTTGCAACTTTGAGTACCTTTTCTTTGTCACCTTTCTTCATTGATTTTGTTTGTTTGTTGTTGTACAACAAATTACAAGAAGTACAAAAAAGTTTTTGTAATATCATGGCCTTTCCTAGCTTCAGTTGTATAATACTAGAACTAATCCTACAATCCTGAGCGCTAAAGAGGAAAAGCCATTACAACCATTTTTGAAGCCTTGGAAGACACAGCCAGGGATTGATCCAGGGATCTCCTTGGAAGACACGGCCCAGGGATTGAACCAGGGATCTCCTTGGAAGACACAGCCAGGGATTGATCCAGGGATCTCCTTGGAAGACACGGCCAGGGATTGAACCAGGGATCTCCTTGGAAGACACGGCCAGGGATTGAACCAGGGATCTCCTTGGAAGACACGACCAGGGATTAATCCAGGGATCTTCTTGGAAGACACGACCAGGGATCTCCTTGGAGTACACGGCCAGAGATTGAACCAGGGATCTCCTTGGAAGACACGGCCAGGGATTGAACCAGGGATCTCATGCACCTGATGGCAGATCTTGCTTTTGATTGTTACTAATAATATAAACTATAAACAAAATAAGCCTTGTCAAAGGGCATTCATACCTGGGGTTAAACCTGGGGTTGAACCTGTGACACCATTTAGTTAAAAGAATCCCATTCTAACTATTCAGCCGATGGCAGACTCCTTTTACTTAATTGTTTATTTATTATATAGTAGGGGTCAATATTTCAAGGTGATCTTCATCTGCATATACTGTTTGAAGGTCATCATGAAGCTAAAACTTTTGAAAGAACTGAATTACTTATTGTGTAGTATTTTCATAGTTCTACTTTTTGCTATCAAGCTAAAGCAATACAATATTACATTGACATTCTAGCTTTGCAAAGCAATGTCAACTGGAGATTCAAGACATGCTAAATGTTCCCAAAAGTAGCATGATTATGATCAGGTTGGCCATAATATTCAAGCTATGTAAGGTGATCTAGATCTTCACCGATCAAGAACTCCTAAAGATTGGTTTTCCCATGGCCTGATTCAAATATATATAACCATTAACCCTTTCTCACACACAATAAATCTGAAGCAGACGACTTTGTAAACATTTAGTCAAAAATATGGAAACTCCATCTAAATATCTAAATGAAAGCATTATTATTGAAAAAAGTTAAAAACATTATGAGTAATTTCTCCATTTACCACATTTTTTTTTTAAAATGTACCTGCTGCAGAGGCTTCAAGAAGCATCTGTATTTGGTAGAGGTAAAACAATATTCAAATTTATTTTTTCGCATCAGCAGCTGACAACTTCTGAAAACATTGTGGTAAAAGGAGAAATTGCTCATGACAAGCAGTTTTTCCTTTTCCCACAATGTTTTGAACTAGAATCAATCATTACAACTTCATTTATAGAGCTTTCCTTAATCCACCTCTGGTTGTTTTCAAGTTAATGATCTGCTGTAGATATGTTGTATGCAGGACAGGGTTTGTATAACAATAAACTAAATGTTACAATTGAAGGTCATAGTGACCTAAAATCAGATTACTGGCTGTTTATAAAATTACTTTTGTCACTATTTGTAAATCAATGTGTCATAAACACATGGCAAACTGACTCAATTAAAGAAACAACTCTCGTCACTTCCCATACTTATACAAGTGACCATACTTATATATACGTCAGCTCAACTTTAGAGTCCACTTCACCAATCATGTAAGCTTTTATTTATGGTGTTAAGCCTTTCCCACATACAACAAATCTGCAGCAGACAAACATAGAAAACATCTAGGCAAAATTATTGATAATTTTTATAAGGGAAAATTTAGTTATTGAAAAATGTTGAAAACAAATATGGCAAAAGGAGAAATTGCTTGTTATTGAGCAATGATTCTTTTGACACAATGTTTTCAAAAGTCGTCTGCTGCAGGTGTCAACATTTGTCTACATTTGGGTAATTAAGGGTTAAGACCCAGGATAGGCCTTTGGTACAAAGACAATCAAGATTAACAATGTGTTTTTATATCAAAAATACATTACCAGTCATTTAATACCTGATATATCATCTCTATACACCTTAATTATCCAAAAAAAACGCCCACGCTAGCATATCCCTCACGTATCCGTGACATACACGGCCGCCCGGAAGTACAGGCGCGCACGTGAGCGGGTAGTCACTTTTCTTTTTTGGATTCACCGGAGTAGTCGATAAGAAAAATTCACATTATTATTTCTTCTTCCAATTAACTCTTTTGTTTTATAAGGCCCTGCCTTATAATCATTTAATTGTCCAAAGATATTTTGTCTACATTAACGTCACAGCCGTAAATTATTTACTTCATTGCTGTATTTATTGTTTTGTAGCAGACGATACGCTGAGAAGCACGTGGATTACCCCACCCGCTAATTTCAGTTACCGTCTTCGGGTGCGGAAGTCTTGCTGTTTTCAATACTTTTTCCCTACCCTGTTAGCGATAGTACATTAACTATTGCTGTATGAATTATTGACTGTCCTATTCAATATTTGTGAAAAAATTTTGAAACAAAATTTATTTCAATATACGTGTCCAAACTACCGGTGTCACCGTGGTGTGGATATATTAAAACGGATTATAAACGGATTATATACGGATTATTTACTGTTTGGTGAGTACTTTTGAATTATGTCAATGTCAATTACTGGTGAAGGGATGCGGAGCCCATGTGGTCATGCTGTGCACCTATGGGATTCGCATCCGACCTGCGTTGTGTGCACCAAATGCACACAGGCTTCACCTTGCGAGTACTGCTCGACATGGCCTATTTCCATTTGGAAAAAGGTCGTGCGGAGTAAGACTCGTAAAAGCAGGAAGATAAAGAAGACCCCTAAGAGGGTGCCTTTATCTTCATCGAGTGAGGCAGAGTTCGAGGGGTTCTCCCAACCGGACTCTGCAACGGTGTTGAGCGAGTCGAAGGGCAATGCTGAGCCTTCTTCTCCGCTCAACACAGCCGTTTTTCCGCGCGCTGAGGAAATTCGGATGGTAGCTTTGGGTGAGAGTTGCTCCGTCGGGAAACTTCAGAAACCGTACGGAAACAGCGGGGAAAATGCTCAGCTGGATCATTTAACCGCTGAACCTCACCATCTGTCGCCTGGTGTCAGGGCTGGGCCTTCGAAAGAAGGAGTGCCTTTGGTAGCTTTCCGGGAAACCGCAGGTTGTACCAATCCGACACCATACTCTGGGCTACAGCGGTCTTCGGACAGCTGCAGAGTACCGGTTACTTACGTCGGGGGACGTAGTATTCCGGAGACTTTGTATAGTGCAGCTTCACTCCTGCCTATGCATAGTCAACCTGGGTTTTGTTGGGCTGAGCAACAAAACCCAAATACCGAGGCACGTCAGGTCACCGGGCAACCGGAGAGGAGTCATTCGTTAATGACGCGACCTTTCACCAGTCAGTCCGGGTTGGACTGGACTGGGCCAGTCAGTCACGTTGCCATGACTAGACCAGGTAGTCGCTCACGTATCTGTGATGCGACAGGGCAAAGGTCCGATTGCAAGGACCCAGCCAGGCAAAAGGTTGATCGTTTAGCACCGATTCATCCTGGCAGTCAGACTATCTTAATTGATTCGACGACTAGCCAAAATCGCGCGCATGGAGACATGCCGCATCAGGTCAGTAGCCCATTTCGTTATGGTGCTACGGGCCAATCGGTCACGCCGGTGAATACGACACAAACACCAGTGTCTTATGTAAACACAGGCCAACCGAGTAGTAGGGCATTTTTCAATGCCTCGTCTACACTGCCAGACGACTGTGTAAACATGGCGCGTCTAGGCACGGGTTCTGTGGTGATAGACCGAATTGATGCTAATTATCGATCGATCTCTGCTCCACTACAGAATCAGAATAATTTAAAGCCTGGTGTTGCACCGGGTTCGATTATTCCTCTGTCTTCCATCGGGTATGGGGGTTACGAAAAATCTTTTTCTTCCCCTGGGGGGACAGTGCATGTCGCAAGACAATATGCTGCTCCTCAATACCAGCCACCGGTCCATAATATGGAACCGTTAGGTGTTAGACAGGCCTACCGGGATCAGCATTACCCATCTCATGGGGATTCACTGCTCTCGGGGGGACACCTATTTGATAGGCAGTCCGGTTATAGGCAACCTCGGGATGGTAGCTTTGGGTGAGAGTTGCTCCGTCGGGAAACGTCAGACACCGTACGGAAACAGCGGGGAAAATGTTCAGCTGGAACGTTCAACCGCTGAACCTCACCATCTGTCGCCTGGTGTCGTGGCTGGGCCTTCGAAAGAAGGAGATGCCTTTGGTAGCTTTCCGGGAAACCGCAGGAATTGTACCAATCCGACACCATACTCCGAGCTACAGCGGTCTTCGGACAGCTGCAGAGTACCGGTTACCTACGTCGGCGGACGTAGTTCTCCGGAGACTTGGTATAGTGCAGCTTCACTCCTGCCTATGCATAGTCAACCGGGTTTTGTTTGGGCTGCACAACAAAACCCAAATGCCGAGGCACGTCAGGTCACCGGGCAACCGGAGAGGAGTCATTTGTCAATGACTCGACCTGTCACCAGTCAGTCCTTTTTGGACACGACCGGGCCAGTCAGTCACGTTGCCATGACTAGACCAGGTAGTCGCTCACTTAGCCGTGAGGCGACAGGGCAAAGGTCTTATTGCAAGGACCCAGCCAGGCAAAAGGTTGATCATTTAGCAACGATTCATCCTGGCAGTCAGACTTTCTTAAATGATTCGACGACTGGCTAAACTCGCGCGCATGTAGCCATGCCGCATCAGGTCAGTAGCCCATTTCATTACGGTGCTACGAGCCAATCGGTCACGCTTGTGAACACGACGCAAACACCAGTGTCTTGTGTAAACACAGTGCAACCGAGTAGTCAGGCATTTTTCAATGCCTCGTCTACACTGCCAGACGACTATGTAAACATGGCGCGTCCAGGCCCGGGTTCTGTAGTGATAGACCGTATTGATTCAAATTATCAGTCGATCTCTGCTCCACTACAGAATCAGAATAATTATAACCCAGGTATCGCACCGGGTTCTATTATTCCTCTATCTTCCATCGGGTAGGGGGGTTACGGAAAATCTTTTTCCTCCCCTGAGGGGACAGTGAATGTCGCTAGAGAATACACTGCTCCTCAATACCAACCACCGGTCCATACTATGGAACCGTTAGGTGTTAGACAGGGTTCAACGGCCTACCGGGATCAGCATTACCCATCTCATGGGGATTCACTGCTCTCGGGGGGACACCTATATGATAGGCAGTCCGGTTATAGGCAACCTCGGGATCAGAATACATTGCGTCATTCAGTGAAAGAGAGGTCGAAACCGTACAATACGGTCAGTTCGGCCCCGGCAGAAGTTTTTGCATGGCCGTCCTCTGCTGCGGAGAGGGGGCCTGCTTCGCAAAATCTTCGGCAGAACATGGATTCTCTGATTTATCCCTGTCTGAGTCGGACATAGATCTACCGGTTGGAATACCGAGTGGACAACCTCAGAGGAGTACCTACAACCCTACATCTTCGTCTGACGATAATGAGGGAAATAGGTCAACTTCCGATGAGGAGCCAGCTGTAGAGCGTTGGTCTCTTCAGCAGGCTATTGACGAAGTATTTCGGGTGGTGCCGAATACTTCATGCCCTAAGGTTGACGCTCCCCACGTCGCAAAACCTTTCGAGCCTAGAGGAACTTAATGTACAAGCTTTTCGCCAGTGCACTTGCTTCCTCAAACTAACAACTTGGGCAGGTTGTTAGACCAATTGCAGTCGGCCAGGTCTCTGGAGGCTATACCTCCAGGCTGGTCGTTCCCAGGACCCATTTCTAGGAAATGGGTCAACTCAAGGCGTATTCTACGTCTAAGGAGTTCTTCCCGGTCAAAAGGCCAGCTTTAGACGGGGATGCAGCTACACTGGGGTTAACTGCACCCGCTTCTGTCCAGGTCTCTTTTAAGATACTAGAGAAGTGGGAGGCCAGAGCAAGACTGGGTGTATTGGTGTCATCTCATGACAACCATTTCGCAGTCGCTCTGTCTTTGTTGTTGAAAGAGGAGAATATCTCTAGCCTAGGGGCTAACAGAATTCTCGAAGCTTTCGACACAGGCAACAGGCATCTCATGGCACTGAATCTTCAGACCATCACAGAGATACTGTCCATGAGGAGGGACGCAGTTATAGTTGCTCCTAACTCATTGCTACGTGCTAGCAAGGACAGCCTGAAAGCCGCACCATTGGAGTCGAAACAACTCTTTGATGGAAGGATTGCTGCGGTGACAGCTTCTGATGCTTCAGAACAGTCGACGCCTTTCGGCGAACGCAGCTAAGGCTTTTGCGCAGGGCCAGAAACGTTCAACGTATTCTGCGAATGTGGGTAGTTCTAAGAAACCCAACCCAGGAAAGAAGCCAAAACGGTATGTGAAGGCGTTTCAGCCTAAACAAACCCCTTCCACGGGTCAGAAATCGGCTAAACCGAAGCGCCCCTATCAGGGTACTAACATCGGCAGCCTGCTAGAGTTAACACGAATCCGAAGCCGCAGCCCTAGGGATTCGCTCCTCTCTATGACAATCCCAAGGTCGGAGATTGCAGTCGGGGGCCGCCTGTCATTTATCACGGAGGAGTGGGAAAGTGTCACATAGGATCGTTGGATTTAGTCTGTGATACAGGAAGGGTATCTGATTCCCTTCATTTCCCCCCCTCCTCTGACAGGCGTGCCGATCGACATTTCGTCTCGTCATCCGGCCATGTCAGAGGTGATTTCATCGCTTCTGAAAAAGAATGCCATAGAGAGCGTTCTCAACCCCAATTTTCGGGGTTTCTACAGCCGTCTTTTTCTTGTTCCGAAGAAAGACGGCAAGTGGAGACCGGTTATAGATTTATCTGCGCTAAATCTATTGATTCCGGTCGATAATTCAAAATGGAGTCGACCCGCTCCATCCGAGTTGCAATTCGGAAGGCGACTGGGCGGTCTCTCTAGACCTAACACACGCCTTTTCATCACATCCCCATCGCTTCCTCCTCGAGGAAATACCTTCGGTTTGTGATAGAGGGAGAAGTGCTCCAATTTCAGGGCTCTTCGGCCTCAAGTCCGCCCCTCGAGTGCTTACGAAGATATCAGGGCATGGGAGCCTTTCTTCGTATGAAAGGACCCCAACTTCTTCAATACTTCGACGATTGGCTTCCCCACAGGACGGATCGTGTACTTCTATTTTCACGATCTATCCCTAGCCTGGCGGACCATTCTGCGGTTGGGTTTAATACCCAACACGCAGAAGTCGGAGTTAATTCCGTCAAAGAGGTTCACGTTCGTGGGTATGACGTTTTTCACCGACTTAGCGGTAATTCGAGTACCTTCGGACAGAGTCGATTCACTAATACAGAATAGACAACTATATTCCACTCATTCGGCAGTGGACGTTCAGAATTCGCAAAGGAATAATAATAATTACTCCCCGAGTTCATAATGAGGCTGAGAACCAGTTCGTCAACTTCCGGTTTCACTTCTGATAGGGAAGATGATGACAGGACACTTCTCTGGCCCAGAGACCGTGGTTATACGTCCTTCTGGCCTGCCTATCGACATAACCGTTACATCTTCCTTAGATATAGACAGTTCTTACCGATTGATGTTAATAAGGTAGGTCAATCTCTCTGAACGTTTGTCGACGGCTACCGCTTCTCAAGTTTTACTGAGAATTACAAATTCGTATTGCTTGGCGAACACTAACAGGGAAGAGAGTTCTTTGCTTTCAGTAGAAACGAATTACATTAAGTTTCACAGACTGATGGTTAGAATTAGAAAAAACCCAATTGTAGGAGTTAACTCCAAAATAGGATTTGTCTTGCGTCCTTTGGTCGCTTACAAGAGCTCCATACGAACTCTTGAATCGACGTCTTTAAAGTTTTTTACTTATAAAACCGTCTTTTTATTAGCTTTAACTACAGATCGTCTCTGTAGAAACCGGGCAGATCAGATTCAATGAATCTGATGGCTCCTTACTCTACTGTGTCAACAAGGGTTCCTGTCTAAGAACCAGTTGCAGTCGGTCCTGCCTGGGTCCCCTTGTGGCTTCACAGCGAGTGGTTTGCTAATTCACATAATCCAACACATAAATAAAGTGAATACCGATTGAACCTGTATTCAATCCCCTCTTTCCCTTTATACATCCGTTGGAATCAAGTATGTTTGTTCTTAAAAAAATATGGAATAATATACTACAACGTACCTGGAACGACAGTAAGTATTGGTCGAACCTCCCGTCCTATGCTACGAAGTCATCAGGTATTAAATGACTGGTAATGTATTTTTGATATAAAAATGAAGTTTTTTAAAGTAAAACATATTTTTATTAGAAAATACTTACCAGTCATTTATAGAGTCCCACCTCCCAACCCCGCGTCGTCACCAATACTTAACGGTGAATGAAAAGTGACTACCCGCTCACGTGCGCGCCTGTACTTCCGGGCGGCCGTGTATGTCACGGATACGTGAGGGATATGCTAGCGTGGGCGTTTTTTTTTGATAATTAAGGTGTATAGAGATGATATATCAGGTATTAAATGACTGGTAAGTATTTTCTAATAAAAATATGTTTTACTTTAAAAAACTTCATTTTAACCAACTCAAGGGCAAGAAAACATTTGGAGGAAGAGAGGACGTTATGTTATGTTATAATAAGACTTTACCCCTCACAAGATAACTTTGACACATCTGCAGCAGATGACTTTATCCCTTTCCCTCATATAGACGCTTTCTGACGCCTCTGCAGCAGACGGTTTTTGAAAACATAGTGACAAAAGAAGAAATTGCTCATAATGAGAAATTTCTCCTTTTGCCACAATGTTTTCCACTTTTTGTCATAGGTTATCCATTCAATTATGGAGATTTTCTATGTTTTAACAAAATACGTTCAAAGTCGTCTGCTGCAGAATTGTCGTATGAGGGAAAGGGTTAAAGTATCAGGCCAGATATCATCAAGTCAAAACCTCTTCCAGACAATTTAAAAGCTGCACATTAACAAGCATTGTTTCCGGAATTCCCCCAAATGGTTATTCAACTCTGTTTTAAAATATTTTGCTTTAACTTCCAAATATTAAATTTGTATTCACAAAAAGTCTTCAAAGTGACTCTATAATAAGGTAAAATGTTTATTGACTTTTGAAAGCCATAAAATATCCATTGCTCATAATGAGAAATTTCTCCTTTTGCCACAATGTTTTCAACTCTTTTCAATATTTATGCATTAATTTATAGATTTTCGAATATTTTTACTAAGATTTTCAAAGCCTTTTGCTACAGATGAGTTGTATGTGGGAAAGGGTTAACAACATGTGGAAAACTGGAATGGTGACACTCATAGATTTACAGCAGATAAAGTACAAGTCATATTTCATGCCCTTTTTTAAATTGCTTACTTGTTATCTTTTAGAATTTTCGCTTGAAAAGATGCAAGAATAGAAATTGCAACCTCTGAAACAGTGGCAGAATAATTTAGATACCAAGTTAATCCTTTCCCACAAGCAGACACATTATGATACATTTGAAGCATTATTTGAACTCATTGTCGCAAAAAGTGCATCATGAGTAATTTTTCCTTTTGCGACAATTATGCCTACATTAATTCAAATTAATTTGCTGCAGATCTGTTGTATTTGGGAAAGGGTTAATAACATGATGGGAAAAGGAGAAAGGAGAAATTGCTTTATTTATTTTCCTGCATGTCTTCACAATGTAATGTGATCTGCATCTGCGGTATCAACTGGGAAAAAGTACTTAATAGGACAATTTGAAAGAGGTAGCCATCTTCCATATCTAGAGAAAAAAGATAATATTCTCAACCTTATCTGCCACATACAACAATTCTGCAAAAGATGACATTGAAAATATAGAAAAGTTAAATAACTGAGTGTATTTATTGAATTGAAAGAAATTCCGTTTGGAAAACGTGAATTCTTTAAAATCATTTTTTCTTTTCGCCACATATAATATTATGTTCAAAAGTTTTTTGCAAGTGCATAAGCATTTCTAGCAAAAAAGGAATACAAATAAATAAATTTGACTAAAACCAAGGCATCCCCGTTTCATACCCCCGCTTGCCCCCGTCATGGTGGTGTGCCCTTGGGCAAGGTTCATATTTAGCCTAGTACTGGTTTGTTTACCCAGGGATCTTGAATAAGTGTTCTGTTATAACTGAAAAAATCTTAAAAAATGCATAAAACTTGAAAAATAAAATAAAATTATTCCGTGTAGTATATAATGTATATGCAGACTATAAGCCTTGTTTTGCCATGAACAGTATGACAAGCAGGTCACTGCCTCTGAATCATAAACCTTTTTCTCCAGATTTGTTGATGTATATAGACAGGGTTGAATTACTTTTAAGAGGTTTTAAATCATAAAACAATGCATGGACAAAAACATCACTTAAGTCTCCGCCCTATACGTAACACTTGCCCACACTCACCCACACAAATTTCAGATACAAGTGGCCTTTCAAGCAGCAGTTCACCCTTTGCCTGATGGAAATGACTTCAAATGAAACTGTAAACTTTGGAGAACATCCGTGAAACAGGAGATCAGTAAAAATGACAGACGTTCCCCAAACAGGTTATAACCCTTTCCCACATACAACAAATTTGCAGCAGACGACTTTGAAAACATCTTTGTTAAATCTCCATAAATAGGACTTTAATTAGTCGCCGGGCAGAAGCCCGCGACTTCTATTTTTAATAGGTTTTCGGAAATCACATGGGAGGAGAAGTTATTATTAGAAAAAAACAAATTTAAATGTCTTGAACATATTACAATTGCGTTTGTTTAAAAACACTATGTTATGACACATCTAAAATGAAATAAACATTCCGATGTTTTAAGTATTAGTAGTTTCTTTATTTTGACTCGCATCTCTTGTTTTGGGTTTTATTTACGAAGACAAACCCGTCCCCGTGAGACTTGCAGCAAGCAGACTGTTATGTGTCAATATCAAGTAAAAATCACGTCGAATTCTCCTTTAAAATAGCAATCTTAACTTACTGAATGTTATTTTCATGTTCAAAGAGATGTCTTGATTTGTGAGGAATTCATTTTATAATGTTTATCCATGTATATCTAAAATATGAACTGTTTCTAAGCTAAAACTGTTGATCGCGTGACTCGCGAATACCAACTGCGTAGATCAATCTCCTTTGCAGAGAGCCGCTCTTTACACTCACTTACAAATAGTAAATTATAGGTGATTTAAAATGTTTATTTGGTTCGAAACAAATAAAGAAAAGAACAAACCGAGATAAAACTGGTTTTAATAGAAAAATGACTTTGAACGAACACTCTCTGCCTATAAAGAGAGTTTCAAGAACGACACCTCTGCGAAGAAGAATGTAGATCACGAATCGGGTCTTTCGTACAAAATTATTTCGTCCTTGACAATTTTAAATGTGTCATTAAATTCCCTAAAGGCATATTGCTTCCGATCTGCATAGTGTTATGCATCATTGACACAAGGGCGCTCATCATAATATAATTTTAAAACATGAGTAGTTTGTTATTTTCATTATAAAAAAGGAAGGAAAGAATTAAAATAAATTAACATGTTGTAGGGCTCAGTTTATGTTCGAAATTAAGTTTAAATTATACAACAATTTCAATGAGATTTAACTGTTTAGCCGATATTATATTTCAAAGGTGGTCTTATTTGTAAATATTGGATTACATTTCATCATTTGTTAAGGTATGATATAATTAGGATGCCAAGCTAATATCTTTTTGAGAAAAGAAAAAACTCATGTCTTCAGCGATTTAACCCTTATCTCATTGTTTTAAAAGTAAATTGCTGCAAAGGTGTCCAATGTTGACTTTAATAGGGGAAACATAAAAAGACGTGCTATTGCATGCACATCTTAAATTGTCTGTTTTGTGTTTTTATTGATAAATGATAGAATTCAAATATTCTGACAAACATCTTGAAAAGTGTATGTGGAATTCACAAATCTTATAAGTATTCCTTAATTACAAATTCTCTGTGGTACGTAGTAAAGCAGAGAATGCTTGTCTTAACACGGTAAACACACAAAGGGTTATTGTGTATTGTAGTTGCACGGGATGTGCTGCACGGGATGTGCGCTCGGGTATGAGTATATATAAGGTAGTTATAGGGCGTGTTTGTCAGTTCCACGCTAGACTTCGCTCGTTAGACTGCTTACACAGAGACAACATGGATGAAGAAGATATCAACGCCTTGGTGAACAACCGAGTAAAAGACGTTATTCAGGAGTCACATGGCAACTTGTTGCGGGAAATAGGTGGACTTATAGACAAGATAAGTTATCCAAGCTCTTCTGCCTCTTCTAGTAGTATTTCTTCTCTAGACGCTCCGAAATTCAAGCGTAAAAGTAACGAGGAGCAATTTAAACAGAATTCCAAGGTTATTGCCAGGTTGGAACATGCCGAGTTAAATATGGATTCCCAGAGGATTACGGAGGCTAAAAATGATATTATTGAAGGTAAACAAATGATAGCAAGTTTTAAATGTAAAGGTTTTCGAGTTTAATGGTATTCTTAAATTCTTGTTTATTAAAGTAGCAAAGGAAGCACGGGCTATTCTCGTTGCATTTTTCTTTTTCATTGCAGCAAAAGATATACTAAAGCGGCGTCAGAAATTAATTCAGCTTGCTGATACCTCCGAATTGGGATGGCGAATGGTTGCAGAATATGAGAGCAACCCTATAGCAAGTGACAGCGAGGATGAGAAGCGTATTCATAAGGCAGAATATCGGGCTTCGAGAAAGGCTAAAGGGGAAAAGACAAAGAGAGGCAGGTCAAGGTCAACTCCTTACGGACGGGGACAGCCTAGGGGGGACTCATTACCCTCTCAAGGAACGGGACAGACGTATTCTCATGGGGGTTCGGTGAAGAAACCAGGTTTATGTTTTATCTGCGGAAAGGCGGGGCACTGGAAGAATGAATGCTCACTCCAGAATTACAATAACAAGATAAGTAGTTTTATTGTTGGCCGCCTTTCGAAGGCTTTAGGTAAAACGAATACCAATAGAAAGCAATTATGTTTTGCGGAAAAGGGTATAACAAAAATTGTTAACATTAATTGCATAGAAATGGGGCATGGAGCCGGTTCGAATATCAAGTTTAAATCAGGTGGCCAAAATCCGGGAAAATACAATGAGGAAAAGGAAACAATTGAATATTCGAGCATAAGTGAAAATGAGACTATAGAGAGTCCGATTTTAAACATTGTTAAAAAGGGGGCAAGTGTTGACTTAATAAATCAGTCTTTCAACATTGAGGACAAAGGATCATGTACTGGTTTAGATGATAATGCTAGTTCAAATTATAATGGTTTGAAAAAGGGAGGTACTATCGACTCGGGTAAACATTTAGAGCTAACCGGATTAAGCGTTTTGTCACCTGTTGGTAAACTCAAACAGAGCTATAGCAAATGGGAAGCTTATACTAATAATGCTTACATTTTGGATGTCATTTATAACGGTTATAAGTTACCGTTGGCCGAGACTCCGGTGACAGTTCAGTTAAATAATAATAGATCCGCCAGGGATAATCCGATTTATGTAAAGTCCGAAATTGGCCGTTTAGTAGAAAAGGGTATTATTTCAGTTGTTCAAGAACAACCATTGATAGTCAACCCATTAACGGTTGCATACGGTAGGTCTGGCAAGCCTAGATTAGTTCTTGACTGTAGACATATTAATCCATGCTTACACTTGTTTAAGGTCAAATTTGAGGACGTTAAAGTTGCAAAATCGATTTTTCAGCCTTTCAGTTATGTATTTACATTCGATTTGAAAAGCGCTTATCATCACATTGATATTTGTTCATGCCACAGAACGTATTTGGGGTTTTCATGGTCCGACGAAGGAATTGACCGTTATTATGTTTTTAATTGCCTTCCTTTCGGTTTGTCTACAGCCGGACACATATTCACCAAAGTACTCAGACAGCTACTGAAATATTGGAGATCGTTGTGCATTGATATTGTTATGTTTCTCGATGACGGTATAGGTGGTCACACGGATTTCGATCTTGCTTTAAGACATAGCAAGTTGGTCAGGAGTTCATTAGTTGAATTCGGTTTTCTTTTGGCAGAAGATAAATGCGATTGGTTGCCGAGAAGGATAGCTATTTGGTTGGGTCATGTTTTTAATTTTGAAGACAATATTTTGAGGTTAACGGAAGAAAGAATTAAGCGGTTGGAGACTCAAATTGACTCCGTTTTGTATGATGTGAGGAATGATAAATTCAAAACCGTGCATGTAAAGGCACTAGCTTCGGTTATCGGTCAAATTATATCACTGCAGAGTGTACTTGGTAAACGCGTTAGTTTGCATACTAGAAACTTGTATATTTGTATAATGTATCGCTGTAGTTGGAAGTCACCTGTTCAGGTGAATAAGGAGGCTATAGGAGAATTGAATTATTGGCGTATAAACGCCAGACGTCTCAATGATTTGGGAGGTTTGTATTGGCAACATCCGGTCGTAAAAGCAAACGTTTTTGCTGACGCAAGTTCCCATGGTTATGGTGGATTTGTTGAAATGTGTAACGCATGTTTGTCAGGAGACGGATCGGAATCCGCACCGGTAGAAAATACCGTTGTTAAGGAGCAAGGGAGCCGCGCGTCTCAAATTCCCGGTAATTGCGAGTTAGTGGTGGACAGAGGTAATTCCTTTGATCGTTATATATTTAATGATGGGCGACTCCCGGAAGCGAGTGCGCAAGTCGGTTTTGATAGATCGATAGATACTAGTATTTCGCGTGTTGGCGGATTCGTAAAACTCCCGGAAGAGAGTTGTTATTGTTTATCGGAAAATGTGATCAATATTGATGGTCGATTCATTGGGGGATCAAAACTCCGGGGAGAGAGTTGTCTTGTAGATCCGGGATGTGAAAATTATCTCCCGGAAGAGAGATATCTTAATTACTGTGGTTGGCATGAGATATGTAAAATTCATCCCATGCATGATAGAAATGGTTTGTTAATTAAGGATAGGGATGTTTGTTCGGTAAGCGATCTAAATATTGGAAGCCATCTTTCCAATTCCGAAATATTCGGATCATGGACGAGTGATGAGTCGCTCAAAAGTTCCACATGGAGGGAGCTAGAAGCTGTACATCGGGTTGTTATGAGTAATTTGAAGATATTGAAAAATCGTCATATTAAGATATTTTCAGATAATCAAAATGTTGAGCGTATTTTACACGCTGGTAGCAGAGTTAATGAGCTCCATAACTTATCATTAGCGATAAATTCAGTTTGTGAGCAGAACAGGATCACATTTAACTCTGTCTGGATCCCAAGGGGTGATAACCTTCTTGCAGATCATTTGAGTAGGTGTCAGGATAGTGATGATTGGTCCATTTCTGAAGATATTTATAGAAAATTGGATAAAATGTGGGGTCCTCATGATGTAGATAGGTTTTCAACACATTATAATAATAAATGTAGGAGGTTTAACTCTAGGTGGTGGGTACCTGGCACGGAAGCTATAGACGCATTTGATCAGACTTGGCGCGGTGAACTGAATTGGTTAGTTCCGCCTCCAAAGCATATAATGAGCTGTCTGAGGAAATTAGCATCGGAAAATGCTCGAGGTACTTTGATAATTCCAAAATGGCAGTCTGCACCATTTTGGCCGTTTATTACTGATTTGCAAAACGAATATAAATATTTTGTAAAAGGTGCACTTGAATTGCCAAAATCAGGCGCTGTGTGCAAAGGCAAAGGAAACAATGGAATGTTCGGTGAGAATGTTTTATCATTCAGCATGGTTGCATTACATTGCGTTTTTGAAGAAAACCAATAAGGGAAAAGATGTTATTTACGTTTTCTGGTGTTTGATAAATAATTCTTTTTCACAGGTATTGGCATAAGAGCGTCTTTGAAACGTAAATTTGATGAGGCTGATGTACATATTGTCGATCAAGATCGGATTATAGACACAATGGCTATACAAATGGTGTCGGCAAGGGCTGATACTACTGTGACCAAATACTGCTATCAAATCAGAGCGTTTGACGATTTCTGTGAGAAAAAAGGTATTTCTTCGAGGCCAGCGTGCTCCATTCACGTCGCAATGTATTTATCACAAATGATCGATGCAGGAAAATCGGATAAAGTGATTTCATCATCTCTTTACGCTATCAAGTGGCTTCATCGAATGAACGATTACCCCGATCCAACGATAAACTCAACTGTGTTAATGTTAGTTGAAAGTGCCAAACGTTTGAATTCCAAACCCATAGTAAAGAAGGACGTTATAAGCACACAGAACTTGATTGAACTTTGCAGTATGTATTTAGAGTCACGAGACATCATCGTTTTGCGGGACTTATCTATGATTGTATTAGGATTTGCTGGGTTTTTACGGTTTAACGAAATCGTAGATTTAAGATGTTGCGATCTACGATTTAGTACGGATCATTTGGTTTTGTATGTTAAGAAAAGTAAAACAGATGTATATAGGTTTGGTAGAGAAGTATTTATCGCAAAAGGTGAAACTAGCGCTTGTCCGATTGCAATGTTGAAAAGGTATTTACAGTGCTCAGGAATGCCTGTTGATTCCGAATTATATCTTTTTCGGGCGGCTTGTAGATCCGGGTCAAAGTGCTTTCTTTTAAAACGGAACAAAAAGCTGAGTTATTCTCGTTCTAGAGTATGTATTGTCTCTCGGTTGAAATTAGTTGCTCCAGATTTGCATCTAGGAACTCATTCCCTGAGAGCCAGTGGCGCTACTGCTGCAGCTAACGCCAGTGGCGTTTCTGATCGTTGTTTAAAGCGTCACGGGCGTTGGAAAACGGACATGGCGAAGGATGGGTATATTGAAGATTCTGTAGAAAAGAAATTATTTGTCACAAAACAGTTAAAATTGTAATATTGTTCTTTGATTTTAGAATTCGAATAGCATTCAGTGCACTATAATTTGTAGCGTTCAAGCGCTCGTCTGGGCCGTTGCAAAGAAGGTGTTGTTTTGTATTTGAGAAGGTGTTCAGACTTACAAATTCTCTGTGGTACGTAGTAAAGCAGAGAATGCTTGTCTTAACACGGTAAACACACAAAGGGTTATTGTGTATTGTAGTTGCACGGGATGTGCTGCACGGGATGTGCGCTCGGGTATGAGTATAATTATATAAGGTAGTTATAGGGCGTGTTTGTCAGTTCCACGCTAGACTTCGCTCGTTAGACTGCTTACACAGAATGCTATTCGATTATTTGAAAGTTATATTGCTTCACACATTAAACTAGGTTGAGTTCCGACAGCCATATTTCCCTAGGGGTATTCTGAGAAACACTGGTTGTTTCGCGCATGCCACGGATGCACGGTTCCTCTTTAAAAAAAGGGGTTTTACGTGGGCGGCCAGGACCCTTCTGATGGGAGATACATGTATGTGAAGCTTGCTAAATGAAAATTACTTAAGTACAAGATATAATGTCATAACCTAAGTTGGTGGATTGGGTTAACCGTAATACATGTAAATTTATGTATATATACACGCGCTGTTTGCGCATATTGGTCGCTCTGTCTAACAATAAAGCGCTCGTCTGGGCCGTTGCAAAGAAGGTGTTGTTTTGTATTTGAGAAGGTGTTCAGACTGAAAGCACTGTATACATACTAAGACTAATGATTGTCAAGATTACTCATTTCCATTACTGTGTATGATCAATAATTAGTTGGCTGTGTGTATGGTAAACCTACTTTGGAATGGAGATTGATCATAAACAATGAAAGGCTTCAATTATCATTCACTTCGTTGACAAAACAATGCAAGTTATGATACATTTTCACTTGACCCCGCCCCTAATGTTCCAATATGCCCCTCAGTTGATAACTGTTTATTCAACTACTATAATGTTAGTGTTTACATAACTACAGTATGCATTTCCGGCGACATTGATGCGTTGCATCAACTTTCTCTTGTATTTAATAGAGTTGAAAACATTGCTGCAAAATGAGAAATTGCTTGATAGGCCACAATGTTTTCAAAAGTCGTCTGCTGCAGGAGTTAGAAAGCATGTATATGTTGGAAAGGGTTAAAATATCAAAGAACCAACAATCCATTAATTAACCATATCCCACTTGTAGATACATTCTGATGCCTAGGAAGCAGTCTAACGACTGTTGAAATCACAGTGGTAAATGGAGAAATTGCTCATAATGAGCAATCTTTCCATTTGCGCAATGATTTCAACTCTGTTCAATAATTATTTCTTTTTGATTTCTTGAAGACGTTGGTGAATAAAGTAAAATATAAACAAGCTGATAATATGTGCATTTTTTTCAGAGTTGAATTCAAGCAAGTAATTAGCCCAGAATAGAGTTGTAATATATCATAACCCAAATAAATGTTTTCTCTTCACAATTTAAGCATCCCCTCTTTGCACTGAATCTTCCAAGGAAGTTTTAAAGTCACTGTGACATGCGTCATTTGTCTTTCACCAATGGGCTGTTTAACAGCCTATGTGGTAAATCAGCCAGTTGCTTGGAAAGTATGTTGTGTGCTGAACGGCATTAAACCTTAATAAATCAATCAATCAATCCAAGGAAGTTTTATTGCTTTCCAGCCAATAGAAACGGCACAATAGCTTGGTTAACCCTTTCCCTCATATAGACGCGTTCTGACGCCTCTGAAGCAGATGGCTTTTTGAAAACATAGTGACAAAAGAAGAAATTGCACAAAACGTGCAATTTCTCCTTTTGCCACAATGTTTTCCACTTATTGTCATAGGTTATCCATTCAACTATGGAGATTTTCTATGTTTTGACAAAATATGTTCAAAGTCGTCTGCTGCAGAATTGTCGTATGAGGGAAAGGGTTAAGAAATGTTGTGTAAAATATCAAAGGGCTATAACTCCATCAAAACTGTCAAATCAACACCCCCTGATAATAGTACATTTCCTCTTGGCACTGACGCTTCCCATAAAGTTTCCCTGAATTCCAGCCATCCATTAATGTGAAATAGCCTGGACAATGATACATTTGAAGCAGACAACTTTTGAAAAATGTTGTGACAACAGATATAAATTGCTCATATTGAGCAATTTCTCCTTTTGCAACAATGTTTTCAACTCTTTTTAGTAATTAAACTTTCAGTAGTTTTGGCTAAATGTTTTCAAAGTCATCTACTGCAGCATTGTATAATGTGCAAAAAGGACAGATGAATTACAGAGAAACAATCTCTACGTCGTCCCTGGCCTGGTTAAGCGACACAAAAATGGGCAGTTGGCAATACTTTTAAATCCAGTTGCAAGATTAAATTCCAACGAAAACGGTATGATCTTCATGAACTTTGTTAATCATACAACTAGCATTATAAAAAGCTAAAGTCACCCGGACAAGGTACTGAAATGCCTTCATTATTGTGTCACAACTTAACTTTTCCCCTGTAGATGTTAGGTCTTAATTAACCCGTTACCACTCGTAGACACATTTTAACGCATCTGCAGCAGACAACTGTATCATTCAATCCTCATTAAAAGCAATTTCTGCTTTGGCCACATCTTATTCAATTCTTTTCAATAATTACAATTTCATTTATAGAGATTTTCCACATCTTTTTACCAAGACGTCTTTAAAGTTGTCTGCTGCAGATGTGTTGTATGTGGGAATGGATGATCATTCAGCAGATGACTCAAAAAGAAAACAGTGGAAAATAAAATGCTCATCATGAGCAAAATTTCTCTTTTTTCCCCAAAAAATTGTCTCAATTTCTAATTAAAGTTCAGATCTTTCCCATCTGCAGATGCATCAAAATGTGTCTGCAGGTGGGAAAGGGTTAAGTTTGAAAACATCCAAAGCAACCATAGAAAGCTTTGATGTAAGACTGGATGTCCAATGACCCAATGACCCAATGACGTGGCAATAGGCAAACTAGGCTAACGATAAGAGAAACACTCTAAAAGGATAAAAAACAACTTTCATTTTCTGATATCAGACAAACTGCAGCTGCAGTCTGGAGCAGTAAACTTCCATTACTTTGTCGCCAATGCCACATCTGTCACTGACAATTCAACTCGGTGTGTTTTATCCAATTAGGTTTTCCCTTTTAACCCTTTACCATATACTGATGCTTTCTGATGCCTCTGCAGCAGACAATTTAATGATCAATTTCAACTTTTTGTCACAACATTTTTAAAAACGATTCAATAAATATACTTTAATTTATAGAGATTTTATATATTTTTGCTCAGATATTTTCAGTCGTCTGCTGCTGATTTGTTGTATTCATAAAAGCTTTAACCCTGTGTGTTTTATCCAATTCTGTTTTCCTTCTCAAAATCCCCATTCATCATTTCCCACATACAAAACGTCTGCAGAAAACAAATTAGAACATACATATCTAGACAAACATAATGGAAAACTTGAATTTAAATATGGAAAATATGGAAAATAAAATCTATAAAAGCATTTAATCCTCTTCCACATTTAAATATTCTGCAGCAGACAACAACTCTTGAAAAATATCTAATATTCAAATAAACAAGGAGCCCAAGAGGGACAGTATCGCTCCACGGCCATAATAGGCAAAAATTAAAACTCCAAACAGCCCCGCCCCCTGATTGATATGTTTTTTAACCAATAAACATGACTTGAAGGAATCTGATAGTTTTCACCCTAGGAACATTTCTATAAAATTATTTGAAAATTGACCTGACACTTTCGGAGGAGAAGATTTTTTAAGTTTTCAGTATAGCCGCCGGCCATATTTAAGGCAAAATATCCCCGCCCTCTGGCGGCCATGTTTTTCGACCAATCAACATGGCTTGAATGAATCTGATAGAGGGTCTCCCAAGGAACATTTCTACAAAATTATTTGAAAATTGCCTAAACACTTTCGGAGAAGAAGATTTTTTAATTTTTCACTGTAGCCATACAAGGCAAAATAGCCCCGCCCTCTGGCAGCCATCTTTTTCGTCCAATCAAAATGGATTGAATGAATCTGATAGAGGGTCACCCAAGGTACATTTCTACAAAATTATTTGAGAATATTTTTTAAGTTTACACTATTTTTTTCTTTAGGTTGCCATGGAAACCAGAATTTTGCATGGATTCAAAAAAAATTAAAAATTCAGGAGAGGACATTGAGAGGATGCTTCCTATAAAGTTTCATCCTAATTGGCCAAGTGGTTAGGGAGGAGAAGTTGTTTGAAGCAAAAAGTTAACGGATGCACAGACGCACAACAGACAATTCGCCATGACATAAGATTGACTGGCTTTCAGCCAATGGAGCTAAAAAAGAGCTGAAAACAATGTTGCAAATGGGAGTATTCGCTCATTATAATGAGCAATTTCAGCTGTTGTTGTCACAGATTTTCACAATTGTCTGCTGCAGATGCATCACAATTCTTCAGCATATGAGAAAGATTAAATTCTAAATTTTGCTGACAAATCATCTTTGTAATTAACTGTGTATCAAATAGTAGGTTGTTGAACTGTATTCAAAAGGGGGGAAAAGCCATAGTCATTCACTAACCCTTTCCCATGCAGCAGACAACTTTGAAAACATCTTGTTACAATCCTCTCTGGTATGCAAGTACAATTATTCAAGTAGAAAACATTGTTGCAAATGAAGAAATTGCTCATTATGAGCAATTTCTCCTTTTGTCACAATGTTTTCAAAAGTCATCTACTGGAGAGACCTCAAAATGTATCTATTAGTTAACAAGTTAATAAGGTTGAAAAAGATTCGTCCAAATATGGTAAAAGTACTTCCTAAGAGGTCATTTTTGATGTCTCAATAGGTCTTTGATGACTCTTTCTTCCCTCTTAGAGCCGTAATGGCCTGTTTAGTGGCCCTTAATTAGTACAACAACAATGTTTTGTTCTCACTTCCTCACTACTTAACCTACCCATTCAGTTCTTGGTCCATAAACATATCATATTTATTCATATGACACAGAGGCAATTATTAACACTTGCCCACATGTTGATCCAATTTGATGCCTCTGCAGCAGACAACCTTTTCAAAACATTGCTCATAATGAGCATTTTCTCCTTTCGCCACAATGATTTTAACTTTATGCAGTAATTATACTTTCATTTATAGAGTTGTTTTTTTATATTTTTGCCCTAGATAATTTAAAATTTGTTTGCTGCAGATGTTTTGTTTGTAAAAAACATTGTTTCATAGACATATTCTATTTATTCAATACTCATACACAACAGTGAATATTGTCCATTTCCAACATACTGCAATTCTGCAGCATACGACTTTGAAAATTATGTTGAATAGAATTAACAAAGAGACATAATCATGTAAGTCAACTTAATATTAGAGCAACACAGTTACTTCCCTTGTATAACAGTCTTACAACCTCAAGACTATCATTTTAAAATTAATGATAAATGTTTTCAGTAGTGATTCAATTACCCTTTCCCTCATACAACAATTCTGCAGCAGACAACTTTGAACATATTTTGTCAAAAAATAGAAAATCTCTATAATTGAATGGACAACCTATGACTTAAAGTGGAAAACATTGTGGCAAAAGGAGAAATTGCTCGTTTTGAGCAATTTCTTCTTTTGTCACTATGTTTTCAAAAAGCCGTCTGCTGCAGAGGCGTCATAAAGTGTCTATATGAAGGAAAGGGTTAAGTATTTCGGCCCCTTTCAACATATTTTCAGTTATATTACGATGTTCCTCGAGTAAGTTACCAGTACTTCTGGTCAATTTGTGAGCACCAAGGAGGGGAAGCCATTACTACAATTGTTTTTTAGTTTTTGGTATGACCAGGCTGGGATCGAACCTGCAGCAATCTACTCATCAAGGTGGTCAGATTCAATCACACCAGTTGTATGTCTCTGGATAACAACAATGTTCTGCAAATCCGAAATATGACAAAACTTCCCTTTCCCTCATATAGACGCTTTCTGACGCTTCTGCAGCAGACAGCTTTTTGAAAACATATTGACAAAAGAAGAAATTGCACAAAACGTGCAATTTCTCCTTCTGCCACAATGTTTTTCCACTTTTTGTTATAGGTAATACATTCAATTATGGAGATTTTCTATGTTTTGACAAAATACGTTCAAAGTCGTCTGCTGCAGAATTGTTGTATGAGGGAAAAGTTATGTGAACTGCATAATTAAGTTATTCCTTTTAGGATCCATTTCTTTGTGCATCAAGGATAATTTTTAGGCACGCTAGACTTAAGCCTAATAAAATAAGTCTTGAAGATAATGCAGTTAATTATGAACTTGTTTCGAGTGTTTCTTTCTTTAGAAAAAAAAATAATTACGAAGATTTATCTGCTTAAGAGCTGTAAGAAGACTTTTTAATTCTTTCCCACCTGTAGAAATTGTTTTTCAATCAAATGAGCAATTTCTCCTTTTGCCACAATATTTTCAACTCTATTTGATAATCAAACTCACATTTAAGGAGATTCTCCATGATTTCGCATGAATGTCTTCTGGTTGCAAGTTATCTGCTGCAGATTTGTCAAATGCGGAAAAGGGTTTAACTACAATTGCACTTAATATAGACTGAGATTGCAGACATCAAACAACATTGTGCCAAAGTGTTTTAATCAAACTGTCATTTATAGCGATTTTCCATATTTTCAACTAAATATTTTCAAAATCGTATATGCATTAAGAACATGAATAAAGTCCCTTGACTTTTACCCTCATACAGACACATTTTGACAACATTGTGACAAAAGGAGAAATTGCACATGATAAGCAATTTCTCCCCTTGCCACAATGTATTTAACTTTATCCAATGATATGCTTTTGTGGAAAACATTGTGGCAAAAGGAGAAATTGCACGTTTTGTGCAATTTCTTCTTTTGTCCCTATGTTTTCAAAAAGCTGTCTGCAGCAGACAATTTTCATATTTTGGCCAAGATTGTTTAAAAGTCGTCTGCTGCAGATTTGTGGTATGTGGGTAAGGGTTAACTATAGCCATGTCAGTGTATGTTAATTATCTCATTTTAGACAAGGGATCAACAGAGTATGTATTAATTAAAAGCACTTACAAGTGAATTCTTGGCAAAAGACAACCAAATTAGCCCATTACCTCACCTGCCATCTCTTGAATTCTTTTCAATTAAACAATTTGCAGAGCACTAGATAAGGGGTTTATCTCATGCTCTAGAATCTTTATTTTAACTCTACATTACTTTAAAAGTCTCTTTAACCCTTTCCTACATACAACAAATCTGCAGCAGACGACTTTGAAAACATACAGGCTATTGAAAAACTCTCAATGTATGGTTAGTTAATAGAGTTGAAAATATTGTGACAAAAGGTGAAATTGCTCATTATGAGCAATTTATCCTTTTGACACAATGTTTTCAAAAGTTTTCTGCTGCAGAGGCCAAGGAAGGCCTCTGTATGTGGGAAAGGGTAAATATAGGTTCTTTTGAGTATCCACAGCATAGGTTTTGATCGGGTTATAAAAGAGAACAAGAGGATAAAAGAGGAGAAGACCAGTTTATTCTACCTTATATCCCTTTCCAACATACAACAAATCGACACTAGACAACTTGAAAACATTTGGACAAAAATGAGAAAACCTTTTGATTGTATAATATTTGAAACATTACGAGCAATAATTGCTTCTTTTGCCACAATGTTTCCAACTCTATTCAATAATATCACTTTCATTAGTATATATTTTATATATTTTTGCTTGGGTAGTTTTAATAGTCTGCTGCAGATTTATCATATGTGGTAAAGGATTAAATAGTTTTTTATGAAAGTCCAAAGGTCAGTTTTCATGTGGTGTAACCCAAATGATGATATCGTTTTAATTTGGGCATTAGACCACCGCTGGGGTTAAATCACTACTGGTGTGCAAACATACTTTTCAATCAAATTATTAAAAATGATTTATCCTTTCACCAAACTAATATAAATGGCTCAAGTATTTATGAATTTGACTCTGTTTAGCTGTTTGAATGTGGTAATACATGCATTAAGTTAACCATTTCCCACATGCAACAACTTTGATGCATAAATGAAAGTATAGTTATTGAACACATTGTGGCAAAAGGAGAATCCCAATTTCTTCTTTTGACATAATTCTTTTTAAAACAAGAGAGCCATGATGGCCTAATTATGGATCACTCACCTGAATTATTCAATGTGATTGGGATGCCTACCACAATAAGCCCTCTGGTGGCCATGTTTTTCGATAAATCAACAGGCCTTGAAGAAATCTGATAGAGGGTTACCCAAGGAACATTTCTACAAATTATTAGGAAATTTGCCTGATACTTTTGGAGAAGAAGATTTTTAAAAGATTTCACTTTAACCATATAAGGCAAATTAAACAGCCTGTCCCTTCAGGTGGCCATATTTTTAAACCAATCAACATTGCTTGAAGGAATATGATACAGGGGCACCCAAGGAACATTTCCTCAAAATTATTTGGTAATCAGACAGAGACTTTTGGAGAAGAAGATTTTCAAAGTTTTCACTTTAGCCATATCAGGCAAAACAGCCCACCCTCTCGGGTGGACATGTTTTTCAACTAATCAACATGCTTGAAGGAATCTGATAGTGGGTCAACCTAGGATCATTTCCACAAAATAATTTGAAAATCGGCCAAATACATTTGAAGAAGAAGATTTTTAAAGTTTTCACTATATATTGAACCAATATAAAGCAAAACAGTTATTTGACCAATCAACATGGCTTGAAGGAATCGGGAAGAGGGTCTCCCAAGGAACATTTCTACAAAATTATTGGAAAATCAACCAACCAGTTTATTAGAAGATTATAATTCTGCATGAATCTCAAGAAATTGAGAGTACATTGAAAGGATGCTTGCTGTAAAGTTTCATTCCAATTGACCCACTGGTTACTGAGGAGAAGATGTTGATGGAGGCACACCGGACATAGGGCGATCACAATAGCTCACCTTGAGCACTTTGGGCTCACGTGAGCTAAAAAGTAATCTGCAGCAGATGCATAAAAATTCATCTGAATGTGGGAAAAGGTTACGCAAACTATTTTTAACTAGAAGGATTCTAAACAACTTAAAAATAGCCAGTGCATATTAAAAACCAATATGTTGTATAATCATTTCCTCCTATCTGATAAATGAGGCTGTAGAGAGATTGAGCCAATACTGTATATGATTCTTTCAACTAACTCATTTATTAAATGCATAATTTCCGTCTTCTATCAATTATATTAAACAAGATGGCCAAGATGGCCCTGGATCACTCACCTGACTTAATTATGCAATGTGATTTGTCATGCAAACCACACAGTCAACCACATTAACTCATTGTGTGGTCAGCTAAGCTAATACAGGAGGCCCAAGAGGGCCAGTATCGCTCTACTGCCATTAGGCAAAAAATAAATCTCAAAACAGCCTGACCCCTGGTGGCCATATTTTTTGACAACTTGAAGGAATCTCGTAGAGTGTCACCCGAGGAACATTTCTAAAAAATTATTTGAAAATCTGCCAAATAGTTTGGGAGGAGAAGATTTTCACTAAAGCCATAATAAGGCTAACAGCCCGACCCCATGCAGCCATATTTTAAGACCAATCAACATGGCTTGATTGAATCTGAGTGTCACCCAAGGAACATTTCTACAAAATTATTTGAAAATCGGCCGGATACTTTTGTCCAAGAAGTTTTCACTATAGCCATATAAGGCAAAACAGCCCTGCCCCCTGGCGGCCATGTTTTTAAACCAATCAACTTGGCTTAGAGTAATCTGACAGAGGGTCTTCCAAGCAACATTTCTACGAAATGATTTCAAAATCAGCCTGACTTTTCGGAGGATTTTTAAGTTTTCACTATGGCCAAATAAGGCAAAATAGCTCCGCCTCTGGTGGCCATAGTTTCGACCAATCAACATGGCTTCAAGGAATCTAATAGAGGGTCATCCAAGAAACATTTCTACAAAATTATTGGTTCTCTCTTCTAGAGACCCTTAAAGTCGGTCTTCGTTTTTGTCCGTTTGTTTGTTTGTTTGTGGCAAGCGTAGCGCCAAAACTATTCAACGGATTTCGACCAAACTTGGTAGGGATGAAGGGTCTAGGCTCTAGCTGTTCCTTTTGTAGTATGGTTGCCACAGAAACCACCTTGCTATGGAAACGTGCGAAAACCGCTTTTCCTGCGAAAACTATCTCCTCCCACAATTTTTCGAATTTAGAAACCACCCCTGTGAAATGAACAGTTACAGTTCATGAATTATTCATGAAGTATTCATGAACTGTTAATGTTCAGATTTCATGAAAAATTCATTAAAGTCCTTGAAGTTAAAATGGGACTTATCCTTAAAATGTTCATGATGTAGCAGTTCATGAACTATGCATGGTTCATGAACTGTCTGTGAAATACATTGAAGGTTATTTCATAGACTTTTCACTGCCAAACTCTCTTAAATAGTTCATGAATTATCTATGAATCATTTAAGGACAAGATATTTTATGCACAGTTCATGAATACTTCATTCATGAACTGTTCATGAAATTTCTTCTATATAACTTTATAGTCTCATTTTAACTTCATGTTCTGGAAATGAACTGTTCATGTCTCGAAATTCTGGAAAAGTTCATAAACCATTTAAGACAGGCAAATCTTGAATTGTCTTTGAACAGTTCTGGAATGCAATTCTGTAAACAATTCTGAAAGGGGAATGGTTCTACAATGGTAACCTGTACCAAATAGTCTGGGTGGACTGGAACCAGATTCTGTACAGAAGAAAATACAGAAGGTCTGTGCAGATTTTGTACAGAAAATATTCTGGTTAATTGAAACATAGTTGAACCAGAATTTTATAAAAATATTTTTAAATGAAGACATGGCTTCTTCCAAATGTGGCAATGCAATACTTTAATAAATCACCAATATAACATGTTGTTTTATGACATAGCACAATACAATTTGATAATTTAATTTATAATGTAACATTTAAGACATTTATCAAATGTGCCCATCAAGTTGTTCATAAGAAATTACAAAATTCGTCTCTGTGCCTTTGAACCACAACATATTTCTCCCACCAAAATATGTAAAGGAAGTAGTAAACATTACTTTCTTCTTATTGAAGAGTTCCTGTATTTTATGCTAGAGTTAACTCCCTTGGTATATTTCAAATTGAAGTCAAGTTGTGTTTTTTGGTTATTCCACTGGTTTCACACTAAATTAAAAAGTCATTGTAGATTCTAATTTAATTAAATTAACTGAGTAAAAATATTATTTTAAAATCAGTGATGGTTACTGTTTAATATAATTAACTAGTCACAGTGGTATATTGAAACTATATATAATTAGCAGGCTTGCAGTTATTATACTGCCAGATAGTTACTGTAAATTATGTGATTAATGGAATAATTATATATACATTGCTGGCATTTCATGAATGTTTTACAATTTATAACAATTGTACATTTCCTTCAATTTTTCTTGAAACTTTCAAAGGGTTGATTTCATGGATGTTTTAAGAATATAATTTTCCTTCAACTGTCCTTGAACCATTATTGAAGTCAATTCATGCACCTTTTAAGAACTCAACAAATTCTTCAACTGTTCTTAAACCAGTATTGAAGTCAATTCATGCACGTTTTAAGAACTCAACAAACTCTTCAATTGTTCTTAAACCGGTATTGAAGTGAACTCATGAACATTTGAAGAACTTTAAATATTCTTCAACTGTTCTTGAACCATTCATGTCAGTTTATGAACATTTTTAAGAACTTTGACATTTTCTTGAATCAATCAAATTGGGCTTCAACTATTCATGAACTGTTCAAGAAAAGACTTCAAGGACTGTTCATGTCCATAAGTTCATGAACACAACTCAAGAATTGATAAAGAGTGGTTCATGAACAATCCTTAAAAGGTATGAAAAATTCATGATTTCATGAATTTCATTTCGCAGGGGCACTCAGTGTGCGTTGTGTAGCCCAACAGTTGCTACATCGAATGATCGTCCCGATTTTTTATCTGTCTCTTCGTTTTCTTAATATTTGAGTTGCCGTAAGGGGTACCATTTCCGTGGAAAACACAGACACGTCAAAACTAAATATATCGACACAAAAAGAAATGGTTTCCTATTACCTGATCGCTGATTGGCTAAAAATCCGGACACGACCAAATATCGACCAACCAGAGAGCACTTCACATAGCCATTACATCTTCCGTTTCCCATTCTTTTACACGAGAAGAAGAAATATTCAAGTGAATTTGACGCTGTTCTTGCTACAACTCGATAGCTTGTTTCATTATTTGTGCGGTGTCGTGAGAGCAGAGACAAGAGAGAACCATCGTCGCAGTATGCTTGTTTGAAAATTGGCCAACCAGTTTGGTAAAATAATTCTGGTGAGGGCATTGAGAGGATGCTTTCTTGGAAGTTTCATCCCAATTGACCAGCTGGTTATGGAGAAGATGTTCGTTGACGGACACCGGACAAAATGCGACACGATAACTCATTTTGGGCACTTCGTGCTCAGGTGAGCTAAAAATGTAACTACTTCAAGTAGCCTTAACCGTTTCAAACACTTCCTGATGCCTCTGCAGCAGACGATTTTTGAAAACATTGTGGAAAGTGGAAAATTGCACATGATGAGCAATTTCTCCTTTTGGAAAAATGTTTTTTATCTTAAATTGTTCTTTTATTTATAAAGTTTTTCATTTTTAGACTCTATGTTCTAAAAGGCATCTGTTCAGGGATTGTTGTGAGTGGGAAAGGGTAAACAATCCAGTCTACTAAAGGCCAGAATAGCATTACATGAAATTACTTTCTTCCTCCCGTCCATGGGAAATGGTACACATGGTAGATTTTGTTAATAATGTAGAGATAGATCAACACTGATCACATATTACTTACATTATAAGTTTCTCTCAACTTGTGTAGATCTTGATAAGATGAGTAGATTGACAGTCTGATCTGAACCTTCACTGTTCAATAAAGCCAACTTATACCTTTGTAAATGAATTGGCACATTTACCGTATGCTATGGAAAAACTTGCCTTCAAAACTTTGCAATAGTCAAATCCCAGATCAACAGGCACCTTCGCCCAGTCTGATCTGTGTCTGTTTACCATCTACTTACATAGGCATTATAGAATCATTCAAAAACATTTATGAGTACAAAAAGATTGTTCATATATATATTTATCATGCAATGAGCAGATTACGTGACGTATAACACTGGTATGATAAACCTTTTGTTTATCAGTCTACTTATTTTTAGAAATGACGTAATCGCTGGAACTACTTTTCTGAAATATAAATAAGCCGTTACACCAGAAAACCGACTGTTTTGACTGTGAACAGTATCGACTTGGATCACCCTAAGCATGCCGCGCAGGCTAAACCGGACACACGTTTCGACTCCTGTGGATTTTCTGCTTCAGTCGGAACTCTTTAGCTTCTGTATGACGTGTGTACGCAATGTAATTCGGCACGTATTTGTGCACGCGCGTGATGTCATTCTATTTTAGGTGACGTCATTTATGAATGGGCTTTAGTTATTGTGATTGCTATTTCTTAAACATAGTAAGAATGAGTGTAGATTTACCTGAAAACATAATTTTACATGCAAGATAAATAGAATATTACGTCCCTGACTTTCGACATAAACTTTATCAGACTCGGCTGTGAAAAAGGATAATTCTCCCAACCTAGTCAGATAAAGTTTATATCTTACGTCAGGGACATAATATTCTCTATATATATATATATATATGCAATTTTATCATATTTTAACCCTTTCCAACCTGCAGATGCATTTTGACACAACTGCAGCAGAATACTCTTTGCAAAAGGTCAAACTCAAATTGAACATATTGACTCCTTTTGCAACAAAGTTTTCAACTCTATTCAACAATTTAACCCATTACTTCACACAGACGACTTTTGAAAACATTGCAATAAAAGGGGAAATTGCTCAAAACAAGCAATTTCACCTTTTATTGCAATATTTTCAACTCTTTATCAATATAATTCTTTCAAGTTTCTAGATTGGTGAAATTGTTCGTCTGATGATTGTAAAGTAGACGTCCTTTGAAAAGTCATGTGAAGTAATGGGTTAACCCTTTCCCTCATATAGACGCTTTCTGATGCCTCTCTAGCAGATAGCTTTTTGAAAACATAGTGACAAAAGAAGAAATTGCACAAAACGTGCAATTTCTCCTTTTGCCACAATGTTTTCCACTTTTTGTCATAGGTTATCCATTCAATTATGGAGATTTTCTATGTTTTGACTAAATAAGTTCAAAGTCGTCTGCTGCAGAATTGTCGTATGAGGGAAAGGGTTAAGTTATAGAGACTTTCCATTCTTATAATTCTAACCATTTCCCACATACAAAATTTCTATAACTGAAAGTATAGGGTTGAAAATAATGTGGCAAAAGTTGTGTGCTGCAAATGCGTAAAAAATGTGTCCACAAGAGGGGAAGAGTTAAAAATCTTGATTTTCATATTATGTAGCGGCTTCTTTTCTGACCATATTGTTACCATTTCACTACAGCTGGGTGTCTGTCATTGAATTTTTTACCATCCAAATTGTGTAAATTTACATATATATTCGCACCCACTATCTCAATGAAAGAGCAGTGCCATGGGAAAAACAGATTATAAAATGTTATAAAAGTTTGTTTGTATGTTTTTATGGTGTTTTACGTCGCTTTAAACAATGTTTCAGTTATATCCTGGCATTTTCTGGAGAGTTACCTGTGCTTCTCGTCCATTTATCTTGACATTAGTTCAAATTTCTTCTTTTTCATTAACCCTTTCCCACTAGCAAGAGTCATTTTGATGCATCTGCAGCAGACTACTTATGAAAACATTGTGGCAAAAGAATTCTCCTCTTGCCACAACGTCTTCAACTCTAATCAATAATTACACTTTAATTTCATATTTCACGCAGACACTGATGGACGGTGGGTGCTATCTAACTAATAAGTGATTAATCATCTTTTATGTTATTTTTTTGTATGTTATCATGTAGTAAATCACTCAAGAAAGTCATAATAATATACAATACACTGTCAGGATACTAGAACCATTAATATATTGAATATAGCGCCTATACCTACCTTAATAATGAATGACCCTTTCACACAGACAAAACTATGGAATTCAATACCAATGAAAATATTGTGGCAAAGGAGCAATTGCTTATGAAAAATAATTTCCCTTCATTTCCACAATGTTTTGAAATATTCTACTGTAGATGTGTCAAATAATTGTCTGCATGTGGGAAAGGGTTAGCAGATTATTCAATGATTTAAAGAGTAAACTTTGAGGGGAAAATTTGGATGTATAATTTTGATCCAAAGTTGGCATTATTGTGCAGGAGAGGAAAAGAAGAATTTGCCGTTTTTCCCCAAAAGGTAAATTTCATTTTCATAAGTCAACTATAATTGGGGAAAGATTACATTTTTTCATTAATTTACCCAGAAATTTACCATTTAAATTGAGTTCCTTATCCTCTGAATGTCTATATATATCAATCTTGTGTTAGTAGCTCAAAGCACATATTACTGGAGTAAAACAAATGAGTTAACTCTTTCCCTCATATAGACGCTTTCTGACGCCTCTGCAGCAGACGGCTACTTGAAAGCATAGTGACAAAAGAAGAAATTGCACAAAACGTGCAATTTCTCCTTTTGCCACAATGTTTTCTACTTTTAGTCATAGGTTATCCATTTAATTATAAAGATTTTCTATTTTTGGGCAAAATATGTTCAAAGTCGTCTGCTGCAGAATTGTCGTATGAGGGAAAAGGTTAACCCTTTGCCTCCCACCTGCAGCAGACAATTTTTAAAACATTGTGAAAAAAATAGGAAATTGCTCAACTTCATTCATTAATGTTACTATCATTCATGAATAAAGATTCCCATAATATTGCATTGATGTAGTCAAAGTTGTATGCTGCGTATTTGTTGTATTTGGGAAAGGTTTAACCCTTTCCCTAATATGACAATTCTGCAGCAGATGTCAAAGCATAAAAAATCTCCATAATTGAACGGATAACCTATGACAAAAAGTGGAAAACATTGTGGCAAAAGGAGAAATTGCACGTTTTGTGCAATTTCTTCTTTTGTCACTATGTTTTCAAAAAGTCGTCTGCTGCAGAGGTGTCAGAAAGCGTCTATATGAGGGAAAGGGTTAAATCATATTACTCTCCCTGCTACAGTTGACATTTAACAATTTTTGCAGCAATGTTATTTTAATGGAGTTTTATGCCTTTTTCAATATTATTTAAGTTATATTTATAGCAACAATTCACTTATTCATGATCCCTCGGCAAACAAACCAGTACTAGGCTAGAAAATGTGCCTTGCAAATTTAGTAAACGACTTTTCTGGGAAGAGCAAAATTGTTCAAAACAAGCAATTCCTACTTCTGTTTTCAAATTTATATCAGTACTTTACATCTACTTTTCAAAATAAAACATTATTTTCATCAGATGCTTTCATAGAAAACTGCTAATGGTTTCGAACATTCGAAAGAGGGGATATGTAACGGGTTATATTTCACAAAGTGTAATGACACCCCATATTCATTTAATTTATTCAAAATTATGAGTAACCATCTGGGCTATAAGCCTTACCCCTTATTCAGCTGTATGATAGTTTAACTCTTTCCCGCTTAATATTACAGCCACATTTTGACACATCTGCTGTAGGTTACTTTTGAAATCATTGTGGCAAAAGGATAAATTGCTCAGCATGAGCAATTGCTGCTTTTGCCTCAATGTTTTCAGTTCTATCCAATCAATAATTTTACTTTATCATACATAGTGATTTTCCCTATTCTTGGTTTGACGTTTTCAAAGTTGCCTGTTCCTAATTTGTTGTTTGTTTATAAGGCTTCAACAATTATTTGTGTATCCTCACTCAATGAGTTTTGCACAAAATTGAAAAGCATTGTGAAAAGAATGTAAACCAAATACAGCCTACATGGGCATTCATATCTTGGTCTACAGTGTTTGCTCCACAATTCTCAGTATTTGACAGACTAGTCCACAGTTTAAATTCTGAAATGATCAGACCAGTTATACTGGAGTTAAGCTGGATATTTTAACCCTTTACCTCATATAGACGCTTTCTGACGCCTCTGCAACAGACAGCTTTTTGAAAACATAGTGACAAAAGAAGAAATTGCACAAACGTGCAATTTCTCCTTTTGCCACAATGTTTTCCACTTTTTGTCATAGGTTATCCATTCAATTATGGAGATTTTCTATGTTTTGACAAAATATGTTCAAAGTCGTCTGCTGCAGAATTGTCGTATGAGGGAAAGGGTTAAGGGATTACTAAAATGAGTCTGAAAATAAAAAAATGATTTTCCTTATTCCAATTGCAGACGCATTTTGACAAATCTATAGAAGATGGTTGTTTGAAAACATCATGAGCAATTTCTCCTTTTACCACAATGTTTTAAACTCTATACAATAATAACATCTTCATTAGTAGAGATTCTCTATATTTTTGCTCATATTTATGTTTTCAAAGTTGTCTGCTGCTGATATAATTTATGTATGAAGAAAAGGGTTAAAGATTCGAAATGATAATTCTAGTTGTAAGAATTCACTGTGAACAACTAAACAAGAGGGCCATGAGGCCCTGGATCGCTCACCTGAGAATGGGCTTTTTAAGACTTAACTCTTTTCTTTAACTCAATGGCAATATCATCAAGACAATCTTTCTGACAAAATTTCAAGCTGCTCCAAGTCAAAAATGCAATCTCTATAGTGTTAACAAGATTTTTATACAATATGGCCTAGTGGCCTAGTTTTTGACCTGACCAAACCCATATTTGATTTGGCCTAGATATCTTCAAGGCAAATATTCCGACAAAGATTCAAAATAACCCATAACTGAACTTAGCCTAGATATCACTAAGACAGACATTCTGACAAAGTTTTAACATGCTCAAGTCAAAAACGTGACTTCCAGAGTGTTAACAAGTTTGTCCTTAAATTTGACCTAGTGACCTAGTTTTTGACCGGACATGACCCAGTTTCGAACTTGGCCTAGATATTACTTAGACAAACATTCTGACAAAGTTTCAACATGCTCAAGCCAAATATGTGGCTTGCAGAGTGTTAACAAGATTATTCATGAATTTGACCTAGTGACCTAGTTTTTGACCGGACATGACCCAGTTTCGAACTTGGCCTAGATATTACTTAGACAAACATTCTGACAAAGTTTCAACATGCTCAAGCCAAACATGTGGCTTACAGAGTGTTAACAATATTTTCTTTAAATTTGACCTAGTGACCTAGCTTTTAACCCCACATGACCCAGTTTCGAACTTGGCCTAGAGTTGATGGAGATATATGTTCTGATAAACTTTCATAAAGATTGGATGCAAAATATTGCCTCTAGAGTAGTAACAAGCAAATGTTGCCGACAGACGACGGACAAAAGGCGATCACAATAACTCACCTTGAGCACTACTTGCTCTGGTGAGCTAAAAATAGTTTAAAGGACCCAACTACATAAACAAGAGGACCAAGATGGCCCTAAATTGATCACCTGAATTTGATCAGGAGTGCAAATGAACCTGCAAGGAGTGGACACTGTTAAAGAAATAGTAAAATGGCTTATCAATAAAAGCCATTTGTATCTTGAAATCTAACACAAACTTTAATAAGAATGGAATTATAAAGTTTTGTCATTTTGCGCCTTTCCTGATGCAGCCTGCTGCCCTGTTTTTCAACGAAATTAATATGGCTTGAACAGTTTTTGTAGAGGGTCACTCAAAGAACATTTCTACCAAATTATTTTGGAATCGGATAAGCAGATTATTGAGGAAAAGGATTTTAAAGTTTGGGTATTTTTCTCCCTTTGTGATGCCGCAGCAACCAAAGTTCTACTTAAAATATTAGTCTTTGATCCTTTTTGAAAGAAGACCAACAATTGATTGATTGATTGGGGTTTAACGTCGTTTTTAACAATTTCTCAGTCATATCACGGTGGCCAGTTCACCTACTCATATGTTTCCTGGTTTTCGCACACCAGTACTCCACACAACAATCTTCCCAAGCAACTGGCTGCTTTTCCACATAGACTTAGCCCATTGGTAGAAGACCAACAAAGGAACATTCCTGTGAAGTTAAGTTGAAATTGGTCCAGTGGACTCATTTGTAGCTAAAAGTTCACTTTACCCCTTTTGTGATGACGCCTGGTTGCTATGAAATTGTAACCAATCAATACGGCTTGAACAAATTAAGTAGAGAATGTAAGATTTCTTTTCAATTTTCATAAAATCAGACAAGCACTTTTAAAAAAAATGGAATTTCCAAATTTTGTCATTTTGCCCCTTTTCTGATGCCACCTGACTGCTATGTTTTTTAACCAATCAGTATGGCTTGAACAATCGTTGTCGACGGTCACCCAAGGAACATTTCTACTAAATTATATTAGAATCTGACGAGCAGATTCAGAGGAGAAGATTGTTAAAGTTTGAACATTTTGCCCCCTTTCTGATGCCGCAGCAACCAATGTTCTCAATGGAATTTGAATTCTGAAAGAGGGCCACCAAAGGAACATTCCTGTGAAGTTTGGTTGAAATTGGTCTTGTGGTTTAGGTGGAGATGATGTTTAAGTTAACGACAGACAGAGAGTGATCAGAATAGATCACTAATGAGCCTTCAACTCAGGTGATCTAAAAACTTGAAAGTATTTCTTTAATCCTATTCCATATAAAACAAGTATGAAGAGGACAGGATCACTTTGAAACCATCTAGGTAAAATACTGAAAAAAATCCTTAAAATAAGAATTTTAAAATTCTTGAAAACAGAGCTGAAAACATTGTGGCAAAAGTCGTCTGCGGCAAAATGTGTCTGTATGTGGGAAAAGGTTGAAACTGAATTTGGACCATATCAGACCAGTATGATATTATCTCATATTATTATGGAAAAGGTGAAGATTCAAGCAAGGTTGTGCAGAAGTAATCTAACCTGATCCTTCACTGTCAGCTGATATATTACAAATACTGAACATCTGAGAAACCCCTAAAAAAGGAAATTTTCCTGATTTTCCACAAATGCAGGCAACTGTTAAAATGAGTGATTAAAATTGTACCAAGTTACTGGGCAACTATATGGGCACCTGCTATAATATTACCACACACAATTCATTTAACCCTTTCCCACATACATCATAATCTGCAGCAGACGACTTAGAAAACATCTAAGCAAAAATAATTCTGTACAAATAAAAGTTTGATAATGGAATGAACTTGAAAACATTGTTGCAAAAGGAGAAATTGCTCATGAAGAGCAATTTCTTCTTTTGTCACAATGTTTTCAAAAGTCATATTCTGCTGATACGTCTGGAAGTGGGAGAGGGTTAACCAAGTTTCTAAAATTACTCTATTTTGTGGGATACATGAAGGTATCAGTCACCCATCATGGGTGGTAGATATAGGGCTATTTTTACAACAAATGTATGAACTGATTAACTACTAATACATAGATATCGCAAACTTTTGATTACCTGCTCATTATAATTAAAAGTTTAAATATGCCACAATATATTGATGAAATTGACCAAAAAATCAATAACTCAGTCCATCCATAACATCCCGGCTTGGCCAACTTTCTTTCCGACGTTTGACAAAAGTCATTGCGACATGCGTCATTTGTCTTCCACCAATGGGCTAAGTCTATGTGGAAAAGCAGCCAGTTGCTTGGGAAGATTGTTGTGTGGAGTACTGGTGTGAGAAAACCAGGAAACACATGAGTAGGTAAACTGGCCGTCGTGATATGACTGAGAAATTGTTAAAAACGGCATTAAACCCCAATCAATCAATCAATCAACCAACCATCCATAACAACTTCATTCCATTACATCCCGAACCACATACAACTTATCTACAGCAGATGACTTTGAAAACATCCTCAGTTTAAAACATTATGGTATTGTGAACAATTTCTCCATTTGGCACCATAATTTCATAAGTTGTCTGCTTCATAGGTGTCAGAGAGTGTCTGTAAGTGGGAACATCAAGTCGAGTAAATGGTTAAAACATGAAAAAAATGAAGAATGAAGATTGACTGATCCAGAACAAATCCTTTATGCTCTAATTATAAATGTCACACTGGTGTCTATGACATATTTTCACAGAGGCTATTTCCCACTTACAACAAATCTGTAGCAGACAACCTTTAAAATATCCAGGCAAACGATTGTAATTCTACATAAAAATGAATGCATATAATTATTGAAAAGAATTGAAAACGATGTGGCTAAAGAAGAAATTGCTCATCATGAGCAATTTCTCCTTTTGCCACATTATGTTTTCAGAAGCTAATCCGCTGTAGATTTGGATATGGGAAAGAGTTAAATACCCAATGTTATGTCAATGATGGGTTTTAGATGTCAGTACTTTGTAACAGTGTAATGGTATGTGTATCTTGATCTGCCAAAACAAATTCATTCAACAAGTATTCATCAACTTATCTACGAGTCATACCAAAGACTTCAAATATAGTAGAAATGGCTTTCCAGATTGAGGGGTAAGCATTGCTACTGACTAGCTGGTGTGAAGATAAATGAACCAGTAGTACTAGCAACTTAGCAAGGAAACACTGTGATATAACTGAATTTAACTGAATGGCTTTAAATAACATACAATAAACAATAAACTATTAACGTGATTAAAAGTGGTGGAAGGAACTCGCCGTCACTAAGAAGTCTCACGCCGTCTCAAGTTCGATCTTCACTCACAGCAATCATGGTGCATTGCCCTTTGACATGTCACAATTCCTACCAAACTAAGTACTTGTTGGTCACTCTGGTAACATGAATAAGTGTTCTTATACCATCATATAACTAAACAAGACTCCCAATTAAACATACTATAAGTTTTTGGTAATTGTAAACCTTCAATATTTGCTTATTTTTATTGTGTTATATGCAACTTTCAATAGTTACTCAATCCTATCACGGCATCTCCTAATCATTTTACCTGTATTGCTGTAAGTTAATACTGAAACCGATGCATAGGTCGCAAAGCTATCCTTGCATCCCTGAGATCCAATGGTGGGAAAAAAATTAACCCTTTCCCTCATATAGACATTTTCTGATGCCTTATTGAAAACATATAGTGACAAAAGCTCAAAACCATGAATTTCTCCTTTTGCCACAATGTTTTCCACTTTTAGTCACAGGTTATCCATTCAATTATAGAGATTTTCTATTTTTTGACAAAATATGTTCAAGTCGTCTGCTGCAGAATTGTTGTATGAGGTAAAGGGTTAACTACTACTTCGGCATGACTCAACATGGAATCATTAAATCCTGGATTCCCACACTTCAGCACTGAAATGGTTTCATGATGGTTTATCAAATTATTATTGGACAAAATTGCTTTCTGCTCTATCTGAAATTACGTTTTCAATTTAATTATTTAATTATGCGGATAAGTTGGCTGGCCAATCTAATCATTCTGATTTGTGTATTTAGCAGGGTAATCTCATTAAAACAAGACCTAAGCTTCACTGCAGGAGTAGACACTCATTTAGATCTGATGACTGCCTATAACAGGTTGTCTCAGATTGACTTTTGCATCAGCCAATCATGTTGTTGCTTTCAAAATCTTTAGGTATCAACAGGGGAGATAACCCATATAAATGCAGGAGAGAGAGAGAGAGAGATTTAAGCAGTGATGGCAGAGCGTTGATTGAATCAAGCAATTTCATTGGACAGAAAAATGAGAACCTGCTTATGAATATTTAAATGTATAGGTTCTATTTGATACAAACTTTAACCTTTTACCTCATATAGATGCTTTCGGACGCCTCTGCAGCAGATGGCTTTTTGAAAACATAGTGACAAAAGAAGAAATTGCTCAAAACGAGCAATTTCTCCTTTTGACACAATGTTTTCCACTTTTAGTCATAGGTTATCCATTTAATTATAGAGATTTTCTATTTTTTGACAAATTACGTTCAAAGTCGTCTGCTGCAGAATTGTCGTATGAGGGAAAGGGTTAATGCAGTGTTGTCAGATCCAATATACTCAGAGTAAAGTGTTTTGGTCTGATTTAAATGAAACTGAGTTGCAGGGGCACCAAAAGTTTTTTGTTTATTAATGTAATAGCTGAATAGTCGGGGATAAAAAGGCTAAACACTTTCCTATATCAAGGAAACATCTGATTCATTTGCTATGTGAGAATATTTAAGGAAAAAGAGGAAATTCTTGATTGAACAATTCCGAGAAAGTAAATCTTAAAAACACAACCCTTTACCAAAAATAAATATTTTATGCAGCTGATGACATCAGAAAACATTTTGGCAAAAGGAGCAATTGCTCATAATGAGTAATTTCTCCTCTTATCAAAATCTTTTCAACTCAATTATTATACTTTCAGCTAAGGAGATTTTTCAAAGTTTTTGCCTATATGCTTTCAAAGTCGTCTGCTGCAGATTTGTTGTATGTGGGTAAGGGTTGAACAGCTAAGATATAAATGGCTAAATACCATCCCCTCCCCTAACATTGTACTGATTAACCCTTTCCCTCATATAGACACTTTCTGACGCCTCTGCAGCAGACGGCTTATTGAAAACATAGTGACAAAAGAAGAAATTGCTCAAACCAGCAATTTCTCCTTTTGCCACAATGTTTTCCACATTTAGTCATAGATTATCCATTCGATTAAAGAGATTCTCCATTTTTTGACAAAATATGTTCAAAGTCGTCTGCTGCAGAATTGTTGTATGCGGGAAAGGATTAAACCATTACCCACATGCAGAAACACTTTGATGCATCTGCAGCAGACGACTTACTTCTCCTATTGCAATAACTATATTTTTTCATTTATAGATTTTCCACATTTTCTTAAATTTTTCTATTTACAGTGATCTGCTGCAGATTTGTTGTATGTGGGTAAGGGTTGAACAGCTAAGATATAAATGGCTAAATACCATCCACTCCCCTAACATTTGTACTGATTAAACCATAATGCCCACATGCAGAAACAATCTTCAGCAGACGACTTTTTCATGATGAGTAACTTCTCCTATTGCAATAACTATATTTTTTCATTTATAGATTTTCCACATCTTTGCATGCTAAATTATTTTCCTCTACTATATTGTCGTCTGCACAATTTAAAAAAAAATATTTATTTTCCCCAAATGTTAACTGAAATTGAATCGGAGTGACAAACAGTTTGGATCTCAGATCAGTCCCCACGTTTTGTGGGGACTGATCTGGATCCAAACTGTTTGCAAATGTCATCAACGGGTGACAAAACCTGCCGCTAGCGTGATAAGAGTTAACAGTCGTCTGCTGCAGATTTGTTTTATGTGGGAATTTTATGTGGGAAAAGGTTGATAATGAGGCTTCAGTGTTCTAAATGTGTTCTTAATAAATGGTACTGTAGTTTACCCCTTCTAATTTAACTTGAAAAATTAGATACCATATGACCTCATAGCCCTGGTAGAAATTTGTCACTCTAATAATGGTAACTGTAATCAGATTCGGTGCAATGTTTCTGATAAAGTATGAACTAATGTAACTCTTTAAACCCTTCCCCATTTCAACAATTCTGCAGCAGATGACTGAAAACATTAGGGCCAAAAAATTGAAAAAAATCTTTAAATGAAAGTATGATTATTGAAAACATTGTGGTAAAAGGAGAAATTGCTTGTTTTGAGCAATTTCTCCTATTGTCACAATGTTTTCAAAAGTTGTTTGCTGCATTGCAAAAGAAAGCTTAAAACCCTTTCTAAAATAAAACTAGCGACTCTATGCCTCTGCTATAGATAACTTTTTGAAAACCTTTCTAATGAGTTATTATATATATATGTATACTCATTGTAAGATTTTTTTTTGAAATTTATCTAGTCTTGATATAGCCTAAAAATACCAATTACTGTAAAAGTTGAGATAATTTTAGATCATAAACTTTCATTTGTAATAAATATAAAACCCTTCTACATCAAGAACTTTCATTTGTAATAAATAGTAACTACTATGTATCTCAATGTGAAAAGCATCATTCGTCTTCCATCAATGGGCTAACTATCTATGTGTAAAAGCAGCCAGTTGCTTGGAGAGACTGTTGTGTGGAGAACTTGCCTGAGAAGGTCTGGAAACACATGGGTAGGTAAAGTAGCTGCTGTGATATAACTGATTTGTTTTGTAAACAGAATTAAATTACATTAAATCAATCAATATCATTGTATCACATCACCATTACTTACAGGACCAAAACATTAAATCATAATATTAGAATGGAGTGCTCCGCGAAGCATGTGTGTCACCTGCACCTACTCATTGAAAGTGTGACGAAAAAGTGTGGTGGACAGACGGACAAAAAAAAAAGGTAATCCCTAAGTGCCTACCATGCTAAGCAGGGTGACACAATAAGGACATGTTTCTGTTTTGACTTAACCCTTTCCCTCATAGTCATACAGCTGCATTTTGACTCCTCTGCAGCAGACGATGTTTAAAAACATTGTGACAAAAGGATAAATTGCTCATAATGAGCAATTTCTCCTTTTGCCACAATGTTTTCAGCTCTGTTCAATTATTATACCTTCATTTACAGGAATTTTTCATATTTTTTCCTAGAAGTTTTCAAAGTTGTCGGAGTGCTGCAGATTTGTTATATTTGGGAAAGGTTTAAAAAGGTTTTGCAATAAACATGTTATTATTTTAATATTCAGTTTTTAGACACAAAGTTGTAAGACATTCCCTACAAGTGGCAAAAAAATATCTTGTTTAGAAATTTATTTGGCAGTTAAAGAATAAACTGGGCACAGATACCCACAAGAACATACCAGTTATACAAACATTGAACTTTGTGATGATAGAGATGATGATGAAACATTTTCTGATATTATCAGCTGAGAAATTATGATATGAATTTAATTAACCCTTTCCCTCATACGATAATTCTGCAGCAGACGATTTTGAACGTATTTTGTTAAAAAATAGAAAATCTCTGTAATAGAATGGATAACCTATGACTAAAAGTGGAAAACATTGTGGCAAAAGGAGAAATTGCACGTTTTGTGCAATTTCTTCTTTTGTCACAATGTTTTCAAATAGTCGTCTGCTGCAGAGGCGTCAGAAAGTGTCTATATGAGGGAAAGGGTTAAAAAACGAAACGGATAGTGTATACAAGTCTAAACCGTTTAACCCTTTCTCTATAGAGCGCCTTCGAAAGCCTCTATATGAAAGAGCTCTATAGGTGAAAGTTGTATTATTGAATAGAATTGAAAACATTGTGACAAAACTAGAAATCATGAGCCATTTATCCTTTTGCAGATGTAGTCTGCTGCAGATTTGTTGTATGTTGGAAAGAGCTAACTGGCATACTATATGCTTTGATCTCTGCGGATTTCAATACAAATTTGAAAATATTGGGAGAAAAGGAGAAACTGCCAGTTTCAAGCAATTTCTCCTTAAATGCCATGATGTGATTATAAACAGTATTTTGGTTCTTATAATTAAATGGTTAAAGTTGGTTTATTTTAACACATAAAAATTTGAGTTAAAAATCTAGCAAAATGAAAAGATTTATAGATTTATAGGTCAAAAACCCTAGTATATAGGCAAGGGAGATATTTCTTATTTTATTTAGGTTTGACGCCATTTTCAACATTATTTCAGTTATACCACAGGGACAGTACACTTATTCACAATCCCTGGGAAAACAAAACTGTACTAGGGTGAGAAATGTGCCTTTTCCAAGGGCACTCCACCGTGACTGCCGCACCTCGATTGAGGATCGAACCTGGGATGCCCGGTTCAAATTGCCTCCACCAGCCACGGCAGATTCTAGGAAGGAGAGATAATTGCCTAAAATCAGCAATTTCTCCATTTCCAAAGGAACCTTTTCCACATTCCAGACGCATTTTGACGCATCTGTAGCAAAAAACTGTGACCGAAAACAAATATGCTCATGACCAGGAATTTCACATTTTACCAGGTTTTCAACTATTTTCAATTTTTGTTTGTTATCCCTTTCCCTCATATAGACGCTTTCTGACGCCTCTACAGCAGACGGCTTTTTGAAAACATAGTGACAAAAGAAGAAATTGCTTTTGCCACAATGTTTTCCACTTTTTGTCATAGGTTATCCATTCAATTATGGAGATTTTCTATTTTTTGACAAAATACGTTTAAAGTCGTCTGCTGCAGAATTGTCGTATGAGGGAAAGGGTTATAAAATATATTTTCCATATTTTTGCCTAGAAGTTTTTTAAGATTGTAAGAGGGTAAAGGTTAAAAAGCAAGTCAAGAGGACTATTCAACCTTACAAAAATACAACATGAAAGAAAAAGTTTTCAAGTGATGCAGAAATTAAAAGGAAGCAAATACATATTGTGGCACAATAAATCAGCTGTATCTGAGGTCTTACATTACCACTGAACTTGAATAACTGGAACAATGTTGTATATTAACACTTAATGAGTTTTTAACGATGCTCTTTTGATAACATTACATTCAACAAAATAGACAAATTAAATGGAAAAGAATGACTCAGCTTCTCTCCCTCAAAAATATTTTAAGACTCTTTTAGCAAAGGGGTATTGCTGGCACACTGGTGACCATTATGACTTAAATAGCAAGTTTAATCTTTGCATTATGTTATCTCATCAGTCTTTTTGAAAAGGGCACACTTTATCATTCTGAGAGAGGCTGCTATGCTGCTGTTCCCTGCTGAAAGCAAGTATTTTACAATACAGTGTAATCTTAGACTAATGGATCAGTTCCGCTCCAACTTGCAGATGTATTCCGACGCATATGCAGCTTAGGACTTTTGAAAACATTGTGGCAAAGAGGAAATTGCTCAATATGAACAATTTCTGCTTTTGCACAGAGTTTTCAAAAGTCATCTGCTGCAGTTGCGCCAAAATGTGTCTGTAATCAGAAAAGGGTTAATTATGGATGAACCTATTCCAAAGTTTATATCCCTAATTGTATTTTGTTAATCTTTCTATACGAACATTCAAGTATTGCTAGACATTTTACCTGGCATTGAAATGTTAAATACTTTTAGTGTTGCCCCAATAAAAATTTAACTACATTTTAACAGATGAGTGTAGTGCAAGCGAGACTTTGTGTCTAACTAGTCTAACTAAATAAGTTATGTCATCCAATGTTGGAGTTAGCTATTTAACCCTTTCCCAGATGCAGGCACATTTTAATGCATATGCAGCAGATTAGTAATTATAGATTGTTTTTTTAATTTTCCTTATTTTTCCATAGACAATTTCAAAGTTGTCTGCTTCAGATTAATAATTTGTACTTGGGTTAAGTCATATACCTAGAAAGGCCTATAAGTGGGAAAGAGTTAATGCTATCTTATCCATGTCTAAAACAGCTGTGTCACAAGTTTCTTAAAAACTTCTCTGATAAACAGTGATGACCCAGATCAATCAATCTACATGGCAGTAGGTTGGTCTGGATTTACAAATGACTTTGGTTGGTTTTCACAGAGCAATAGTCATATAAATTGCTGTATGTGTTAAAAGATTTTTTTTGCGGAAGATTCTGGCAAGACCACATACTGTATAACTTAAGTCAGTGTCCATCTGAGTATTTACAGAGAATTTAACATTCCTTTTCCTTTGCCATAACGTGGTAAGTTATCGTACTTGTCCGAGATATTATGCCAATACACATTCTGACTAAATTTGGTGATGATTGGACAAAGGCTTCTAAAGTTATTGAGCTGACAAGACCAATTTTAGGTAATTTCTATAATTAAAGAGCAATAACTCTCAATTGAATAAAGTGATATGGCTAGTTATCAATCTTTTCCGAGATATGCCAATACACATTCTGACCAAATTTGGTGATGATTGATTGGACAAAGGCTTCTAAAGTTATTGAGCTGACAAGACTTTCTTTAATAAAAGGGCGATAACTCTTGATTGACTTAAGCGATATGGCTAGTTATCAAACTTGTCCGAGATATTATGCCAATACACATTCTGACTAAATTTGGTGATGATTTAACAAAGGCTTCTTAAGTTATTGAGCTGACAAGACCAATTTTGGGTAATTTCTATAATTAAAGGGCAATAACTCTTGATTGACTAAAGCAATATGGCTAGTTATCAAACTTATCCAAGATATTATCCCAATACACATTCTGACCAAATTTGGTGATGATTGGACAAAGGCTTCTAAAGTTATTGAGCTGACAACATACTGGACGCCGCCCGCCCACCCGTACGCCGCAGGTAAAACTATAATACGATCCGTTTTTTTTCAAAACAGGCGTATAAAAAATTGTGACAAAAGGAGGAATTGTTCATTAAGAGCAATTTAAAATTTTCTCCAATTGTCACAATGTTTTCAAAAGTCATCTACAGATCATCAAAATGTGTCTACAATTGGGAAAGGATTAAATGAAATTGGTTGAATTCAATTTTTCTCAGCATTCTCAGCATTTAAATGGTAATAAACAATGTCATAAATGACATGAACCCACTGTATGATGGGTAGATTAAAACCTAGCATTTATGATCCTATCAATTATTATAGAGCATGAAATTGACTCCATTAACCCTTTCCCTCATATAGACGCTTTCTGACGCCTCTGCAGCAAACAGCTGTTTGAAAACATAGTGACAAAAGAAGAAATTGCACAAAACGTTTTGTCCTTTTGCCACAATGTTTTCCACTTTTTGTCATAGGTTATATATCCATTCAATTATGCAGATTTTCTATGTTTTGACAAAATACGTTCAAAGTAGTCTGCTGCAGAATTGCCGTATGAGGGAAAGGGTTAATTCATACATTTATCTTTGTGACTGACTCATGAATTACCATTACTTGAAAACATCAGGGAAAGAAAATACTAGTAAATTTACAACATTACCTGTTACAGATACTTTAGAAAACACTAAGGGGAAAATGAGACATTGCTCAAAATGAACTTTTTCTCCCTTTTCTTAACCCTTTCCCCCAGAAAAAAAGACCCATTCTGATGCCTATCAAGCAGACAACTTATGAAATAATTTAGTTAAAACTTTGCCCTTCACAACAATGTTTTCAGAAGTCATCTAATGCAGGTGTCAGAAAGCGTCCGTATGTTGGAAAAGGTCAATTTAGAATGTATAAGTAACTTGCTGAAAGCAATTCATCTTCTCTTTCCAAAATGTTTCATTTCAGATTGCCTTGCATAAAACCACCTTTAGTGAGGTAATTGGGAACCATGTATTTATAATAAATTAATACTGGGCCAAATCTCACCAACTATTAAAATCTATTTAGATAATCTTTGTGATTATCCAATTTTTTTTATTACTTTTTTACCCCCTTTATGATTTTATCCTATCATTTTAACTTCTGTAATTGCTATGTTGGAAGTAATCATTTAACCCTTCCCCACATACAGATGCTTTCTGACGCCTCCGCATAAGACAACTTATGAAAACATTGTGGCAAAATGAGAAATTGATCATAATGAGCAATTTCTCCTTTTGGCACAAAGTTTTCAAATTTATTCAATCATTATTCTTTCAGTAAACGAGTATTTCCATATTTCTGACTAAATGTTTCCAAAATCGTCTGCTGAAGATTTGTTGTATGTGGGAAAGGGTAAAGATTACCTTCCCGATTAGTTTAGACCTAGATCTATACCCTGCATAAACATTTGTAAGCATCATAGTTACCTTGTTGTCACTGTCTAGTTACAATATATTCAACCCTTTCCCAAAGTCACTGTGACATGTGTCATTCGTCTCGCACCAATAGGCTAACAGTTTATGTGGAAAAGCAGCAGTTGCTTGGAAAGTATGTTGTGTGGAGTATCGCTCCACTACATTAGACACAATCATTATAGCCATGTAAGGCAAAACAGCAATCAACAAGAGATGTTTGTCAAACATTATGCCCCCCCCCCCCCCGAGCACCACCTTTTCAGGAATATTTTGACAATTTTTGCCCTGATGACCTCAAATCAATAGTCATCTACTGGTCACCCTCAGCCACCATGTCAAGCTCTGACAACCTTTTCACGTTAAGGGTCACTGTGACCTTGACCTTTGACCTGATAACCTCAAAATCAAAAGGAGTCATCTATTGGTCAGGCTCAACATCCAAGTCAAGTTTGAGGACCATAGGTCCAGGCATTGTTTAGTTATCACTCTGACAAGCTTGGTCACTTTGACCTTGACCTTTCACCTGATGACATCACAGTAGGGGTCATCTATTTGTCACCCCCAGCCTCCATGTCAAGTTTGAGGGCCATTGGTGCAGGCAATGTCAAATTATCACTCGGACAAGCTATCCATGTTCAAGCTTTCTGTGACCTTGACCGAATGACCTCTACTGATTACCCCAATCCTCCATGGCAAGTTTGAAGGCCATGGGTGCAGGCAATGTTGAGTTATAACTCGGACAAGCTTTCTAGGTTCAAGGTCACTGTGACCTTGACCTTTGACATGATGAACTCGAAATTAATAGGGTTCATGTACTAGTCACCCCCAACCTCCATGTCTCGGACAAGCTTTTCATATTCAAGGTCAATGACCTCAAAATCAATAGGTTCATCTACTGGTCATGCACAGCCTCCATGTTGAGTGTGAGGGCCATGGATGCAGGCGATGTTGAGTTATCACTGACAAGCTTTCCAGATTCAAGGTCACTGTGACCTTTACAGTGACCTCGAGACCATAAAATCAATAGGGTTCATCTACTAGTCACCCCCAACCTCCATGTCAAGTTTGAGGACCATAGATCTAGGCATTGTTAAGTTACCACTCAGATAGGCTTTTCACATTCAAGGTCACTATGATCTTGACCTTTGACTAAATGACCTCAAAATCAATAGGGGTCATCTACTGCACAGGCCCGGCCTCCATGTTGAGTTTGAGGACCATGGGGGCAGGCAATGTAGAGTTATCACTTGGACAAGCTTTTCAGGTTCAAGGTCAGTGACCTTGACCTGATGACCTCAAAATGGTCACCCCCAACCTCCATGTCAAGTTTGAGGACCATAGGTCCAGGCATTGTCGAGTTATCACTCGAACAAGCTTTAGTCTACCAACGGACGGACGGAATTTGAAGGAATTTAGGACAGGACATTGAGACCTGTGAAAGAAGTTGTTGACAAACGCAAGTCGCCATGACATAATCATGACTGGCTTTCAGCTAAAACATTGTCGAAAACATGGTAGAAGCCAAATCAATCAAGCAATATCAATCAATTTAACCCTTTTTCATTTGCAGGCACATTTTGATGTATCTTAAGATGACATTCAACAAAACAACAAATTGCTGTTAATGAGTAATTTGTTCTTTGGTATGGTTTAAAAACAAAGTGTCCTATTTTGTTAAACATAATTACGTAACATATTACTTAAGGGCAAAATTGCTCAATACCATGTTGTTTTCAAAAATTGTCTGTTGTTGATTCATCTGCATTGGGAAAAGGTAAGGTAACCTATCAAAATTGCTGACGCACTTAGTATGATAATGAAGATGTACGTTTTTCAATAAATTTTAGAATTTTTTCCCTGTTGGAAGAAAATTTGAGTAATCCATGATTGTTTTCCCTGTCAGAGTTTATAATGTAACAATCTGGCAAGCAGGAGAGTCAATTAACCCTTTCCCACATGCAAATGCATTTTGACAAATTGGCACCTGAGACAACATCTGAAAACAAAATGTGCAATTTCTTGTTTTGCCACAATTGTTTGTAACTCTATTCAGTAATTATACTTTTGTCTCTAGACCTTTTTCTTATTTATTATCTTTAGACATTTTCCTTATTTTTATTTGAATAAATTTGAAGTTTTCTTCTGCAGATTTGTGGGGGAATTAAGGAGAAACGTAAGAATAAAGTAATTTAGACATAGAAAGATACCCATAACTTCTAACCCTGTCAAAGTTATGTAGGTAACACAATCCAGCGAGCAGCAGAATCAATTAAAATTCATGTTTTACATTTTTTTACATTATAAAGCTCAATAGGATCCCACAGTAACCCACTATCTTCCTACTGTCAAATAGCTGAGAGGAATTTAATTAAGTTGTTGCAATCTTAACAAATGCTATTTTAACCCTTTCCCACTTGCAGACGTTTTCTCCATCACTTCTGAAGCAAATGACTTTCAAGATCATTCTGAGAAATTTTTCTGCTGCAGATTTGTGGTATTGCGGACTGGATTATCCCTTAACCTGCCAACTTCTTGCTAATGTATTGTAACATCAACCTTGGTGCTTTAATAAGCAATTAATAAACAAAGAAGTATTGGATTAGATTTCATGTTTGTGCAGGCTGATCATACTGTTTAGTTTAGTGCAGTCTAATTTCGGTGTATATTTCTGGCAAATGTTGATTATGTACAAATAATTGAAGAACGTTTTAATCTCTTGACAAGTGAAAATAAAAATTTGAGAGTTAAAAAGATTGTGGAAAAGAAGGGATTGTTCACCTTGAACAATGTCAGTTCTTCTCTCTCAATGTTTTCAAAAGTATTCTGTCCTTACTATACATCAAGAGTTGATTTGTTTTATAATTTGTGTAACCCTTTCCACGATTCTGAAGCATTTTAACACATCTACAGCAGACTACTTTTTGGGAAATGGAGAAAAAGCTTATGTTTTCAACTTTCTTCAATAATTAAACTTTCAATTGCAGACATTTCCATATCTTTTCCTACATGTTTTCAAAGTCATCTGCTATTTATCTGTTGTATGTAGGAAAGGATTAAAATTTCAAATAGATACAGATTGAGTAACTTACATTAAATTTTGCATCCTACAATTCAATTAACACAGCAGCTAACAGTCTTAACCAGCAGGATTTGCTTTTTTTCCTCAGCATGCAATTCGCAACACAAAGTTAGGTGTTTCTTTTGAGAATCTTTATGTTACTTTATTTGGCAATTAGGCACATGAAATAAGCACAGTTTGAGTCGACTCCTGTCATTGCAGTCTGTTTTTAATGCCAGCTGTGTGAGCAGTCTGGCATTTCAAGCTTTTTTATATCCAAAGTCTCCCTGGATTTCGTGCATTATTATGTTTGTATTTCTCTTATTATATATAGTAACATGGTCTTGGAAAAAGATCTTTTACACAAAAGCAAGAAGAAAATATGTCATTAAGTAAAAGCAATAACAAACAGACAGATGTATAGACAGACAGATAAGTCAGACCACAAAAAAAGGCAAAAATTAAATCACTGTTGTCATATAATGCAAAACAGCTCCTACCCCCTGGTGGCCATGTTTGTCAACCAATCAATATGGCTTCAAGGAATCTGGTATAAGGGGATACCCAAGGAACATTTCTAAACAAATATTAAACAAGAGGGCCATGATGGCCCTGGATCGCTCACCTTAATTATACAATGTACTGCAATGCAAAACACATCAAGACAATTATTCTGAATGCAACCTCCACAGTGTTAACAATATTTTCCTTCATTTGGCCTAGTGATCTATATTTTTTTACCTGATATGACCCATACTCCAACATGGACTTGATATCATCAAGACAACATTCTGACAAAATTTCAACTTGCTCAAAGTAAAAATGCTACCTCCGGAGTTTGAACAATATTTTCCTTTATTGACCTTGTTTCTAACCCAATATGACCCATATTCGAACTTGGCTTAGATTATCATTCAGCTCAAAATTCTGACTAAATTTCAAGCTGCTGAAGCAAAACATGCGGCTTCTACAGAGTTAACAAGATTTTCCCTCAATTTGGCCTAGTGACCTAGTTTCTGACCCATATTTAAACCCGACCTAGATATCTTTAAGACAAACATTCTGACAAAACTTCAAGCTGCTGAAGCAAAAGATGCAGCATCCAAAGTGTTAACAAGATTTTCCTTCAATTTGACCTGGCATGACCCATATTCAAATTTGGTCTAGATATCATTCAGATCAACATTCCGAACAAATTTCAAGCCGCTGAAGCAAAACATGCAGCTTCTACAGAGTTAACAAGATTTTCCCTCAATTTGGCCTAATGACCTAGTTTCTAACCCAATATGACCCATATTTAAACCCGACCTAGATATCTTTAAGACAAACATTCTGACAAAATTTCAAGCTGCTGAAGCAAAAAATGCGGCACCCGCAAGGGTTAAGTGTTAACAAGATTTTCCTTCAATTTGACCTAGTGACTAGTTTTTGACCCGGCATAACCCATATTCGAACTTGGTCTAGATATCATTCAGATCAACATTCCGAACAATTTCAAGCTGTTGGAGCTAAAAATGTGGCTTCTACAGTGTTAACAAGATTTCCCTTCAATTTGACCTATTGACCTAGTTTCTGACCCAATATGACCCATTTTCAAACATGACCTAGATATTTTTAAGACAAACATTCTGACAAAATTTCAAACTGCTGAAGCAAATATTGCGGCCTCCGGAGTGTTAACAAGATTTTCCTTCAATTTAAACTAGTGACCTACTTGTTGACCCGACATGACCAATGTTCAAACTTGATCTACATATCATCAAGACTAACATTCTGATAAAGTTTCAACATGCTCAAGTTGAAAATGTGGCCTCCAGAGTGTTAACAAGATTTCCCTTCAATTCAACCTAGTTTTTGACCTCATATGGCCCAGTTTCGAACTTGTCTAAGATTTTATGGAGATGAATGTTCTGATAAACTTTCATGAAGATTGGATGTAAAATGTAGCCCGTAGAGTGTTAACAAGCTCAATTGTTGACGACGCACGCCGGACGGACGCCGGACAAAATGTGATCACAATAGCTAAACCTTGCACTTGGCCGCACATTTTTGGAGAAGAAGATTTTTAAAACTTATACCATAGCAATACAAGACAAAACAGCCCGCCCCCGCTGCTAGCAATGATTTTTTTACAATAAACATGGCTTGACTGAATCTCATAGATGGTCACACAAGGAACATTTCTACAAAACTATTTGAAAATCAGCATCATACTTTCAGGAGAATATTTTTAAGGTTTTCAATATAGCCGTATAAGACAAAACAGCCCTGCCCCCTTGCAACCATGTTTTTTTGACCAATGAACATTGCTTGAAGGAATTTCAGAGGGTCTCCCAAGGAACATTACTACAAAATCATTTGAAATCTACTTCATACTTTAGGAAGAGAAGATTTTAAGTGTTTTCTTTCTGTTGTCATTAAAACTAGATTTTAGCATGGATCCCAAATATTTGAGGGAATTTAGGAGAGGCCATTGAGAGGATGTTACCTAAAAAGTTAAATCCCAATTGGGGAGATGTCATTTAAAGCCAATAGTTAATGCATGCATATTCCACTATTCAATAAACTTGATTGGCATTAAATTCGGCCAGTGGAGCCAAAACTAAACGAATACTGCAATTGGGTAGCTTACCCCTTTCACACATACAACAAATCTGAAGCAGACATCTAAGCAAAATATCTGGACAATCATCTTAATTGAAAGTATGATAATTTAATAGAATTGGCACCTCATGGGTAACATCTCCTTTGGATTAAATGGTACTTTTTCACATGTCATCACCTGCAATGCTTTTCACCAAGTAATTTTCAGAATTCCTGTCAGTTATGATTATGATAATGCTGAGCATTTTTGTTATAATATAAATCAAAATGCTAATAAAAAAATACCCCATACTTAGCAAAAAGCTGTTAAACTGATTCATTAGCATCCAGCCTTAAGAGACAGCTCAATGTGCATGGATTTTGGACACATGCACTTTGCCTCTGCAATATATGCAATTTAACCCTTCCCACATGCAGACACATCTTAAAGGGTTTTTGAAAATATTTTGGTAAAAGGAGAGATTGCTCCTGTTTCTAAGTCTTTTCAATAAATATATTTTCACTAGTTTTGCATACATGTTTTGTCTGTTTCAGATTTGCTGTTTATTGAAAAAATATTATTTAATTATTTAATATTAATAAAGGATAAATTGCTTCACAGAAAGGTATTGTATCACTTTGTGTGGAATACAGCAATATAATGATCTGTGGCATTTCACTTAGGCTGATGTCAATATGTTTAACCCTATATAGATGCTTTCTGACGCCTCTGCAGCAGACGGCTTTTTGAAAACATAGTGACAAAAGAAGAAATTGCTCAAAACGAGCAATTTCTCCTTTTGACACAATGTTTTCCACTTTTATTCATAGGTTATCCATTCAATTATAGAGATTTTCCATTTTTTGACAAAATATGTTCAAAGTCGTCTGCTGCAGAATTGTCGTATAAGGGAAAGGGTTAAGAAGAACAGGAAGTTTTACACACTACAGAGGTCAATTGACACATTATACCAAATGACTATTAAGGCTTCTTTTTTTACTAAAAAATATGGATCCCAGTTTCCATAAGTCATTGAAAAATACCATTGTTTTACAATACTATCTTCAGTTACAGAACATGACAAATTGATTTACATCCAAACAATGTGGGAGGCAAAATACCCAGCTTTGGGTTCAAATTCATATTTGGATCTGGGATGGGACAGCAGTGGTTTTACTTAACCCCTACCCACATACAGACACTTTCTGACACCTCTGTGAAAGTATTGTGGCAAAACAAGAAATTGCTCATAATAAGCACTTTCTTCTTTTGATACAATGTTTTCAACTCTATATAATACACTAATTAAACTTTCATTTATTGGGGTTTACCATATTTTTAACCAGATGTTTTCAAAGTCATCTGCTTCAAATTTGTTGTATGTGGGAAAGGGATAACATTTTCAAAAATGATTAGTCTTCATCCTTCTATTATAAATATATACAATCTTCTAGTCTTTAGCAGCAGACAACCATTTTCAATTTTAACCCATTCCCATATATAACAAATCTGTATGCAGCAGACGACTTTTAAAACATCTAAGCAAAAAATATGTAAAACCTCAGAAAACTAGAATTGTTTTTGACACAAAAACAGATGTCTCCCCCTCAAATATCTGTCAAAATCTCTCAAAACATTTCAACCTATAAAGCAGACAAAAAATTTGGACAGTATTCAACTTTTAATTACTATTTGATCTTGACCTTGTACAAAGTGGACATGATAGCAAATGGTTTACAATAACACATCTTTTTACTGCAGCTGTAACATTCAAGACTGAAGTATTCCTCAAAACAGTTAACAACTGTTGCTAAACATAAGCAATGGCAAATAAGAACTAAAAATGTTGCTTCTGATAAATATCATCAATTATCATTATGATATTTTCACAAACCATACCGAGTTGGCTACCTGCATATGTAAACGGTTTGAAATATTATGTACATTGTTTCAAAATGTACCTGTATGTGCTGTAGATAAAGGTTTCCTACTGGAGATTCGAATCAGTCTGATCAGATGAAAAGGGGTTGCACTGTTCCAGTCTTGGTTCTGCATACTGACTAAAGTTACATTCTAATTACTATGATTGAGAGCTAACTTAACATTGTTTTTTTCTCTGACAAAACATTATAAAGTTGACAGATAACTTATTACTGTTTTCTCTCTTAGGTAATTGACTAAATTATTTTGAAAACACTTCCGAGTTGTCTTCGAATTATCGAGCGGAAGCAGCCTCGAAATCAGGGCTCAAACATTTGACCTTAAGAGGTGACCTTGACCTTGAACCTGAATGGCCGGGACACAAGTTCTGCACATCATGTTAATGAGCTGAACATGTGACCAAACTTCGGTGAAATCCTTCGCGGCATCTTGGACACGAAATAAAGCCTCAAACCTTTGATCTTCAAGTGTGACCTTGACCCGGGATGGTCGAGACATGGGTTCTGCACATCGCCTTGATGAGGTGAACATGTGACCCAAGTTTCATGAAAATCCTTCAAGCCATCTTTGAGATATGGAGCAGACACGAAATAAAGCCTCAAACCTTTGACCTTCAAGTGTGACCTTGACCTTGAACCAGTATGGTCGAGACATGGGTTCTGCACATCGCCTTGATGAGGTGAACATGTGACCCAAGATTCATAAAAATCCTTCAAGCCGTCTTGGAGATATGGACCGGACACGAAATAAAGCCTCAATCCTTAGACCTTCAAGTGTGACCTTGACCTTGAACTGGTATGGTGGAGACATGGGTTCTGCACATCGCCTTGATAAGGTGAACATTTGATCCAAGTTTCATGAAAATTCTTCAAGCCGTCTTGGAGATATGGAGCGGACACGAAATAAAGCCTCAAACCTTTAACCTTCAAGTGTGACCTTGACCTTGAACCGTATGGTCAAGACATGGGTTCTGCACATCGCCTTGATGAGGTAAACATGTGACAAGTTTTATGAAAATCCTTCAAGCCGTCTTGGAGATATGGAGCAGACACGATTTGGTACAGACAGACAGACATCCAGGACAAAACAATATAATGAAAATAGAATGACTGAAAAATGTTGAAAACATTGTGACAAAAGGAGAAATTGCTCATTTTCAGCTATTTCTCCTTTTATCACAATGGTTTCAAAAGGCGTCAGAAAGCGAAAGGGTTAAGGAGAATCAAGCTAAAACATACAATGAAGTTATTTAATATAATGTCCTTGCCTATCAAATTTGACATTTTGCATTCATCATAGATGAATTTAAATTTCAAATGTTGCAATGCTAAATTACTTTTATGCATTTTGACTGCATAATAATGACATCTAAAACTGTCGGTGACTGTCACTATAAAAACAACATCATTTATTCTCCTATTTGCTAGCATGTAGAAGTCACCAAATTTCTCATCCACTTTTTAATACGCATTCTAATACTCCAAACTTTAAACAAGAGGCCCAAGAGGGCCAGTATCGCTCCACGGCCATAAGGCAAAAATAAAATCTCCAAACAGCCCTGCCCCGTGGTGGCTATTTTTTTTACCAACCACCATGGCTTAAAGGAATCTTGTAGAGTGTCACCAAAGGAATGTTTCTGCAAAATTATTTGAAAATATGCCTGACACTTTCGGAGGAGAAGATTTTTTAAGTTTTCACTATGGTCATATAAGTCAAAATAGCCCCGCCCTCTGGCGGCCATGTTTTTCGACCAATCAATATGGCTTGAAGGAATCTGATAGAGGGTCACCCAATGAACATTTCTACAAAATTATTTGAAAATCGGCTGAACACTTTCGGAGAAGAAGATGTTTTAAGTTTTCACTATAGCTATATAACGCAAAAAAGCCCCGCCCCCTGGCGGCCATGTTTTTCGCCCAATCAACATTTCTTGAAGGAATCTAATTAAGGTTCACACAAGGAACATTTCTACAAAATTATTTGAAAATCGGCCTGACACTTTTGGAGGAGAAGATTTTTTAAGTTTGCTCTTTAGCCATATAGGCAAAATAGCCCCGCCCTGTGACGGCCATGTTTTTTTACCAATCAACATGGCTTGAAGGAATCTGATAGAGGGTCACCCACGGAACATTTCTACATAATTATTTGAAAATCTGCTGAACACTTTTTGAGAAGAAGATTATTTAAGTTTTCACTATAGCTATATAAGGCAAAAAAGCCCCGCCCCCTGGCGGCCATGTTTTTCGCCCAATCAAAATTTCTTGAAGGAATCTATTAAAGGGTCACCCAAGGAACATTTCTACAAAATTATTTGAAAATCGGCCTGACACTTTCGGAGAAGAAGATTTTTTAAGTTCTCACTATTTGTTTCTTTCGGTTGCCATGGAAACCAGAATTTTGAATGGATTAAAAAAATTTGAAGGAATTTAGTAGAGGACATTGAGAGGATGCTTCCCATGAAGTTTCAACCAAATTGGCCAAGTGGTTAGGGAGAAGAAGTCGTTTAAAGGAAAAAGTTAACGCACGCACGCACGCACGGACGCACGACGGACAATTCGCCATGACATAAGCTCGACTGGCTTTCAGCCAGTGGAGCTAAAAACCTGTTTTAAATAAAAGACTATAAATATGTCTGTACAGTCTAGTTATTTTCTCGAAAAAGTAGAAAAAGCAACTTCCGAGTCCAATTATGCAAATGGTTCATCTCTACTGGCCTGTCAATTACAAAAATAGATGATTAAAATATTGTAATTTTACAACCTCAAAATTCAAAATATACTAGTTTTCAAATAATTTAACGGCAGCCACCATCAATAATAGCATATTATGGAAACAGTTCAGAACAAGATTTATTTGTAAAACACTGATGCCCCCCCCGAATGGCAACATCTAGGTCAAAGGTCAAGGAAGCAAGGTCAAAAATGTTGGTACTGACAGAAAGGTCATGTCACAAGGAATACACATGTGAAATATGGTAGCCGTACCTGTTATGGTTCAAAAGAAGTGGTCAAGGTTAAAGTTTTTTTCGACAGACAGACAGACAGGCCAAAAACTAGATGCCCACCGAATCGGAGATTCCGGGGGCATAAAAAGCTTTTCAAGCATTATAAGAATGTTATTATCTTATGAAGTTCAAGTCTGCAATAAAGAGTATGTAGGAATATTTAGAATTAATAACCTTTTCCAACATACAACAAAATTAAAACATCTTAGCAAAAATATGGAAAATCTATTTAAAAGAAAGAATTATTTGAATTATAGCATCACAATTTTGAAAACAATGTGAATATTAGAAAACTTTCTCATTTTGAGCAGCAATTTCACCTTTTCCTGCAATGTTTTCAAAAGTTGTTCCGTTAGAGATGCCCCAAAATGAGTCAGGGGGTTGGTTATACATGGCTTTTATCAGAATATATAACAACAATTTTAAAATTCTCCGGAATGTTACAAAAACAGTTACAGGTTACAATGCAAATGATCTTACATCAGATAAGAATGTTCATCATAAGATGTCTCATCTGTTTTTTTGTTACATTTATGAATAAAAACTGAACATTCAAGCCTTGAAAATATTGTTTAACAAATCCTTTCCCATTTTCAGATGAATGATGTATTAAGCTGCAGCAGATGCTATGTTATCAACAATTACATTTTCATTTTATGAAAGTTTTTTCGTATTTGGAAAAGGGTAAGAACTTCCTCACATACACCAAATTTGAAGCTTTCAAATGCTAAAATAGATACGCAAAACTGTCATAAAATCTGTATACCATCTTGTTATTGAGAATTATTGTGTAAATTAAGTAATATCAAAATTCATTCATGCATGTGGAAGATACAGCCCGGACACGAAATTGGGGACATACTGACAGACTGACAGACGGATGCGAGCAAACCTTTAGACCCCAAACTGGTCCCCGACCGGTGGCCTAACCGGGACTAATAATACTTTCATTTAGAGATTATATACATGGGAAAGGAGTATTCTTAAAAACTTGATATGTCAGTAAAGGTGCTTTAAACGACTGCATACTGCTTTGATAAGACTAGACAGGTTCAAGGGCAGGTAACTCAAAATTATGACTTACACATCTGTAATTCATGGTTATTATGTGTAAAAAGTTTCAGTAAAATATCTTAAACAGGAGGCACAAGAGGCCCAGTATCTCTCCACTGTCATTAGGCAAAAGTCAAAACAAAAACACACCCACCCACATGACAGACAATTCACCATGACATAAGCTTGCAACTGGCTTTCAGAGCTAAAATTAAAGAAGACATTATCTCTGACGGACTAACAAGCCAACACAATAATTTCAGTATGCCCCCACAAACTTTGTCTGCAGTGGTTTTTAACCCTTTCCCACATACACCACATTTGCAGCAGACTACTTTGAAAACGTCTACATGTGGGAAAGGGTTAAATGATGGATCAAATATTTTCAACTGAATGATATGTCAATCAACGTAACATAAGAAAAGATTAACATTAACATTGAAAGTCAGGTATTGAATAATTGAGATTGTTTCTGCCAAACAAATTCCGCCTAATATCAGATTCTGATCGCTTCAAATTGATTTAATAACCCTCTCTTCTTTAGAAGTCTGTAATTACTTTGCAGAAAACATCTCAAAAGCTTTATAAGAAAAATATTTTTTTAAACAATACTTTATACAGTTCATAATATTCTTTCATTTTCGGCATTTAAAACATTCCACAGCAGACAGTTTTGAAAATATCCAGGCAAAATATTGAATAAGAGGACCATGACGGTCCTGTATCGCTTATGCCCCGGTCACACATTCACGGATCGGGCGCCGGATTAGCCACGGATACGATCCGGCATCATTCGTGGCAATCTGTAATGGTCCGTAGCTGTCCGTATTGTATCCTGGGTCAATCGTAGTAAGTACTTGTATATCCGTGACAATTTTTGAGCATGTTCAAAAATTACCCAAGGATCAGACAACCGTAGTACATCCTTCCTGATCCGTATTAGAACGTACTTATCCGTTGTAGTCCGTAATAAACCGTACTTATTCGTAGTACATCCCCGGACTCAAGTCGCCAAGGATCGGTACGGTTAGTTACGGTGAACAACGTACTTGTACGGTTACACCACGGATTAGCCAAGGATACAATACGGTTTATTACGGCTTTGTCACGGATCAGCATGATCGCACTACGTTCTATTAGGGATTACCAAGGTTTCTCAAGGATTCCTACGGGTTACTACGTGACATCACAGTATGATACGGCTTACTACGGTCCACTAAAGTTTATTACGGATTATATCATCTAGGTGTTACCCCCCGTTCTGTCACCAGACTTCTGTATAAATACTTCCAGTTTATAGGGCCCTACTTCATATCTATTTCATCCAAGAAGTCTACGTCTAACAACAACCAACGTAAACAACCAACAAATGAGGCTGGCACTTAACTGGTTGGACCTGGACATTGATATGGCACAAAATGCCAGGGCCATGGTGGAGCTGCTTGGGGACAGACTGAGAGTTGACCGGAAACAGAAGAGATGGTCTACCGGGCCTTGATGTATGGCTTCAGGGACGTATACGAGACCATAATTGCAACATATGCTGGGGATGTTATCGACACTCCTACTGAGCCTGAACAACGCCATTGAAAGGGGTTTAATCGGCATCCCACCAGCAGCCCCCCTTCCCGGTGACGACAGACCGATGTCTTACTATATCATTGCAGACGATGCATTTGGCACGAACACCTGCCAAAGCCCTACTCCAGACGGGGTCTTGCCAATGACGAGAGGATCTTCAACTACCGCCTCTCGAGGGCCAGACGAGTTGTGGAAAATGCATTTGGTATCCCTGCAAACAGATTCCGGTGTTTGCTCTCCGTAATGTTGCAGGACCCTGATACACTACATGCCATAGTCCTCGCCTGTGTGTGCCTTCACAACATCATGAGGGTCAGATATTCTGGTGAAGAGAACCCTCTTATGGATCAAGAGGATGTTAACCACAACCTCATCCCCGGAGCCTGGAGAGAGGGTGTTAACATGGACGATGTGCAGAACACCAGGGGTGGCAACTTAGACACTTTGGAAGCGAAGCAGCAGAGGCTGTACCTTAAACACTACGTTAATTCACCTTTCGGGGCGGTGCCATGGCAGAATAGGATGGTATAAAAGATTATACTTCAGGACGGTCGAATTGTGTTGGATATTTACAGATCATGTTTTTTTAATATCAACTTTTTATTTCTGTCTTTATTTCTCACTTTATGAATTTGAAACAGAATATACTTGAACAATAAAAATTGGAAAAAAATAGATGAAAAATATTAAAGTTGAACTCTTAAAATTGAAGTGAAATAAAGTACATGTATATTTCAAAATTAAGAATATTTTAATTCACTGCAACATTATAGTTCAACTTTAATATTTTTCAACTGTTTCGACTTTTATTGCTCAGTGGACTTCGAACCGGAGGTTTCGGGTTCGATCCTCGGCCGGAGTGTCCTTAGGCCTGAAGTTGTGGAATGAACACGCGAGCGCGGGATTTTATGTATATCGCAGCAGGTCCGTGGCGCTTCGTGAGAGTCCGTACTTATCCGTGCCAGACCGTTCTAATTCGTGCTAACCTGTACTAAAATCGTAGCGAACCGTTGTTAATACGCCGTGACACGTGTCATTCCGTACTAAACCGTACCAAACCGTACTGAACCGTAGCAATCTGTATCACTCCCCGTTGTCAACTAGCCCATTTTCTGCATTATCCTTGGTTGATCCGTCAAAACCCGTAGTCAAACCGTGGTGCATCCGTAGCGGACCACGGATATAGTCTTTTCTGGGGTCATCCGTGAGTTTCCATCCGTAGTGGATCCGGCAAGACGATCCGTGAATGTGTGACCGGGGCATTACCGGAGATCTATTGGTTCCCTTTCCCACCAATAGACGCATTTTGACATATCTGCAGCAGACGACTCTTGAAAGCATTGAAGCAAAAGGTGAAATTGCTCAAAACAAGCAATTTCTCCTTTTGCCACAATGTTTTCAACTGTATTCAGTAATTATACCTTCATTTATAGAGACTTTTCATATTTTATACTATATGTCTTCAAAGTCATCTGCTGCAGTTAACGGTTGACCCTTTCCCTCATACGACAATTCTGCAGCAGACGACTTTGAACATATTTTGTCAAATAATGGAAAATCTCTATAATTGAATGGATAACCTGTGACTAAAAGTGGAAAACATTGTGACAAAAGGAGAAATTGCACGTTTTGTGCAATTTCTTCTTTTGTTACTATGTTTTAAAAAAGCCGTCTGCTGCAGAGGCGTCAGAAAGCGTCTATATGAGGGAAAGGGTTAAGAAAGAAAGAATGATGTCAATTATTTTTTCTTTTTTAAGTTATATCAGCAAATTACCACTGCTGTGAAACTATTTTGAGATCGGACCTGTTGTTTTAGAGAAGATGATTTGAACGGACGATGGAAGAAGAGTTATTACAATAGCTAACCTTGAGCACTTCATGCTTAACCCTTTCCCTCATACCGACACTTTCTGATGCCTCTGCAGCAGACGACTTTCAAAAACATTGTCGCAACATAAGAAATTGCTCATTATGCATTCAACTCTTTTCAATAATGACCATTCATAATATAAGAGATATTTCACATTCTTTCCAAGATATTTACAAAATAGACTGCTGCAGATTTGCTGTACGTGGTTAAGGGTTAAGTGAGGTAAAAATCTAAAAATGTCAGCTACAGAAGTGTCTGCAATTGAGAAAGGATGTTTTCATTTTTACTCATTAAGACCCATTTCAACATTTGTTTCCAGTTAACCAGTTCACCTAACCATTGTGTTTTCTGGCTGTCTTGCAACACACAACATTTTTCAAAGGCAACTGAAACCGTTCTCATTTAGACTATTCTAGTTGATTGGTGGGAGATGGGTGATGCAAGGAACCAGCACTTATATCATCAGAAAGAATGGACGGACAAGCCAGGATACAAACTGGATTTATATCTCTCCTTCTTACCCACTGAGCTAATTAAGGGCTCCACTCATTTCAATTAAAGAAAATGTAGTAATTATTGTATCTGCAATTGAAATGGTGTAAAGATATATTTATATTCATAATTAACAATTTCTCCAGTTGCCATAATGATTTAAACATGATTCAATAATTATACTTTCATTTATAAAGATTGTCCTTAGATATTTTGTCTATGTTGCAGAGTAATTTTTGTAAGTGAGAAAGGATCATTGGTGCATGGACAGAGTAATTGTTGTAAGTAAGAAAGGATCATTAGTGCATGGATGGACAGGACAGAGTAATTGTTGTAAGTAAGAAAGGATCATTAGTGCATGGACGGACAGGACAGAGTAATTGTTGTAAGTAAGAAAGGATCATTAGTGCATGGATGGACAGGACAGAGTAATTGTTGTAAGTAAGAAAGGATCATTAGTGCATGGATGGACAGGACAGAGTAATTGTTGTAAGTAAGAAAGGATCATTAGTGCATAGATGGACAGGACAGAGTAATTGTTGAAAGTAAGAAAGGATCATTAGTGCATGGATGGACAGGACAGAGTAATTGTTGTAAGTAAGAAAGGATCATTAGTGCATGGACGGACAGAGTAATTGTTGTAAGTAAGAAAGGATCATTAGTGCATGGATGGACAGGACAGAGTAATTGTTGTAAGTAAGAAAGGATCATTAGTGCATGGACGGACAGGACAGAGTAATTGTTGTAAGTAAGAAAGGATCATTAGTGCATGGACAGAGTAATTGTTGTAAGTAAGAAAGGATCATTAGTGCATGGACGGACAGGACAGAGTAATTGTTGTAAGTAAGAAAGGATCATTAGTGCATGGATGGACAGGACAGAGTAATTGTTGTAAGTAAGAAAGGATCATTAGTGCATGGACGGACAGGACAGAGTAATTGTTGTAAGTAAGAAAGGATCATTAGTGCATGGATGGACAGGACAGAGTAATTGTTGTAAGTAAGAAAGGATCATTAGTGCATGGACGGACAGGACAGAGTAATTGTTGTAAGTAAGAAAGGATCATTAGTGCATGGATGGACAGGACAGAGTAATTGTTGTAAGTAAGAAAGGATCATTAGTGCATGGACGGACAGGACAGAGTAATTGTTGTAAGTAAGAAAGGATCATTAGTGCATGGATGGACAGGACAGAGTAATTGTTGTAAATAAGAAAGGATCATTAGTGCATGGACGGACAGGACAGAGTAATTGTATTAAATGAGAAAGGATCATTGATGCATGGACGGCCGGACAGACATTCCTTACGAAGTTGAGACTATAACCCCTTACCCACACGCCTCTGCAGCTAACAATATCTGAAAACATTATTGCACATGGAAGAATTGCTCATGATTAGCAATTTCACCTTTTGCCACCATGTTTTCAAATCTTTTCAATAACGTTTCCATTAGTTTGCCTAGGATTTTTGTATGTGAGAAAGGAGGGTTTAAGGGTGTTAAATGATGGACAAGGATCTAATGACATAAAGGATGCTTGGTAAATTAAATGATATTGGTTGCACCTAATTGACTTTAATTTTCTTACCTGTCAGACTGATCACCAATTACTTTAACGTCTTTCCCACATACGAATAGATTTTGATGCAGACTGTAGCAGACGGCTTTTGAAAACAATATTGTAAAAAGAGAAATCACTCATAATGAGCAATATCTCCTTTCGCCAAAACATTTTCTAATCTTTTTCAATTTTAATTATGTTTTCATTTATATGCATTAACACCAAACAACATTTGAAACGTAGCAAAAGAAGAAATTGCTCATAATGAGCAACTTCTCCATTTGCTACAATGTTTCCAATTTATTATTCTGTTATTTATAGATATTTCAACAGTTTTATAGATATTTTCAACAATTTTCACAAAGTTGTTTGCAAAGGCATCTGCTGCAGATTTGTTCTATATGGTTAAAGGATTAATCCCAGAATGTTAAAGGTTAATTTTAAAACATGCTAAAGAAAAATCTCTTACATTTGACATGTCAAGGTAAGGAATATTATGTAACCTCTACCTGTAGATGTTATACAAAAGTGTTTCAAGGAACACATGAATCGCTAGCTAGTTTGTCAGTAAGTGAAAACATGACAGATGGACGGACAGACAGAAGAAGGAGATTTGATCCCTAAGTGTGTACCCGTAAGGCACTGCATAAAGACACGAAAAAATCATATGCGAAATCAGTGACAAAAGAATGTGCCATCATGCATATGCCAATAGGAAACGCCCCTGTATGTATTCTGATCTTGCATCAAATGCATTCATACAACATGTTTTTTACAAATTAACCCTTTACCACATGCAAGCAATCTTTAGCAGAAGAATTTTAAAAATCAAGAGTTGAAAACATTGTAGCTAGTGGAGAAAATGCTTATTATGAGGAATTTCACATTTGGACACACAATATTCAAAAGTTGTCTGCTGACAGAGGAGTCAGAAAGTGTTTGTTTGTGGGAAAGGTTCAAGCAATGTTAAGATACAGTCACACCGAAGCCGGACCCAACACAGAGCACCCAGGATTAACACGGAACACCCCGGATAAAGAGATATCTTGATCAGGGATGATCCTGGATGACATTGAGTCGAAAACATCATCACCCCGGACCAAACACAGCACCACAACGGATGAACACAGAGCCAACACGGATCTGACCTGGTACCACCACAGACTGTCCCGGAATGACCCAGACCCAACACAGACCGCACCTGACCCAACACGACAGGCTGGATAGCCCAGGATCGACACGGTGCCACTACAGACCGACCCGGATGACCTCGGCAATTTTAAACAGTTTAAAATTGCCGCGGGTGGGGTCCCGGACCATGAAAGATCATCCAGGATCATCCCGGATAAGGCCTGACCAAATCGACCAAATTTCAGTCTGGTAGGTCGTCGGGACTGGGTCTTTATCAAGGAACAATAATTCGTAACACATGATTGTTATCATTGAGAATCAATTTACTTTTGAAACTGTGAACAGTTGAGATTTTTGGAAACGGTATCCCTATCATAGAAAAAACTGTTTTCAAATATTAAGATGCCATAGACATGATTGCTGTAATTTCTGAAGATATCAAAGAAAATTCCTCAGTTGTACTTAATTAGTTGCATGTTTGTTTCTTATGCAAATTGTCATTTCCCAGTTCAAATTGCCTTTGGAAATAAATAAAACAGTCGGCTGTTTTGCCAAACATTATGATATACTTCATGTTGCTGTTTTCATGGTTGTGTTATAATGAAAACATTTCTGTTTTAAGTGCCAGTAAGAACAGTTAAGTTAACTTCGGTATCTACAGAATCATCTGGTAATTTCTTTACTCTTTCACATACAACAAATATGCAGCAAACAACTCTGTTTTTTTCACAAATAACAGTTTTATTACCAAATAGAGTTGAAAACATTGTGGCAAAAGGAGAAATTGCTCAGCATGAGAAATTTCTCCCTTGGTCAAATTGATAACATAAGTTGCCTATAGCAAATGCATCAAAATCTATTTTATGGTAAAAACTGAATGCCCAAGAAGGTTTTGTTGTACTTGATACATTGTCCAGTCATCAATGATAACCAAGTGTTACACATTGAATAATCTACGGTTGCCTATATTCCTATAATAAACTGAATAATCTACGGCTGCCTGTACTTTTCCTATAATAAACTGAATAATCTATGATTGCCTGTATTCATATAATAAACTGAATAATCTATGGTTGCCTGTATTCCTATAATAAACCGAATAATCTATGGTTGCCTGTACTATTCCATTATAAACTGAATAATCTATGGTTGCCTGTAATAAACTTGATTATTGACGGTTGCCTGTACTATTCCTTCAATAAACTGAATAATCTATGGTTGCCTGTTCTATTCCTTTAATAAACTGAATAATCTATGGTTGCCTGTTCTATTCCTTTAATAAACGGAATAATCTATGGTTGCCTGTTCTATTTCTTTAATAAACTATCTATTTGGTCAATTGAGACAACAGGTCAAACTTTATTTATATCTTCAATAACATAAATAAATAAATGTTGACAACTTTTGAAGCCACATAATTTTCTTATAATACTGGTTGCAAGGATATTTATTGCACGAAAACAATAAGCATGATCTGCATGCAGTGAAATTCAGTTTGAATGCGCTTCCTTTTTGTATCAGTTATAGAGGCATGGGTGTTATATTAGTAGGGATCGATGCATGGGTGTTATATAAGTAGAGATACAGTTGTTATTCTTTATCGTAAAAAAATACTTTTTTGGTCTTAAATGAGATTTAAACCCTCCCTGTCACACCATTCTTTACACAACAAATGAAAATCAATCTTTCACCAAGATAAATCTCATTTTTTTTTTTTAAATTTTGTCAAAAGAAACGGCTTAGAGCTGGATCACATGTTGGAATCAGGCGTGGTTGAGTGGTTCCCTTGACCAAGGCAAATTTCCTAGCCTAGTACTTGTTTGTTTACCCAGGGATCATAAATAAGTGAACTGTCGCAGTGATAAAACTGAAATAATGTTGAAAAAGGCGTAAAAGCCAAGTAAATCATATCAAACATGTTGGAACACTGACACTGAAGGCTTTGGTGAGAACTATGTGTATGCACAGGCTCTGTAAGCATATGCAAGAAGATCTCAAATCACCAATACTAGAAAACATTTTTAACCCTTTCCTACATACAGATGCTTTCTGCCACCTCTCCCGTCTGTAGCTTTTCTGGGGACTCTTAACAGAAAATACAAAAATACACGGAAAATACAGGGAAACCTGGAAATGGTCAGAATACTCCGGGGTCCACGGAACTATTCCAGGGTGTTCACAGAACCGTTCCAGCGTGACCATGGAACCATTCCGGGTTTTTCCATGGAATTTCCGGGTTGTCCACTTAAATGTACTGGATTTTCCATGGAAAGTGACAGATTATCCCAAAGTATCCCTGGAAAGTTATCTGAATACTCCGGGGATTTTCCGGGGATTTTAGTAAGGGTCCCCGGAAAAGCTACAGCCAGGTAATGACCACACAACTTTTAAAAACATTTTGGCAAAAGGAGATAACTGCTAATACTTTTGCCGCCATGTTTGCAACTCAAATTAATCATTATACTTTCATTTAAAGCGTTTTTTAATATTTTATCTAGATGTTTTAAAAGTCTTCTGCAGCACTTTTGTTGTATGTGGGAAAGGGTTAACTGAGATGATTGATGCATACTGGGCATCGAACATCTGTAAGACACATGTACATGTGTTGTTATTTCAGTCAGATGACAGTACTGAGTATCAGGACAAGATTGAATGACAATTATTCCTGATGTATGTTAATCATTGGATTTTTATCTCACAGTAAACAAATAACTGACATTTTTTCTCCCATTTATCACATTTACTACATTTTTTGCCTTTATCATGTTCACTTCCTGTCAGGTATATGCATCATCAATGACAAAATAACTGAGCATTGTAATTGTTAACTTGAAAAGAATTACATTTGGCATTATGAGACAGCTCTAAGGACAAATTACAAAGTTTTCAGAGTTATCTTATTAAAAAACCAAATAAAGAATGAATTAAAGAAATTGAAATGAAATCTGCACAAAGTAAATAATTTTAAGACTAAATGGAAATGATGTATAGTATCTAATCAAGCCAACAGAGAAACTAATTATTTTTCGTAAATTAAATTTGGAGAAGAAAGAAACAAATCTAAACATTTTTAGTACAAAAATGCCTGTGCAATATTGCTGCAATCTTTTGAGATTAAATTATACAATATCTAATAAATACATTGATGCCAAAGATAAGCAAACTTTCACAGGTGCCCATGAGAAGATAAAAGTCTTGCAAAAAAGAATACCCGAAAAAGAATTCACTGAACAAATTACTTCCAATATCATTAACCGTTTTCCAGACATAAAATACATTTAGACACATTTATGTTAATTGAGAAAGTTTTTTTCTTTTCCCAAAATGTTTTCAATCTGTATTGAAACTATAATTCCAGTTTTTAAGATAGACTTAGATGGTTTATCCCTTACACTCAAATAACAAATCTGCAGCAGATACCTTTGAAAAACATCTAGGAAAAGTATGGACAATCTCTAAAGAGGAATGTACGATTATCAAAAAGAGTTTAAAACATTGTTGCAAAAGGAGAAATTGCTCATAATGAGTAATTTCTCCTTTGCCATAATGCTTTTAAAATATCAAAATGCATCTGCATGGAAAGGGTAAACAACTCTCTTAAACTATTATATTAGGTAAATAGTTACCTATGATGTGGTTTTTCAGACTCTTCCTTACTGACCACATCTGTTAAACTAAATGAGAAATCATCAGAAGAAAACCATAATGGGAAAACAGCCTGATTCGTTTATAAGGCGACTACATCAATAGCCTAGAAATCCAAAAACTTAAACATTATAAGATACAGTGTTGGATAATTAGAGAAAGTGCATTAATTAGATTATATTTTCTTGAAAGGACTTCTGAAATAATAATGTATAATTCAGAATAACCTGTAAATTATGATAGCTGATAAAAAATGCATTATTGAATCAGGCAAAACTTTATATATATTTTGTCATGTGCCATACATGCTCTGTAACTAGTAGATTCATCCCTGATTTCTGACAAGACTTAGTGTTTACTTGTGTTTACTAAATATTCATAGATGCTAAGCAAACAGTGTAGACCAAGATTAGACTGCAAAAATGTATAGGCTGATCTTTGTCTAGATTGTTAGAAATTGTGGAATTAAGATCAGCATTACAGAAAAGGTAAATGTTGTTTAATTAACCCTTTAGACAATGCAGACACATTCTGACACCAATTGAAACAGGCGTGTCTTTAACAGGAGTTGCAATAGAATTGATTGATTTGGGTTTAACCCTTTCCCTCATATAGACGCTTTCTGACGCCTCTGCAGCAGACGGCTATTTGAAAACATAGTGACAAAAGAAGAAATTGCACAAAACGTGCAATTTCTCCTTTTGACACAATGTTTTCCACTTTTAGTCATAGGTTATCCATTCAATTATAGAGATTTTCTATTCTTTGACAACGTTTGTTCAAAGTCGTCTGCTGCAGAATTGCTCTATGTGGGAAAGGGTTAACACTTTTTCAAACAATTGTTCAGTCATATCACATATTCTTGAACCATGTGTTCAGTCATATCACATATTCTCGAACCATGTGTTTCCTGGCTTTCTCACACAAGTCTTCAAAGCTCTTTAGAGGCGACATGTTGGGAGGTAATACTGTCTACTATATATATATACGGCTGCCATTTACTGGTATGTACGAAAACTAATGCCTACTTCTTCATTCTTTGAATCTACTTTTAACACTTTCCTACATACAGATGCTTTCTGGCGCCTCTGCAGCAGACAACTTTTGAAAACATTCTGACAACTGAGAAATTGCGCTAAACGAGCATCTCCACCATTCGCCACAATATTTTCAACTTTACTCAATATCTATACTTTCATTTAAAGAGATCTTTCCAATTTTTGCCAAAATGTTTTCTGCTGCAGATTTGTTGTATGTGGGAAAGGGTTAGAGTTCCAAAAGACATATTAAATAGATTGAAAGTCGAGGTCAATATTCTCTATTTTGGGTCAATAGTCATTAGCGAAGAAGAATAGTTTTTCACCATTGAACTCAAAAGGATGAGTAAATAGCTGTTCCATTATATAAATAGCTGTTCTATTATATATCTTCATGAAAAACGCATATTTTAACTAGTTTATTTATTACATTGCTGTTTTCATTTTAATTGGGTAAATTTATGTAACATAAATGTAGATTCTAACATAAACACAGGATTATTATTGTAAATGCAGGAAGAATGCATAATCATTATAATCCATAAACACATTGAACAAGCAAATTCATGAAATTTATATCCCCCGCTTGCAGGAAATATTGTAGGAATAAAGTCCGCCGAAAGTGACGATCGAACTTGGCCTAGCTGTTAAGGCATTTAACCTTGTTACAAGTTTGAAAAACAAGATGCCCATGAGGGCCTATGCTCTACTGGGATGGTTCTTTGGTCATTTTCAATCCAGAGCATCTATGTATGGTGAAGATCGGATAGTAAATGGAGGCTCTATTGTGTTCACAAGCTGTTTTATAGCAATTTTGACAATTTCAAGGGCCATAATCCAGTCTGCATGGGCGGATCTGGCTGGTTGGCAAAAGGAACCTAGCTCTCATCAATATTTAACTACTATCTAAGTTTGGTGAAGATCGGAGAGTAAATGGAGGCTCTATATATATTGTGTTCACAAGCTGTATTATAGCAATTTTGACAATTTCAAGGGCCATAATCCAGTCATGCAAGAGCACATCTGGCTGGTTTTCGAAAGGCACCAAACTCTCATCAGTATTTAACTACTATCTAAGTTTGGTGAAGATCAGATAGTAAATAGAGCCTCTATTGTGTTCACAAGCTGTATTATAGCAATTTTGAGAATTTCAAGGGCCATAATTCAGTCTTGCATGGGCGGATCTGGCTGGTTTGCAAAAGGAACCGAGCTCTCATCAATATTTAACTACTATCATAGTTTGGTGAATGGCGGATAGTAAATGGAGGCTCTCATAATTGTGTTCACAAGCTGTATTATAGCAATTTTGACAATTTCAAGGGCCATAATCCAGTCTTGCGTACGCGGATCTAAATGGTTTGCGAAAGGAACCAAGCTCTCATGGATACCTAACTACTGTGTAAGTTTGGTGAAGATCAGATAATAAATGGAGCCTCTATTGTGTTCACAAGCTCTATTATAGCAATTTTGACAACTTCAAGGGCCATAATCCATTCTTGCATGGGCGGATCTAGCTGGTTTGCGAACAGAACCAAGCTCTCATGGATATCTAACTACTGTATAAGTTTGATTGAGATACAATCAAAATTAAAGTCTGTATCGCGTTCACAAGCTGTATTAGAGCAATTTTGACAATTTCAAGGGCCATAATCCAGTCTTGCATAAGCGGATCTAGCTGGTTTGCGAAAGGAACCGAGCTCTCATAGATATCTAACTACTGTATAAGTTTGTTGGAGATACAATCAAAACTGAAGACTTTATCGCGTTCACAAGCTGTATTATAGCAATTTTGACAATTTCAAGGGCCATAATCCAGTCTTGCATGGCCGGGTCTGGCTGGTTTGCAAAAAGAACCAAGCTCTCATGGATACCTAACTACTGTGTAAGTAAATTTTGCATGGATCCCAAACATTTGAAGGAATTCTGGTGAGGTCATTGAGAGGATGCTTTATGTGAAGTTTCATCCAAATTGACCCACTGGTTACTGAGGAGAAGAAGTTGACGCACGACGGACGACGGACTCCGGACAAAAGGAGATCACAATAACTCACCTTGAGCAAAGCTCAGGTGAGCTAAAAACGGTTCACATTTGTGGCAGTTATTGCATGGAAACAGCAACAAACGACATTTTTTGTTAATTAAGGGGCCATAACTCCAACGAATCAAGTCCGCCGAAAGTGACGATCGAACTTGGCCTAGCCCTTAAGGCATTTAACCTTGTTACCAAGTTTGAAAAAAAACCAGTTCACATTTGTAGCAGTTATTGCACGGAAACAGCAACAAACGACATCTTTTGTTAAATAAGGGGCCATAACTCCACCAAATAAAGTCCGCCAAAAGTGACGATCGAACTTGGCCTATCCGTTAAGGCATTTAACCGACGGACAGATGGACGGACAGACAGACGGACAAACCAAATTAATAACCCCCCTCTTTTTCTTCGAAAAAGCGGGGGATAATAAAGCATTAATGTTCCAGATTTCCAGGTGCATCATTTGCACTATAACAATGCACTATTGCACTCGCCTACTGCCTCCCATAGTTGATATTGACAGTTCCATAATTTACAAGATTGAATGGCAGTGCATTTGATTGTTGGAATGGAGCATATAATCCAATGTTCATAGTTGTGTCATTCCTGAAGTTTGGCAAGTAAAGCGCCGTAACGACACAGATGAACTATTGACTCGAAAATGAACTATTGGAACTGAATTTTAGAATAAAAGCGAAAAGGAGTCAAATAGTCATTTTATATTGAATCACAGATGACTGCTTCTTGTCCAATCAAATACTTTGATTCATGGTAGGTATATCATAATAGATAATTATATTCCTGGGTTGTTTGATGAAACTAATAAAGATGGCATGCCAATTAATCAGAATGTAATCTCACGTAATTAAGCAGGAACAGCAGGTTGTCAAATACAACAAGATCCAAATTTAATGTTTGTGAAAAGACGCATTTTGACACATATATATCTATAATAAATATTAACTTGAATTTATAAAGATTTTCAATATCTTTGCCACGATCATTTCTCAGTTAGATTTATTGTATATGGGTAATAGGGTTTAACCCTTTCCCTCATACGACAATTCTGCAGCAGACGACTTTGAACATGTTTTGTCAAAAAATAGAAAATCTCTATAATTGAATGGATAACCTATGACTAAAAGAGGAAAACATCGTGGCAAAAGGAGAAATTGCTTGTTTTGAGCAATTTCTTCTTTTGTCACTATGTTTTCAAAAAGCTGTCTGCTTCAAAGGCGTCAGAAAGCGTCTATATGAGGGAAAGGGTTAAAGCTTTTATAGATCATTTCATTTATTTCTAATGAAAAATCCAAAAACATTTAGAAAAGGGATTGATTGCTAACGTCAGTTTTGAATAACATTTTATGATATTTTGGTGCATTGAAATGTACATGGTATTAGTGCATATAATTACCTGCACATTTTAAAAGCCCATTCAGAATCTTTGTTTCTGCCAAACTATTCCTTTAGTTGTAATGAAAGACCATGAAATGAGGGTGTAGCCCAACATAAAACAACAGGAGATCTCAATTCAGTGTGCATGTTGTGCACAAAGGTAGCAGAAAGAAGTCTATGGCCTTGATTGCTAAGATAATTATTTTTTCTATATTTTACAAAAACTGTATGGCGAAGTAAGAAAATAAAATAACCGCTCCATATCAACACTGTTCACAATCCAGTCATTCAGGGCAACTACAAAATCTTCTAAAAGGAAGTTAGAACACTAATTAGGCTGTAGGTATGAGTTGGTGCGCTTATTCAGATTTTCAATTAATGGTCACAATTTTATGTAGGTTATTTTTCTGTCATTGAATCTGAGAAATTATTATATTAGTTGTTTTTTTTTTTTCTATTTCTAATTAAATCTTTTTTATATAAGTGAGATAATTTGGATCTTTGAATTTGCCATGGCTGAATGGTTAGCGTTTCAAATTAAAAGTGTCCTGGAGTAATAATGGAGTGACGCTATAGGCATGGCACAATTCCAAGCCTTAGTCTAGTACTGGTTAGTCAATTATCCCTTTCCCTCATATAAACGCTTTCAGACGCCTCTGCAGCAGACGGCTTTTTGAAAACATAGTGACAAAAGAAGAAATTGCACAAAACATGCAATTTCTCCTTTTGCTACAATGTTTCCCACTTTTAGTCATAGGTTATCCATTCAATTATGGAGTTTTTATATGTTTTGACAAAATACGTTCAAAGTCGTCTGCTGCAGAATTGTCTTATGAGGGAAAGGGTTATGGAATCATGGATAACTGTTCTGTAAATTGCCACAATATAAATAAATACTGTTGAAAATGGCAGAATACTCAAATACAATGAATAAGACCACTTGGTCACAAGACCATTTCTTCCGCGTATTATTTGAAAACTTGGTAAACTTTTCCCATTCAGTTGCAGACCTATTTTGAAAACGTTGTGACAAAAGGAAAGTTGCTCACATAAGATCATTGCCGGGAAGTTTTCAAAGTTGTATGGTGCAGAATGGTTTTATGTGAGAAAGGATTATTATATAACACAAGCATGCAGTCCTTAAAAACTCAGTGGAACTTTGTATTCAAGACCATCACAAGAATGTTTGAAGGAACACATGTGTCACAACTAATATGTTGGTAAATCTGCTAGACTGACATAGGACAAAAATGTGATCCCCTCTGTGTCACCCCGCTAATGTTATATAACCTAATTGTTAAATCCCATTTAAGATGTAGTAGCCTTAGTAACTATATATACTTTATCCAGACTTCTAAGTTCAAAGCACCTTAAAACAGTCAATATGAGCATTTAAAATGAAGTTTTTAGAGTAAAACATATTTTTATTAGAAAATACTTACCAGTCATTTAATACCTGATATATAAGCCCCTAGCACTTAACTCATCCAGAAAATTGATCGCGCCCAGCGTATCCCTCACGTCCGTGTGATATACACGGTTGCCGGCAAGCACCGGCCTACGTGACCCACGTGCCACTTTTAATTTACCGTAAGTGTTGGGTGACGACGCGGGGTTGGGAGGCGGGACTGTGAAATGACTGGTAAGTATTTTCTAATAAAAATATGTTTTACTCTAAAAACTTCATTTTTATGTCAAAAATACGTTACCAGTCATTTAATACCTGATGACTTTGCAGCATCGGCCGGGAGGATCGTCCAACACTTCGTCATCAGAGATGTAGCACCATGTAATTTATTTGTCATTTTAACGTAGTACTGAACACAACAGCTTATAAAGTCGGAAATTGGATTAAAGGAATATTTAATCTGATGTGAACTTTATTGTTGTGTTAAATGAATATTTAGCGAACAACTCGCTGTGACGCCACAAGTGGGCCCAGAGAATACAAATTATCTGACTGAGAAGACATGGAACGCAGATAGAACGATGAAAACGTGGACTGCGATTTCCATACTGCAGCATGCATAATGTCCTCTAAAGGAACGTTGTTGGTAAAGGCCCAACTAGCAGAAAGAGCGCGAACCTCATGCGGACGAACCTGAAGCAATGAGAGATCGGCGAGTGACAGATCTTTGTACGCTAACTTAATAGTAGATGATATCCAGCGAGAAATAGTAGCTGCTGAAATATCATTACCTCCTATAAGAGGAAGAAATAATCTCTTCCTAAGACCCCTTGCCCCGTCAACCCTCTTAAGATAATACTTAAGAGATCTGACGGGACAAAGGAATCTGTCGGGATCAGAAGGCCCACAGTTTGCAGAGAGACTGGGAACTGTAATGGCTTCCGGAAGAACCGACGGTAACTGATTCTTTGCCAGAAAACCAGGCTGACAAAGTAGCGAGAAGGAGCCGTCGGATTCATTGAACCTGGCGTACCCCGACTCTACAGATAGTGCGTGTAACTCACTCCTACGCCTAGCGGTCGCAAAAGCGAGTAGAAACACTGTCTTGTAAGTCAAGAACTTAATAGACGCAGACGCAAGAGGCTCATAGGGAGCTTTCGTAAGTGACCTAAGAACACAAGACAAATCCCATTTCGGAGTTAAACTCCTGGAAACAGGTTTGTCTAGCTCGAAAGAACGTATAAGTTCAGAGAGAAATGGATTTGAACCAATGCTCTCTCCCCCTTTGAACTTAAGAGTATTCGATAGCATAGAGCGGTATCCTTTAACCGTACTAACAGCCAGATGCTTTTCCTCAAAGAGGAAAAGAAGAAAATCGGCAATCTGAGTTATAGAGGGACACTCATGATTGACCGATCTTGCACCACACCAATCTGAGAAGATCGCCCACTTCGAATCATAGACAATTCTAGTGGACTGTCTCCTTGATTCTGCGATGCGAGAGGCAACTTTGACAGAAAAGCTTCTCTCTCGGATTGAACGCTTGATAAACTCCAAACGTGAAGGTGTAGCATTGCCGGGTTGGGATGAAGACGCCGACCCGGTTGCTGAAACAGGAGGTCGTCTTGAAGAGGAAGACGTACCGGTTGTGCCGAGAGGCAGGCCAGGAGATCGTTGAACCACGATCTCTGGGGCCAGAATGGTGCTATCAACAGTATTCTGCACTGTTGAGAGCGTAGTACTTTCTGAAGTACGATTGGGACTAGAATGAACGGGGGGAACGCATACCCGAATAGACGGTTCCAATCGAGGGTCAGTGCGTCCACTGCCCAAGCTGCAGGATCGTACATTGGCGACACATAGAGTGGAAGCCGATGATTGGCTCTGGTGGCGAAAAGATCCACCAGAGGTGTTCCGATCTGCATGAACACAGAGTTTACCACACTCTGGTTCAGAGTCCATTCCGCCGGTAGAATCATGAATCAGACTTCTGGCCCGTGGAAGACGGTTGTTTTGGCGCGAAGGCCTTAACATCCTGCTTTTGCTTCTTGGCAAGGGGAGGTTTCCTAGCCTTACCCCCTTTTCCAGATGGCGCCGAGCGCTTCTGGCTCTGTGCAAAAGCATTCGCTGCATTCGCCGAGAGGCGTCTGGACTGTTCTGCTGAATCAGAAACAGTCACCGCAGCTATTCTTCCACCGAAGAGGAGATCGGAAGCTAGAGGAGCAGCTCTCAGTTTGTCCTTGCTTTCTTGAAGCAGCAAGGAGGATTTGGCTAACGCCGCATCTCTCCTTGCGGACAGCATCTCTGTGGCGTTCTGAAGATTCAGAGCCATGAGATGCCTATTGCCCGTATCAAAAGCTTCCAGAATTCTGTTAGCACCTCTGCTAGAGACATTCTCCTCTTTTAACAATTGGGACAGAGCTATAGCGAAATGATCATCATGAGAAGAAACCATAACACCCAACCTAGCTCTGGCCTCCCACTTCTCGAGTAACTTGGAATTAACCGTTACAGAAGTGGGTGCAGACAGTCCCAGCATAGCAGCGTCCCCGTCCAAGGCTGGCACCTTGACTGGGAAGAACTCTTTCGAAGTGGTATACTTCTTAGGAGTTACCCATTCTTTAGAAATGGCTGCTGGGACTGACCAGGGTTGACAAGAGTCAAGAGACCTGGTGGCCTGCAATTGTTCAATCAATCTGCCCAGATTGTTTGCCTGAGGAAGTAAACGTAATGGTGTAAAAGCCTCTGCGTTTAATTCCTCGAGACTTGATAGGTTTTTCCGACGAGGGGGAGCGTCAACCTTTGGGCAAAAATGGTCAGGAACTACCCTGAACACTTCATCAATAGCCTGTTGTAGAGACATACGCTCTACCGTTGGCTCGTCACCTGAAAAGGACTGATCTCCCATTTCTTCGTCAGACGAAGGTGTGGGAGAGCTTTGAATCCTGTGACCATGTTCAGCTCTACTTGGTCTCTCGACCTGGAATTGAACGACCGACTCAGACAAGGAATCATGAGATGAATCTATGTACTGATGTAGACCCTTAGATAACGACTTCCCTTCCGCAGCAGGATGAAGTTGAAATGGGTCGACAGTCGGGACCGAGCTAACCGTATGTGACGGTCCCGGCCTCCCCTTCACAGGACACATCGAGTGTACTTGCTCGGGGGGATGCCTATCTAAGGACTGCCTCATAGAGAGGTGTCCTCCCGGGGGTTGCAAATTCCCATTATTTGGATATTGCTGCTCCCGGTAGGCCTGAGTAACCCGTAGATCACCACCCCTTTGTTTCGGTTGAACCGGGGGTTGGTATGGAGCAGGGGTGTAATCTCGAGAGATATACACCGACCCCCCTGGAGAATGGATTGATTTCTCCCTATACCCGGTGTTCGACGGCTGAGAATTAGAACCAGGTACGTAATGACCATAGGTTTGATAACTATTACTCAGTTGTCCGGGGTACGGTTGACCGGAGACCGGTTTACCGTAACTATTAAACAACATACCCGGATGTCCGGCAAACGAATGATACCCCGTATCAATACGTAGATGTTGCCCGAGACCTGGTCCACCGTTACCCGGTTGCCCGGTGCCTGGTTGACTGGTGCCCGGTTGCCCGGTGCCAGATAAAACAAAACCCGGATGACCGGCGTCTCGCATACCGTGGCTATCTGACAGCATGTCTGGTTGTCTATTGACGGAAGGATAATTATTATCCCCTCGAACATGCTGTCCAGACATTTGTCCTCCTGTACCTGGTTGCCCGGTACCCGGTTGACTCATGCCCGGTTGCCAAAAACCCGGTGACCCGGTGGCAATATGACTACCCGGTTGTCCGGTGCCCGGTGTACGGGTGCCCGGTGTCCCGGTGTTTCGGTGTCCGGTGACCGGTTGCCCGGTGACCGGTTTCCCGGAGTCATAAGGGTTCTGCTCGAAAGCATTACCCGGTTGACCTATGCTAAGAACGTTAGACGTTATCCCAACATTTGTCTCCAAAAATTTCCGCCCGTAGGCATCATTCTTTGGACCTCTGAATGAATCCGAAGACTCATAAACCACAGAGGGTTGTGTTGGAATCGGCCAATCTGCCAGGTTTCCCTGAGAAAGGCCTATTGCTTCACCCGAAGGATTAGCCCCAACACCTGGCATCAGAGAATGTTGTTTTCCGTAAGAGAAATGGTCCACAGACCCCCGTTTCTCCGCAGTACTAACTCCAAACCCTTTTGCCAGTCGCTCTTTCCTGCCCTTTGCAGAGCCAGCCGAAGAAAGAGCGTCTGTGACGAGTGTAGAAGGAATAGCCGTAACCTTCTGCACACTCGCCACAATCTCGGAGTCTGAAAACCCTTCAAACTCCTCACCGCTAGAAGAACTCAGCACTTTTTGTTTACTTACCTTCTTCTTCCGGTCTCTGTACAATCTCCTTTTCCCAGCCAAATTCCAAACGGAAGCGGTCCAGGAACTGCAGATTTCACAGGGTGATTCCTGTGTGCACTTAGTGCAATTTAAACAGGCGAGGTGAGTGTCCCATGTAGCTACTATATGGCCGCATGTTCCACGCCTCTGATCACCTTTCGGCATTGTTATTTACAGAATAATATACGAAAATAAACACCAAAAAACAAACAAAAAATTTTCAAAATTTTTCTACTTTTTATTTTCTAGTCTACTATGGACGTACCTAATGAAAATATTTTTTCACAAAATATTTCCATAATTTTAATTCAATAAATATACAACGAACATATCATACACAAGAAGATGATAGCAATAATTGATACCTCTAACGAGGAGGGGAAATAAGGATGTTGAAAACAAACAATACTCGGAATCCGCACTCGACGATGTGTTATTGAAATAGTGGGTGGGGTAACCCACCGTGACTTTCAATTTGTTGTGTACGAAATAAACCTATAAAACAAACAATAATTTTCACAATTAAATTAGCTTAATGTTTTATACAGATTCGGGACTGAATGAGCAAACTTGCTTAAGACGAAAACGCCTTAAAGAGACAAAGAAATTAATTTATAAATAAATAAATAACTTAGCCGTCAAGATGGTGTGTCCAGGAAATTAAAAGTGGCACGTGGGTCACGTAGGCCGGTGCTTGCCGGCAACCGTGTATATCACACGGACGTGAGGGATACGCTGGGCGCGATCAATTTTCTGGATGAGTTAAGTGCTAGGGGCTTATATATCAGGTATTAAATGACTGGTAACGTATTTTTGACATAAAAACCCATTTCCCACAATTACAAGCAATCTGCAGCAGACAACTTCGAAAACATCTAGTCTAGATATACTTATGGAAAATCTCTATCAATGAAATTATTAGTCGCCGGGCAGAAGCCCGCGACTTCTATTTTTAATAGCTTTTCGGAAATCACATGGGAGGAGGGATAATTATTGGAAAGAAACACATTAAGATGTTTTGAACATATTACAATTGTGTTTGTTTAAAAACACTAAGTAATGACACATCTAAAATGGAATAAACATTTCGATGTTTTAGGTATTTTTAGTTTCATTTTGTTGACTTGCATTTAAGTGTTTTTGTCTTATTTACGAAGACAAATGTGGTCCCTGCTAGACTTGCAACCAACTGCTATATGTCAATATTGAGATATATTGAAATAAAAATCACGTCAAATTCTACTTTCAATAGTAATGTTAACTTACTGAATGTTATTTTCATGTTCAAAAATATGTCTTGATTTGTGAAGAATTCATTTGATAATGTTAACTCGTGTATATCTAAAATATGAACTGTTTCTAACCTAGAACTGTTGATTACGTCACTACCGAGTACCGCCCGCATATATTTGTAAATTTTGCACACGCTACTATATACTACTGTACTTACTGTGTGTGCGTTAACCAATGCGCGCACCTGCTTGCTTTTATGTAAGTCACGTCGAATTCTCCTTTTAATAGATAAGTATCAACATAAACTGGTAACAGAAACAAATAAGAATTTTTTTTGTGAAAATATGTCTCAAATATAAGCCTGTTTATCGGTCGTGAACGTCGAAACGCTTTTTCCTCAGTTTGTGACCTAGTTTCATATTGCCAAAATGTAAACAAAGCGAAGTAACCGGAAGTAAATTGTAAACTTAGAAAAGTGACTTATGCAGACAAAAAATGTCGCACGACAAATTGATTTCTTAAACGTCACGAATCGAGTGCATGGGTCGAATGTAGGAGAAAGAAAGATACTATAGAAATGCTTTTTTCTCTCGAATGCAGTGGAATAAAACATGCACTTAAGCTTTGCCTGATTTTTTATTCACTTTCTTCGATGTCTGACACTCGACTCGATCTTGAAACAAAGGTCAACATTTTGAAAAAATGCTCAAACACCTTATTACAGATAGATAGCTAATATTACACACTTAAATGATTAAATATATGTGATATTAAATGTTTATTTGGCTTGAAACAAATTAAGAGAAGAACAAACTCTGATAAACAATAGATTTAGAAATAAAGAAAAACTGCTCTTTCGCACCCAATTAATTTCATACTTGCCACCTATTAAATAGTAATGGGACTCGCAACTGGCATTTCTCTTGCGCCAAACATATATTGTATGCATCAACGATTTATATAAACAATTTAGCTGATATGTTGTTTCAAGTGTGGTCTACTTTTTAAACATATGAGGATAAATTTTAACATCTGTGAAATATTTATTATAATTATTATTAAAAAGGAGGAAGTTAATGTCTTCAGCAATTTAACCGTTTTCTCAATGTTTTAAGCATTTAAAGGTTTTCATTGTTGCTTCAGACATGGAAAGGGTTTAATAGCTTTTTATTGCAGGTAGATTTAAATCCCAAAATGTATTAATTTGTTGTGGTTTTATTGACAAATACAAAACATCCAAAATCCTGACCAAAAGATATCCTGAAATTTGTAGATCTATGTGGAATTTCAAAAATCCTGGAATTAGTCCTTATGAAAACATTATGTGTATGTTTAGACTAATGAAAGTCAAGAATACATGTGTGTTAAAAAATTAATCAATGCAGTCTTTTCCGGCGACATTGATGCCTTGCATCAACTTTCTCTTGTTATTACTGAGAAGAGTTTCTCCTTTTGCCACAGGGCTTTCAAAAGTTGTCTGCTGCAGATGTGGCAAAATGTGTACATATCTAGGAAAGCCTTAAATAAATTTTCACATGATGTTTTACAGAAGAAAAAAATATGTTTCTTTCAGGCAAAAGTGCTATATCTGTTGAAAAGCTGAATTTAAACAAGGTTGAAAACAGTAATTGTGCCTTTACCAACAATGTTTCCAGAATATCAAATATTGTCTCTATCAGAGAAAGTGTTCAGCCTTTTTAACCTATCAAAAATGCAAGAGTTTTTTTGGTTTTTAAATTTATAGTAGCAATTTGAAACAGCCATTTAACCCTTTCCCACCTATAGACAGCTTTCCTAGATATGTACACATTTTGCCACATCTGCAGCAGACGACTTTTGAAAACATCCTGACAAAAGGAAAATTTTCTCAAAACAAGCAATTTCTCCTTTTGCCACAATGTTTTCAACTTTTTTCAGTAATTATACCTACAATTCAAAGTTGTCTGCTGCAGATTTGCTGTATGTGGGAAAGGGTTTAAATCATACTGTACAATTTTACAGACAATTAAGTTTTATAACCTAGCAGAAATAATCATCAAACTACCTACCCTGTTTGATAAATGACAACTTTTGTAAACTGCATCACGCCATAGAGCGTATAGCAAGTACAAGTCTTACTTAGAAGAAAACATTTAACCCTTTCCCTCATATAGACGCTTTCTGACGCCTCTGCAGCAGACAGCTTTTTGAAAACATAGTGACAAAAGAAGAAATTGCACAAAACGTGCAATTTCTCCTTTTGCCACAATGTTTTCCACTTTTTGTCATTTAAAGGTTATCCATTCAATTATGGAGATATTCTATTTTTTCACAAAATACATTCAAAGTCGACTGCTGCAGATATGCTCGCATGAGGGAAAGGGTTAATTAACCCTTTCTCACATGCAGATGCTTTTAGACAAATCTGCAAAAGACCACAACACTAAGAAACATTGTGGCATGATGACTGGCATGATTACTGGTTGATATGATACACTACTTTAATTGCTCCTTTTGCCACAATGATTTCAACTCTCAGTTTAGTAATTATATTTAATTTTTTTTAACCCTTTCCCTCATATGAACGCTTTCTGACGCCTCTGCAGCAGACGGCTATTTGTAAACATAGTGACAAAAGAAGAAATTGCTTAGAACGAGCAATTTCTCCTTTTGCCACAATGTTTTCTACTTTTAGTCCTAGGTTATCCATTCAATTCTCGAGATTTTCCAATTTTTGACAAAACATGTTCAAAGTTCGTCCTGCTGCAGAATTGTTGTATGAGGGAAGGGGTTAATATTATTGCTCAGTTATTTTCAAAGTTCGTCCTGCTGCAGATTTTGTTGCAGGCGGGAAAGAGTTACACTATTCTATGAAATGAAAAAAAAGCATTATTTATTCAGTATCATATTTTATGAATACTTTGAGGTGACTTGTTATGGCCAATTACACTTTGCATGTTATATATATACTATTTTAGTATATTCCAAACAATAAATTTCGCTGTTGATATGAGTCAGTAGGAGGGCAAAATGCAACTATATGATTTGGCAATCAATAAACATCCAGAACAACCTGTACCTCTGTCCTGTCTGATCAGGATCTGCTGTTTGCAATCTATAGTTAATGATTTATTTATTGAGCATCCTGGTGAATGACTATATTAGTACATGATTTGATCATTATTATAAACTGCCTTAACACTTTCCCTATTACAGACACTTTCAACATTTGAAAACATTGTGACAAAAGGAGAAATTTCTCATAATGGGCAATTTCTTCTTTTTGCCCCACTTTTTTTTTTAACTCGATTCACAGTAATTATTGGAAGCCGCCAGTAGGCGGCTTCCTGTAGGGATGCTTTTAATTTTCGGTCAAGGAGAATATTTAGACCTGCCAGCGTGACCACATATCTTGATTTCTCTTTGTCCTTTCTAAGTACATTACTTTAAGGTAATGACTTTTAAAACATCCCTTTTACACTCTATATACATGTGTGAGTTTTACAAATTAAAAACAAAAGACAAAGGCCAGTATATTAATTGAATGTATGTACATTTTTATTTAAGCGAAATTCATACTGTATCTACTCTAGACAGTAAAATAGAGAACCCTTCTATTGAATTTGTAAATGTAGTCTGGTTCCTTAAAATTACATGCTATGATACATTACGCAGTAATTAGACGAAGAAGCCTCGTCCCGTATTCACTAAACTTTTCAATTTAGATATTTGTCTAAATCTAAATCTTAATATTTAGTACACGTTTTAGATTTAATCCATATTCACTAACGCGTTTTAAACCGATCTCAATTTGGTCTAGTGTGTAAATGTCGTAAGCGGCCACACAGCGACTCTGGTGTCCGAATCAAGTTAAGAGCTAAAATAAAAGACAGACATACATTTTTCATTTGCTTTGCTTTTAATAATCTGACTTTCATGTTCAGTACATACTGGATTCAAAGTTAACTTTGAGTACAATTGTCATCGCAAAATGCAGACATGAACAGATTTAAACCACAGAAATATCTGTTTCAAGATCAATTTCGTTCTTTCGTTCATTTCGTTCGCTGTTGCAGTTCCACATTTCAGGAATATCGCGGTAAACACGATATCGGTGTATTTTGCCTAGACAACAACTTGTTTTATCACGGATGCGATGTGAACATCCAGAATACTTAAATGAAATGAAATCTTCTGGTTTTTACAAACACAGTGTGATCGGATTACCTGAATTGTATTTAACTTATCACTGTAAATGTAGACAGCATTTCAACTCTTATATCAACTGGTAAATTTACAGTTTGAGAAATTGGTTTAACGTTTTCAAAAAAAATGAAACTAGTTCCTATGTTAAGCCTTTCCCTTATACGTAGCACATTAAGTAAAAATTGGAACATCTTGCTAAATGAAGGTATAATTTATGGACATAAAGTAGAAAACATTGTAGCAAAAGGATAAATTCCTCGTGATCAATTTCTCTTTTTGTCACAATGTTTTCAAAAGTCGCTGCAGCTATTGTCAGTCTTTCGGATTACGTGTACATAGAAATACGTTTACTTGATTTTCTGAATGCTAATCACGACACGAGTTCACATCAGTTTCGTCAACTCGAGATTGTGCGTTTGTAATCCGACAGCTTTGCTTTTCAATTGCTCAATTTTCCACAATAATTTCAACTCTTTTCAATTATCTTACTATCATTTATAGAGATTTTCTATGTTTTGTACTTGATGATTTTAAAGTCTGTCAGAGTAAACATCATTGAAATCATTGTGGCAAAAGGAGAAATTGCTCATAAAGAGCAATATCTGCATTTTCCACAATAATTCAACACTTTTCAATTATCATACGATCATTTATAGAGATTTTTTTTTACTTGATAATTTCAAAGTCGGCTACTGCAGATTTGTTTTATGTAAACCCTTATCCATTATCATGACTTACTGATACAAACGAAAAACAGATTTTCTCTGTGTCAGCATTATTTGATAAAACATTATCATAACAGGGCGTGTGTTCAATACAAATAGTTGATTGTTTTTGGTACTAATTTAAATTTATCACAAGAGAAAGTTGATGCAAGGCATCAATATCGCCGGAAAAGACTGCATTGATTTATTTTTTAACACACATGTATTCTTGACTTTCATTAGTCTAAACATACACATAATGTTTTCATAAAGACTAATTCCAGGATTTTTGAAATTCCACATAAATCTACAAATTTCAGGATTTCTTTTGGTCAGGATTTTGGATGTTTTGTATTTGTCAATAAAACCACAACAAATTAATACATTTTGGGATTTAAATCTACATGCAATAAAAAGCTATTATATATTTCCATGTCTGAAGCAACAATGAAAACCTTTAAACGCTTAAAACATTGAGAAAACTGTTAAATTACTGAAGACATGAACTTCCTCCTTTTTAATAATAACAGGGTGAGTGTAATGAAGGGTGAAGTCTCTTGACCAAACTCTCATTTATCCTGTCTCCCGAGAGCGTCCGAGATATTGCGATTTTACAAGTTACAAAAATACCGGAGACTGGATCATTTTACACGCTTCGTTATTTCTATTGTTACAAACAATTCAGTCGTAATCAAACCTAATGAAATATATACGAGGACAAGTAAGTACTTAAACACTTATACAGCTACACAAAATTTTAAAATAATCTGTAATAGTTCGTATTTACACGTTTTAATAATTGTGATGATCAGCGTCTGTAAAATGTCGTCTCTTCGAAACAGCGAATTTCAAGTGAAAATCGCCAATCGTGTGTAGACTTTGTCTAAATATTGACAAAACGGTAGTACTGTTTGATTTAAAATTACGATCGATGTAATGTGCATGAATCGTTTGATTATCAGATTATATTTTAAAATTATTTGATTAAATATAAAGTATATTTTTTTGGTCACAAACTTTGCTCTTTTTGAAGATTTTAGTGAAAATTGGTTTATAATTAATTTTCTTCCATATCAATTTGCGAGATTTGCTAATAAAGTCCGTATTTTTAGAAGATATGTTTAAGCATTTTAGTGTAAATAAACAATTTTGCTAACACCAGAGATATTTTTTTACCTGATAATACGATTACAGAAGAAGTTACAGACATTTCATTTTGACTCATTTTTTGCCATTTTGGAGAATTACTTAGTAGAATATTTGTTATATTATCAATATTTTTGTAATGATTTAGTCATGTTTAGGTATTGCTCTTGCACTTCAATACATGTTTTTTTATCGGCAAATAGAAAACATGATTTTAATTCCAAAATATAAATGTTTATTTCAATAAAAAAGTGGTATTTAGTGCTAAAAGGTTCTAACCCGTTCTGTACTCATTGTTTTACAAATAACATTCTCTAATCTTTGCTTCAGATTATAACTTAGAGCAGAGATCATTGTAAAATGTTGCTGTTCTATGTAACTTGAAATTATGTTGAAAACGCGTAAAACTAATTGTCTTCACTTTATGTTTACAGGGACCATGCAAAATATATAACCACGAATTGTCTTCACTTTATGTTTACAGGGACCATGCAAAATATATAACCACGCCTAGAGTGAGGAACTCGAAAAGAATAGGACCAAGAAGAAATCAAAAACAGCTCAGAAAAAAATATGTAAAAAGTCGTGGGCTGCAGAATTGTCTTATTATGGAAAGTGTTAAGGTTTTCATGTACAAATGTATATGTTAACTTTCAAAAATAAAGTATTTATAAACGGTATATATCTTTTCTTTCTGGTCCTTAATTTATACTCCGTTGCCTGACCCGTTAGGATTTTTGAAAACATTTAGCATTATATCCTGTGTTTCTATATACCGGTGGTTTTAAGGTTACTCCCAGCCATAAGTCGGGGGTCGACTTTTTAAAAATTTCGGCCAAAAAAAAACAAAAACATGGTTCTCATGTAAAACTGGATAATGATACATTAAGATAATAATGCACAAACGTGATTTTATAAATCCAAATAAGCCAAATAAACTAAACTAGTCCAAATTTCTTAATATTTGTTTTAATCTATTGACGAAGTTTATTAAAAGTGTGTGTAATTCACAGAGATGGCTGAGGTGAAGACAAGGGTTTTAAAGGTCTATGGAAAGAAGTTTGTACTCTATGGTTATATGAAAACGGTTGTAATTTCCACTGGAACAGGCTGTAGTTACAACCGACTTGCGTTAGCCCTGTAACTGTTTGTCGTGTGAAAAACACAGGGCTCTAATAAATGACGTCACTAATTTACCAGCTGAGATTGAGCCGCGACAAATAAAAATACACCCATATAAATTAATGTTAAATTTACAATACTATTAGCGTAGTACTTGTGTGATTAAACTTCACATACTCTTTTTTTTATGACGTAGCTCATTTGTTGGGGAAAATGGTTTGCGTAAATAAAGGTCTATATAGATTTCACTCTTACCTATTTTCACATGCATTTATACGCATCTGCAGCAGACTTCTTTTGATAGAGCTCTGACAAAAGGAGAAAGTACTACATTTTCTTTAAATTGGACAAATTAACTTTGAATTGAAAAGGATTTTAAAGGGTATGGTTTTTATTTTTCCTTTGTTTACGGCTTAAAAACTAGATAAAAAAAAATGTAAGGAAAGGATGCATCGCTGATGAAAAGCAGTTTCTCTACTGTTTGTCGCGTGTAAAATGTAAAATATAGCCTTAGGAGAGATTGTCATTCAGTCATAAGTCGAGTCCCTGCTTCAACACCCAAATTTGAGTCTCAAAAATTCGACTTATGGCCGCGGATATACGGTAGTCATCTGCAGATTGATTGTATACATGTGGACTCATGGTTAGCATGGATGAATTCTCAACTAGTTTGATCAAAACGTGTGCAAAGTACATTACTAAACATAGTTAACAAAATAGTAGGCAACGCGGTGTAGACTTAAACCTCTACAGTACACAAAACCTTATCGAGGTTTACATATCGATTTTTTTCCCTCGATAACATGCGTACAGGTATGGTAGACCTCAGGACGACAGGATAATATTGGAAATCTGTCGATTATCGTTAAAGAGACCTCACCCTGTAATACACTCACCCTGATAATAATTATAATAAATATTTCACGTTAAAATTTATCCTCGTATGTTTAAAAAGTAGACCACACTTGAAACAACATATCAGCTAAATTGTTTATTTAAATCGTTGATGCATACAATATATGTTTGGCGCAAGAGAAATGCCAGTTGCGAGTCCCATTACTATTTAATAGGTGGCAAGTATGAAATTAATTGGGTGCGAAAGAGCAGATTTTCTTTATTTCTAAATCTATTGTTTATCAGAGTTTGTTCTTCTCTTAATTTGTTTCAAGCCAAATAATCATTTAATATCACATAATATATTTAAACATTTAAGTGTGTAATATTAGCTATCTATCTGTAATAAGGTGTTTGAGCATTCTTTCGAAATGTTGACCCTCGATCGTTTCAAAATCGAGTCGTAGTGTCAAACATCGAAGAAAGTGAATAAAAAATCAGGCAAAGCGTTAGTGCATTCGAGAGAAAAAAGCATTTCTATAGTATCTGTCTTTCTCCTATATTCGACCCATGCACTCGTTTCGTGACGTTTAAGAAATCAATTTGTCGTGCAACATTTTTTGTATGCATAAAAAAGTCACTTTTCTAAGTTTACATTTTACTTCCGGTTACTTCGCTTTGTTTACATTTTGGCAACTAGGTCACAAACTGAGGAAAAGGCGTTTCGACGTTCACGACCGATAAACAGGCTTATATTTTCACCAATTATTCTTATTTTTGTTTCTGTTACCAGTTTATGTTGATACTTATCTATTAAAAGGAGAATTCGACGTGATTTTAATATCGATAATCGGCTGCAAGCAGGTGCGCGTATGTAATCAAATTAGACTGTGCGACGTAAAGGTTTGTAGTTATCGCCTTTTGATTACATAGATTATGAAAATAAAGTATCCCAGTCTAGCTAATAGGGACTATTTGTCTTCGTAAATAAAACACAAAAACGTAAATGCCAGTCAAAATAAAGAAACTGCACATACTTAAAACATCGGAATATTTATTTCATTTTAGATGTGTCATAACTTAGTGTTTTTAAACAAACGCAATTGTAATGTTCAAGACATTTAAAAAAATAAAAATTATAATAATAACCCCCCCTCCCATGTCATTTCCGAAAACCTACTAAAAATAGAAGTCGCGGGCTTCTGCCCGGCGACTAATAACCTCTTGTCCATTTATCTTTAGTATTATATGTCACTTTTTATGATCAGCTTAACTCTAAATTATCTCATTCACTTAAAACATGTTAAATATCCTACATAAAACTTATATCTTCAATAATCGATATCAGCATTACTGACTACAGATTAAATTGTTCTAATGTTTGTGGATTTAAATGATCTTTTTTCTTATTTCTTCATGTGAAACGAAATATTGCGGCTTCTCTTTGATGCTTTGCATCAAACATCCGTCTTGTACTTTTATTTACAGACATTTTCCATATTTGTGTGAGAAAAGGTTCAAAGTGGACTGCTGCAGATGTGTTGTATGTGTGAAAAAGGGGGTTACGATTTCCCCTGACATACAACACATCTGCAGTAGATGTGAAACATGTCTTTGTAGATAAATGAACAACTATTGAATAGCGTTGAAAACATTATGGCAATAGAAGAAATCGCTAATTATGAGCACAATTTCTCCTTTTGCCACAATTTCATTTTCTCTAACGTCATCTGCGGCAGATGAGTACGTGAAAAGCTTAAAATGAACAGAGTTTGATCATATTTGCCTTAACCCTTTCCCCCATACGACAATTCTGCAGCAGACGACTTTGAACGTATTTTGTCAAAACATAGAAAATCTCCATAATTGAATGGATAACCTATGACAAAAAGTGGAAAACATTGTGGCAAAAGGAGAAATTGCACGTTTTGTGCAATTTCTTCTTTTGTCACTATGTTTTCAAAAAGCCGTCTGCTGCAGAGGCGTTAAAAAGCGTCTATATGTGGGAAAGGGTTAAAGATGGTTGATTTTCTTGTGATGTGCCAATTGTTTCAAAATGGGTTGGAATATTTACTATAATTATCAGCTTGAAGAGCAAGTTCTCAAGTTCATTGACATAAATCAAACAAATACAGACTGGTTTCAAAAGTTGAATTATTTAATTATAAGTGATGAAAAATGAAATGGATTTCAGAAAACAGCTGAAAAGAAGAAGTTATAAACCTTTTCCCACATACAGATGCTTTCTGATGCCTCTGCAGTATACCACATTTGAAAGCATTGTGACAAAAGAAGAAATTACTCTTAAATAATATTACATTTATCGAATCATATCTTTTCCTTCATGTTTATAAAGTTTTCTGCTGCAGATTTCCTGTATGTAGGAAAAGGCTAACTATTACTTACAGACAAGTCATTTATTTCCATGTTTTTATGTTAACAATAAATTGAATAATGAATATAGATAGGCATGATGATAAAATCACCTAATAGTATTTTGAACCTGTACCATCTATTATCATGAAATTCAAGAAGCTCATAAATTGTGTAGAAATGACCAAATATGAGGAATAATGGTTTCTTGAACCCTATCCCTGATACAGATGACATTTTATACTTTAGCAGACGACTTTTCAAAAATGTTTTTGGAAAAGGAGGAAATTCGCATTTGTCCTTCGACTTTGTATGAGATATTTTCTTCTAATTTCCCGTAATATATTAACAACTTTTTAAAGCATAATTTGAAAGCAGAGGACTCTAGAAATATCAAATCAGGTAAACAGGTAACCCTTTCCCACTTACAACAAATCTCTTTAATTGAAAGTATATCGATTGAAAACGGTTTTAATTTACACTGTGGAAAAAGGAGAAATTGATAATTATGAGCAATTTTACCTTTTGCCTCAATGTTTCAAAAGTCCCCTGCTTCAGAGGTGTTATAAAGTGTCTGTATGTGGGAAAGGGCTAACAACACAGGAAGACTGGTGAACCAAAAACTAATTAGCATCAAAACTTCATTAGATAGTTAGCATACCAATGGTTAAATGATTTACTATTATGAAAATTTCATTCTTCTTCTTTCAAAACATCTAGGAAAAAACATTTCAAATATTCTAAGGAAGTATTTAGTTTAGACACAAATTGAAAATATTTTGAGAAAAGGCATTTTCTCCTTTTTCCACACTGATTTTTGAAACTTGTCTTATGCATGTCTGAAATCTTCTGTATGAGGAAAGAGGTTGGATCAATCATGTATGAAACTGAACAAGATCTACTGATTTACTTACCTCAGTCATAAAAGGTCAAATTTCTTTAACCCTTTCCCTCATATAAACGCTTTCGGACGCCTCTGCAGCAGACAGCTTTATGAAAACATAGTGACAAAAGAAGAAATTGCACAAAACGTGCAATTTCTCCTTTTGCCACAATGTTTTTCCACTTTTCGTCATAGGTTATCCATTCAATTATGGAGGTTTTCTATGTTTTAACAAAATATGTTCAAAGTCGTCTGCTGCAGAATTGTCGTATGAGGAAAAGGGTTAACCCTTTCCCACTAATGCAGACGCATTTTGATGCAATAGCAGCAGTGGCTTTTGAAAACATTGTGGTCAAAAGTGAAATTGCTCATGACGAGTAATTTCTGCTTTGGTCACAATGTTTTCAACACTATGTTTTCAACGTTATTCAATAGTAGAACTCTCATTTATTGCAAATTTTCATGTCGGCCAACTTTCTTTCCAAAGTTTAACAAAAGTCATCACGACACGCGTCATTTGTCTTCCACCAATGAAGTCTATGTGGAAAAGCAGCCAGTTGCTTGGGAAGATGGCCGCCGTGATATAACTGAGAAATTGTTAAAAACGACGTTAAACCCCAATCAATCAATCAATAAGTTTTGAAAGTTGTCTGCTGCAGATTTGTTGTATGCGGGAAAGGGTTAACCATTTCCCACTTGCCGAGACATTTTGTTACATCTGCAGCAGATGAAATTTGACAGGTCTGACATGGGTCTGCAACCTCACTTTGAGCTCATCTCTGCTTATAAACCTATGATATAACTAGTTGCAGAATGAATTTCCTATGAGATCTAAAAATGAACACGTTAATATGAAACTTTTTACTTCATTAGTGCATTTTGTTTATTCATGATCACATAAAATATGAGAATGTTAATAAAATAGAAGTTTTTCTGATATTGTTGTATACTTTGATCCTTATTGTAACAGGTTATTTCATTCGTCGCGTAAACTGAAACGGCCAATCACAGCTCTCCTTAATACCTCTTTAACAAGAGGCCCATGAGGGCCTATGCTCTACTGGTATGGTTCTTTGGTCATTTTCAATCCAGAGCATGTATGTATGTTGAAGATCGGATAGTAAATGGGGGCTCTTTTGTTTTCACAAGCTGTATTATAGTAATTTTTACAATTTCATGGGCCATAATCCAGTCTTGCATTGGCGGATCTGGCTGGTTTTCAAAAGGAACCAAGCTCTAATCAGTATTTAACTACTATCTAAGTTTGGTGAAGATCAGATAGTAAATGGAGCCTCTATTGTGTTCACATGCTCAATTATAGCAATTTGGACAATTTCAAGGGCCATAATCCAGTCTTGCATGGGCGGATCTGGCTGGTTTTCAAAAGGAACCAAGCTCTCATGGATATCTAACTACTGTATAAGTTTGGTTGAGATACAATCAAAAGTGAAGACTGTATCATGTTAACAAGCTCTTTTATAGCAATTTTGACCATTTCAAGGGCCATAATCCAGTCATACATGGGCGGACCTGGCTGGTTTTCGAAAGGAACCGAGCTCTCATGGATATCTAACTACTGTATAAGTTTGGTTGAGATACAATCAAACGTGAAGACTGTATCGTGTTAACAAGCTCTTTTATAGCAATTTTGACCATTTCAAGGGCCATAATCCAGTCATACATAGGCGGATCTGGCTGGTTTTCGAAAGGAACCAAGCTCTCATAGATATCTAACTACTGTATAAGTTTGGTTGAGATACAATCAAAAGTAAAGACTGTATCGTGTTAACAAGAAATTGTTTACGGACGCACGGACGCACGGACGCACGGACGCACGCACGGACGACGGACAAATCGCCACGACATAAGCCCTTCTGGCCTTTGGCCAGTAGAGCTAAAAATTAGATTACAGACTCATATCCGACCTGTCAAATCTGACCTTTAGTGTCTTGATTTTAAATCTGGTGTTCGTAGACCGATTGTAAAAGCCTTGTGACCAGTATTTAGGGTAGATATGTGGCTACATGATGGAGCATAGCACTTTATTTGATTATCAAACCAAAATCCAAACAATTTGGTCAAATCAGGCCGACGAGGAAGTTACATCCTTTGTCTATATATACTAGAATATACATTTTTAAATAGCGAGCCAATCCTTTTTTTATTGAGTTAAAACCATTATGGTAAAAGGAGAAATCATGAGTAATATCTTCTTTTGCCATGATGGTATCAAAGTCATCTACTTCAAGAGGGAAAGGGTTATATTCATGACAAAATAAATGATGCATAATTCAGTGGAACCGATGGATGCTCCCCGAAGTATAGCGAGGACACAGGAATGGTCTTATGATATACTTTATATAGCAACAGGCAATTGATTGGAAATAGCCCAGACACAAATGGTCCTATATCATACTGTATAGAAATTGAAAAGACCATTATTATGTGAAATATCATTCAGTCGGCACATTGTGATATTATGCACATCTCCTCTTTTTAGTGAAGCTTCCCATAAAGTTTCATTGCATTCAATTAAGTCAGTGGTTGCTCAGCAATAGCCCAGACAAGAATTCTTCTATATTCAATATTATACAAAAATTAAAAGGGCAATAACTATGTGAAAATCCGTGAACCTGAAGATGGTGATAATATGCACATCTCCTCTTGTTAGTGAAGCTTCCTATAAAGTTTTATTTAATTCAAGTCAGTGATTGCTAAGAAATAGCCTGGACAAGAATTGTCCTGTCATATTATATAGAAATTAAAAGGGCAACAACTCTCTGAAAAATCAGTGAACCAGAAAATGGTGATAATATGCACATCTCCTCTTGTTAGTGAAGCTTCCCATGAAGTTTCATTAAATTCAAGTGTCAGAAGTTGCCGAGAAAAAGCCCGGGCAAAAGCGGGATGGACGGACAGACAAAGCTGATCGAGTCTATTATGCTCTCCCGAAATTCTTCCGGGGAGAGCAAAAAAACAATGCGATGTATAATTATGACAATACATCTTACTAGAAAGGTAAGGATTAGGTTACTTTTGTCAAGTAATACCTTTTTCCCACATGTAGAGGCTAAATTCTGAAGCCTCTGCAGCAGACGCCTTTTGAAAACATTGTGACAAAAGGAGCAATTTTTCCATTTGCCACAATGTTTTCAACTTTTTGCAGTAATTATACTCTTTTATACACTAAGATTTTCAGGGTTTTTGCCAACATGCTTTCAAAGCTGTCTGCTGCAGCTTTGTTGTATGTGGAGAAAGGTTAAAAGGTGATTTAACATGTATGTTGATCTCCTTTACCCTCCCTTTCCCACATACACCAAATCTGCTGCAGACGACTTTAAAAACTATGATGGAAAATCATATGGAAAATTTCAATAAATTAAAGTACAGATATCAAAATAAAGGAGTTGCAAACATTGTGGCAAATGGAGAATCTCCTTTTGCCTCAATGTTTTCGAATGTCGTCTGCAGCAGATGTGTCAAATAGTGTCTAGTAGGTGGATAAAGGTTATATGATCTGTATCAAATGACAAAGCATTTGTCTCCCTGCAGGCCCATTACAGTCATGTATATATATAAAAAATATGTTCATCACACAAACAAATGCTGAACCCATATACAGAAAACGTTGGACATCATTGCAGCTGACAACTATTTAAATTATTGTGGGATAAGGTGAACAAATTGCAACTCTAGGAAAATCTAATAATGTCATCTATGCAAAGCCAATTAATGATCTTGTATATCTCTTCCTGATGCCAATGTTTCAAGTCTAAAGGAATGCTTTAAAATCATCCATGGCAGCAAATATATAACATGGAATGTAAAAATGACAGTTTTGATAAGCAGTTAAAAACAATATGCTCATTTTGAGCATTTTTTGCCTTTTCGCTCTGTTTTTCAGTCATCAAATATCCTCTTTCTCAAGGGAAGTATTGTTTAGATCTACCATCAAATTAAATGCGAAAACTTTATCACTTCAGGAAAGGTCAAATGACAGATCAACTGCCATTTCCCCCAAAGCTGATTTAATGGCAAACTTTAATTGTGTTAGATACATAGAAAACAAAATAGATCATCTGATCACACATTTAAAGATTCAAACAATTACAAGAGGGCCAAGATGGCCCTAAATCGTTCACCTGTATATTTTTAAAGTGTTTAACTAAACGAGGCTATGTGAAACAAGTGATCCCCAGGGTGGGGCCATTTTTGACACCAGGGCTATAATTTGACCAATCTTGGTAGAGGTCCACTAGATGAAGCTACATACCAAATATCAAAGGCATCATGGCCTTCTACTTTCAGACTTGAAGATCTTTTTAAGTTTTGGTTAATTTCCCCTTTTTTGTCGCCATGGCAACCAGAGTTATCAATGGTAATGAAATCTTTGAATAATTTTGAAAGAGGGACACTACAGGAACATTCCTGTGAAGTTTGGTTGAAATTGGTCATGTGGTGAAGGAAAAGATGATGTTTAAAGCTAAAAGTTAACGACAGACGACGGACGACGGACAGAGAGTGATCAGAATAGCTCCACTTGAGCCTTTGGCTCAGGTGCTCTAAAAATGGAATATAAACTCTGGCTAGAACAAAATCATGTAAATCGTAGATGGCATGGCATGTTCAGACTTCTGTGAAAGTTGTACACATACAAGATATATTAGGTTTTACAACCTTAACTTCGATACCAGCCCAATTTCTTGGGACAAAAGGAGAGATTGCTCATGAATAGCAATTTCTTCTTGTTCCACAATCTTTCCAATTTCTTTTCAATAATTACCCTTTCAAACAAACATATTCATAACCAGTAAAAATACTGCAGAGAAATATATTTCAACAGCACAAAAACTTGACATAATAACTAATTACATGATATGATATTTCTATAGTCGTCTGCATTAAATTAAAACATCCGAGGAGAGCAAAGTACCTGATCTGGAACATTGGAAGTATGTTTTGGAAGCTAGCACAGTTAAATAATACCATATTTGTTAAAGAGAATTGAAAATTTCTAATTTTGCCTAAATACTTTCAATAGTCGTCTGCTGCAGAGGCACATAAGAGTCTACATGTGGGAAAGAGTTCAAACCCATTGACTGCAACGCTTTCCCACCTGTAGATGCATTTTGACGCATCTACAGCAGATGATTTTTGAAAACATTGTGCCCAAAGGAGAAATTGCTCAAAACAAGCAATTTCTCCTTAGGTCAAAATGTTTTCAGTTATTAATTATACCTACAATTTGAGATTTTCCATATTTTATAGTAGATATTTTTAGAGTTGTCTGCTGCAGCTTTGTTGTATGTGGGAAAGGGTTAAATGTTATCCATTTTGCCTAATAAATTGTGTTATCACAGAGGTATATCAATGACTATAGACAGTCAATAATCTCACACATCAAAGGTAGAGAAGTCTTTTTATTGTCACATTTATAATTATTATCCCTTCAAAATGACTGAACATACTTTTCTATCCCTTTCCCACACACAGCAAAACTGCAGCAGACAACTTTGAACATAAGTATGCAAAACCATGGAGCATCTCTATAAATTAATGTTTTATTATTGAATTAATAGAGTTGAAAACATTGTGGCAAAAGGAGAAACTTCTCCTTTTGCCACATTGTTTTCAAAAGTAGTCTGCTATAGAGGGATCAGAAAGAATGTAGTATGTGGGAAATGGTTTACTCTTCTTTGACAAAGGCCACTTTTGATGCATCTGTAGCAGACACCTTTTGAAAATGATGTGGAAAAAGAGAAATTTCGCATAAATAGCATTTTCTCCTTTTTCCACAATAATTCTCAAAATCATCTGCTAATGAGAGATGCCAGTGATCAGTATCACAGAAAGGTTTTATAAGACAATTCCTATTAAGGAGAGGATTAACCAGACAATTTGTATTCAGAAACTACAGTTATTTGTTAATGATCCTTTAATTACTACCCCCTTTTTGGGGTTGGTTTAAATGTCCCTCAGATGACCAGTCCTTTTAAAATGAAAAACAGATAGTTAAATTTGCAGCAATTTGATTGATGAAATGGATACTTGAAATCACAAAAATTCACCAAACCTTAAGTCACCTATCTCAAACTTTCAACAATTCAAAATTAAATTTGGTAAGGAAATTAAAATTTATAATGATAATTAATAAGTTGGTTTACATTTTGTTTTATGAAAGCAAAATGATAAATCAAGCATTGATCTTAATATGAAACCCCTTCCCACTTGCAGACACATGTTGACGCCTCTGCAGCAGATGACTGGAAAAGCAAACTGTTGTTACAGATTCATAATTTGATATTATTCTTCGATGTTTTGAAAATTCGTCCACTTCAAAGGTGTCGAATTGCAGCGGAATCAGAAAAAGGGTTATGGATTTGAAACCTGCCGGGCATCAAGGCTTTATTTTGATGATCTGGATCCATTTCTAAGGCTGAATCATTGTCGTTAATTCATTAGAGAAAACCTCCTTAAAAGGAAAGGTGACACTTGGCCGACAAAAGTATTTTCTTTCTCAATGAAATTACATGCATAAAGACATCTGCATGTAAGCGTGTGCATAACGTGAAATCTATATGCCAACTTTTTTATTATAACCTGTCACCTGATATGATGTTTAACCCTTTCCCACATACAGACATTCTCTGAAGCCAGTCTGCAGCAGACAACATTAATATTGTGTTAAAATTATTGTTCTTTCATTTGTACGGATATTTTTGTCTATGTGTCCAAGTCATCTGCTGCAGATTTGCAGTATTTTGGAAAGGGATAAGAATTGTCTGCTACATGGTGAGGGTAAATAAACACAATGGAGGTTGATGATCCGTTATCTACTTCGAAATTCATCTTTGGTAAAAAAATTATTTATCAATAGTTTGGAATACGATTTTAGTACAGCACTGAAAGCATTGTTGGAAAAGGAGAAATTACTCCAAAAATAAGAAAATTCACCTTTTTCTACATTTTTTCAAAAGTTGTCTGCTGCATAGGCGTATTATTTCTTTGCATGCATCAGGGCAAGGGTTTCCAAGTACATTATGAAAACAAGATGTGTTTGTGAAACACTGATGCCTCCGAATGGCAACATCTAGGTCAAAGGTCAAGGTCGCAAGGTCAACTATTTTGGTACTGACAGAAAGGTCATGTCACAAGGAAAACACATGTGCAATATGGTAGCCGTACCTCTTATGGTTCAAAAGTAGTGGTCAAGGTTAAAGGTTTTTTTCGAGAATGGCAACATCTAGGTCAAAGGTCAAGGTCGCAAGGTCAAAAATGTTGGTACTGACAGAAAGGTCATGTCACAAGGAATACACAAGTGAAATATGGTAGCAGTACCTGTTATGGTTCAAAAGTAGTGGTCAAGGTTAAAGTTTTTTTCGAGAATGGCAACATCTAGGTCAAAAATGTTGGTACTGACAGAAAGGTCATGTCACAAGGAATACACATGTGAAATATGGTAGCCGTACCCGTTATGGTTCAAAAGTAGTGGTCAAGGTTAAAGTTTTTTTCGAGAATGGCAACATCTAGGTCAAGGTCGCAAGGTCAAAAATGTTGGTACTGACAGAAAGGTCATGTCACAAGGAATACACATGTGAAATATGGTAGCTGTACCTGTTATGGTTCAAAAGTAGTGGTCAAGGTTAAAGTTTTTTTCGACAGACAGATAGACAGCTAGGCCAAAAACTAGATGCCCACCGAATCGGTGATTCCGGGGGCATAAAAATGCAACCACATGTAAACCATTTACATGACTGAATTTACTCAGAATGGAATCTGTTCTGTTTTCATACAGGGGTAAAGTCTCTCAGTTACAACCTTCCGTTATAATAAAGTTGCATTTTGAGACTGCTTCAAATATTGTTTGAGAAATACTCATTATAAATTAATTACCTATTCTTTTTAAGCAATGCATGCTTACCTTTGTAGATGCAACAAATATGAACTCTTTCATTGCCACATAATTAGACAAGTTGTTTATAGATGTGGATAATCAAATTAAGATAAGTATGCTATGAAGAAGCACTTTACAAAACACACAATTACAGCCTGTTATCTGCCAAACATGACAAATGTATCATTCAAAACATCTACGCATTATTTACTGCAGTCAGATTCCTCAAACCCCCATTCCCACATGCAGAAGCATGCATGTTTATACCCCAACCAAAAAGAGAACTTGTTCATATTGAGCCCTTTCTCAATTTGTCACAATGATTTCAACTCTTATATATATTCTAAAACTAAACTTTTGTTTAAATATATTTTCAATATTTTTCTCCTGATTATTTCAATTGTCTGCTGCAGACTTGTTGTGTATGAGAAAGGGTTAAGATTGCCGGCTTGCAAGCTCACGTGATCATGACACAGTTAAATGAAGTTACAGAGTTGCTTAAGATTGCAATTGTTTCTATTGAAAGCTTCCACAACCTTGAAATCTGCGCAATCAAGCTTGAATTAAGATTGCACGATCTTAATAAGGTAATGAGCAATCTTGAGGGGTCACTCAACCTTGCGAGCTGGTACAATCTTAGTAAGATTGCGAAGGCTTATGCATGCTTAAAGATAAGATTGCGAATGATCCAATCGCAATCTAATTGCATGCTTAAATTAGTTAGTTGCAAGCTTATAATGGATGCAACAGTAATCTTGCTGCGACCTTGCAGCAATCATAATTTAGCGTGCGGTTTTGGTTTGGGAATGGCCAAGCTGAGATGCAAACCCACATGTGCAACCCCTAGATTGATAGCCCTCATCTTTACAGACTGAGGTGAAATAATAATATTTAAAACCCTAGTCACACTTATGAGAGACGGAATGAACCGGAATGTTGTCTAAATGAAAATTCGTGGTATATTCCTGAATATTCAAAGTGTATTCTAAAAATTCTGTGCATTCCAAATAATCTGGTCCATTCTTGTGGCCAGTCAGAATGTTTTGCTTGTGCTCAAAACTTTCGAGGTGCATTCGTAGTGGAGAAATATCGAACAGCATTTGAAGTGTATTCAAACTGCATTCTGATTACATTCTAAATAGTCTTACGGCATTCAAAACATTTTCACCGCATTCGAAGGAGAACCCAAACGGTATAATCCTCTGTATACATTCGTATAAAATCGTGTCCAGCTGCTAGATTTTTTTAGTTGGTATTTCGGAGTCGCATGACGTTGGGCGGTATTTGGGCAACAATCCAACCGTATTCATATGGTAGTTGAAGTGCATTCTAAATATTTTGACTGGATTCTAACATCATTCTAAATATACCTACTATGTTCCAACTACAATCGAGCTGCATTCAAGAGCTAAGACACCCGGAAAGTGCAAGATTTAAGGTGGTTGCGAAGTGAATTCTAAGTATTCGTACAGCATTTTATTCGTACAGCATTTTTACAAAGCTGTAAGAATTTAGGCTAATTTTACTTTCCCTCCCGAATGTGGCGCGAATTTCAAAAAAACAATCTTTCCGGCTAGTTCTGCCTAATTGCTGCAGATTCAGAATAAGTGTGACAGGCCCTTTAATCAAAGTTGGCATTAGCATCATTTTCATCAGTATTCTTGCTGTCACTGGCTTGTTCATCTCCACATATAAATTGTTTCTCAATCCAAGCATTCTTAAGTAGCCTGAAGTGGTTTGAAAGTGGGATTTGAGAGAGAACATAAAGATTGAATACCTGCTTGCAACATTCATGGTGAAATTTGCCCTTCGGCAAGGTAAATTTGAGAGCCTGGTACTGGTAATTGCACCCAGCGTTTTATGAATAAGTGTACTGTATTAAATGCCATGATTTTAGTGTAATATTGCCAGAATATAAGTGAAATTAGGCGAGCCATCTAAAACCACAATAAATCAAATCTTCACATCCTGGATTTCTGCATTATAAGACTTCTCACCATATTTTGGAAAAAGTTGACATTTTGATGATCTAATTTTATTTGCTATAAAATATGATGCTTCTTATTTCATATTGCAATTATAAGTCTGTCATGAATCTTTCTCAAATTCACCCTTTCCCAATACAACAAATCTGCAACAGACGGACATGTTTGCAAACATGTAGAAAAACTATAAAATCAACTATGAAAGCATAATTAACGAATTGAGTTGAAATCAGTGACAAAATCCTTTGCCAATTGACTTAAACAGTAGTATAACTTGAAGTTATATTTTAAACCTTTCCAACTTGCAGACGTATTCTGATGCATATGAAGTAGCTGACTACTGTTTAAGTTACTTGGTTACTACCCAAATTCATAAAAAATGATCCACAAGATTACATCAAGACTGATTGATGAGTGAATAGCGGAAATAAAGAAATATTAAATTTCTGTTGTAATTATTTTAAATCATACTGCTTTGTATTAGACCTCGTAATCCCTTGGATTATAAACAGATTCATCCAATTTTAAGAATAGAGGAACGACGTTAAAAGAAATTGAATTGTGATCATTTTCATCCTGATTTACTGGTAGAACATAATTGCATAAGCTATTGCATTTTTGCAAATCCTTTTTAAAAATGAGTAACTTTATACTTTGAAAACGTTATGGAATTAATATAGAATTTAGGAAATAAAATTTAGATATAATGGAGACTGAGGATATAGTTTGGTTTGAGCCATTTTAACATATGCAACACAGTGTCTGTTCAATGTCAAGAGTTTTTATATCTTGTATTCAGCTTCTTCATACCAAATACTTTTCTTTTTCAATTTGGAAGGTTCTACATTATAATCACATCAACCATGTCACACAAAAATTGACCTATATAAAATATATCGTAATGACCCGATATATACTTGTATAGTTTACTTTTGAGTAAAACGCTTTCTCCAGTTATTTCAGTGATGCTTTTATGACTATGGACAGGGAAGATCTAGATGAGTTTGCCCAGAATCTGAAATAAAGTCTCAAAGGTTGGTTTTCTTGTGACAAGGTAAATATTAGTCACATCAAATTGAAGTTAAATAACCGTTTTTCAATTTTTTCCCACTCTTTTTACAGCTGTTCTATTTGGCCCTACTATTAAAGTCAAGTGCACACTTTTATAAGCAGCAGGCAATCTTAGATGGTAAATTAGAACAATCTGTACACCCATTCATTTCAAATACTAACACATGCTTCGAATTCAAGTGTATACATACATACATATAGAATGATATGTTAAATTTTAGATAATTTGATATTACCCCGTTTGTCACGGCACCCTTTCCCACATGCAGGGGTAAAATCTTCCAGATTTTCTCTTGTCTGTCAATTCTTCATGTCATTCATATCTACAATAGCATTTAGACCAAGTCCATCACATGTCAATTGAATGGGGTTCAAATCTGTTTTTCAATAATTTTTCAGTCATATAATAGCGGACTGACTTCACCTATCCATGAACTGGCTTCTTTTCCACATCAACTGTTAAGCAATTGGTAGAAGACAAGTGACATGCTACATTGACTTTTGTCACAACGAAACCTTGATTGACCTAGACTGAGCTTGATTGGGGCCCCATCATCACAAAGTACCTAGGAATGTTGTGTACCTCAAAGGAAATTTTTACACCACAGTTATGGCCCTTGACAACAAATAGCCATACAGTGTGTCCTCAGGCTGGGCAATGTCCTATTAACCCTTTCCCTCATGTAAACACTTTTTGACACCTCTGTATCAGACAACTTTTTAAAACAAGAGGGCCAAGATGGCCCTAAATCGATCACCTGAATGATAGTAAATTAGAAGCAAATATTTAACTGCAAATATCTGTGAAAATTTGATCAAGAGTTCAAATGAAACTGCAAAGAGTGGACACTCAGTTAAAGAAATAGTTAATCAGTAAAAGCCATTTGTATCTTGAAATCTAACAAGAAATTTAATAAGATCGGAATTATAAAGTTTTGTCATTTTGCACCTTTCCTGATGCCACCTTGCTGCCCTGTTTGTCAACGAAATCAATATGGCTTGAACAGTTTTTGTAGAGAGTCACTCAATGAACATATCTGCCAAATTATCTTGGAATCTGACAAATGGATTATGGAGATGGAGGTTTTTAAAGTTTGGGTATTTTTCTCAATTTCTGATGCCGCAGCAAAAAAAGGTTCTACACAGAATGTGAGTCTTTGAACAATTTTGAAAGAGGACCATCAAAGGAACATTCCTGTGAAGTAACGTTGAAATTGGTTGAGTGGAATGGTAGGAGTTGTCATTTGTAGCTAAAAGTTCGATTTGACCCTTTTGTGATGAGGCAAGGTTGCTATGATTGTGTAACCAATCAATACGGCTTGAACAAATTAAGTAGATGATCACTGAAGTAAGATTCCTATTCAATTTTCTTAATATCAGACAAGGACTTAAAAAAAAAGGAATTTCCAAATTTTGTCATTTTGCCCTTTTCTGATGCCTCCTGACTGCCATGTTTTTCAACCAAACAGTATGCCTTGAACAGTCTTTGTAGAGGGTCACCAAAGGAACATTTCTACTAAACTATATTGAAATCTGACATGCAGATTCAGAGGAGAAGATTTTTAAAGTTTGGACATTTTGCCCCCTTTCTGATGCCGCAGCAACCAAAGTTCTCCATGGAATTTAAATCTTTGAACAATTTTGAAAGAGGGCCACCAAAGGAACATTCCTGTGAAGTTCGGATGAAATAAGTCCTTTGGTTTAGGAGGAGATGATGTTTACAGCTAAAAGTTAACAACGGACGATTTTGCCCCTTTTCTGATGCCTCCTGGCTGCTATGTTTTCAACCAAACAGTATGCATTGAACAATCTTTGTAGAGGGTCACCCAAGGAACATTTCTATCAAACTATATTGGAATCTGACATGCAGATTCAGAGGAGAAGATTTTTAAAGTTCGGACATTTTGCCCCCTTTCTGATGCCACAGCAATCAAAGTCCTATATGGAATTTAAATCTTTGAACAATTTTGAAAGAGGGCCACCAAAGGAACATTCCTGTGAAGTTTGGATGAAATTGGTCCTGGTGTTCAGGAGGAGATGATGTTTAAAGCTAAAAGTTAACGACGGTGATCTAAAAACATTGGCAAATGAAGAAATTGCTCATGATGAGCGATTTCTCCTTTTGAAACAATGTTTTCAATTCTATTAAATTATTACAATTTTGTTTAGATGTTTTCAAAGTCGTTCATCTCTGTATTAACCCTTTTCAACATACAAGAATTATGCAACAGACGACTATAAAACATGTAGGCAATAATATAAAAATTGCATAATTAGAAATTGCTCGTTATGAGAAATTTCTGCTTTTGCCACAATGTTTATGAAGGTTGTCTGCTGCAGATATCTCAAAATAAGTTTGCAAGTAAGAATTAAAGGGCTGAACTGTTTACCTTGCTATTTGCATGGCCATCTGCTAGATTGCTTTGAAAACCTCCTTAGGAAAAAAAGAACATCATTGTTGAAGAGGTATACTATAATTTTCAAAACAAGAGGGCCATGATGGCCCTATATCGCTTACCTGATTAAGAACTTCAATAGTTTTCAAAGTTTTATACTCTATACATATAAGGAAAACAAGCAACCCTCCCTGGTGGCCATGTTTTTCAATGGATCGGGTTTATTTGAACATCCTTGGTAGAAAGTCACCCAAGGAACATTAATTTTGTGCCAAATAATTTTTAAATCAGGCAGGTGCTTTTGGACAAGAAGATTGTTAAAGATATTACAATGCACATATTAGGAAAACAAGCCCCACCCCTGGCGGCCAAGTTTTTCAATGGATCGAAAATATTTGAACAGCCTTTGTAAAGGGTCCCCCAAGGAACATTTGTGCAAAATAATTTTCAAATCGGGCCAGTACTTTTGGACAAGAAGATTTTTAAAGTTTTAACAATGCACATATATATAAGGAAAACAAGCTCCGCCCCCTGGCGGCCATGTTTTTCAATGGATTGGAAATATTTAAACAATCTTGGTAAAGGGCCCTGCCCCAAGGAACATTTGTGCAAAATAATTTTCAAATGGGGCCAGTACTTTTGGACAAGAAGATTTTTAAAGTTTTAACAATGCACATATAAGGAAAATAAGCTCCGCCCCCTGGCGGCCATGTTTTTCAACGGATCGGAAATATTTGAACAATCTTGGTAGAGGGTACCCCAAGGAACATTTATGCAAAATAATTTTCAAATCGGGCCAGTACTTTTGGACAAGAAGATTTTTTAAGATTTGGCAATTTTCCCCTTTTCTGATGCCGCAGCAACCAAAGTTCTACGTGGAATTAAATTCTTTGAATAACTTTGAAAGAGGACCACCTAAGGACCATTCCTGTGAAGTTATTTTGAAATCTGTCAATTGGTTTAGTAGGAGAAGTCATTTGTAGGAAATTGTTAACAGACACCAACGACGACGACGACGACGCCGGATGGTGAGTGATCACAAAAGCTCACCTTGCACTTCGTGCTTAGGTGAGCTAAAAAGTATGTGATAAATTAAAGGAGAAATTGTTTTCAAATCCTCTGCTCAAGAGAGATCGACATCAAAAATAATTTGTATAAGGTTAACATTTAACCTTTTCCAACTTGCATACACATTTTGCAATTATGCAGTAGACAAATTTTGTAAACATTTTAGCAAATGGAGAACTTGCTTACAATGAATAATTTCTCCTTTTGCCACAATATTTTTAATATTACTCTAATTTATAGTGGTTTTCCATTTATCTTTTTCCCTAATGTTTAAAAAGTCACAAAACATCAGGTCAAGAGACATCAGCTAGGGTGTATGTATACCAAGATTCTCCTTTTTGAATTCAATTAAAAATTGTGAAAGGATGGTTTGAATGTGCCAAACTGATGTCCGCTGATATCAATCTTGATTTTTCTAGATAACGCATAAAAACATCATTTTTCACAGAAATCTTAACTTCAAGACTCAATTATAACACATTCATTTTATCTCATTATTTACATATAAACCAAGACTTTCTTCCTTTCCAACATGTAGACGCATTTTGTCGCCTCTGCATTAGACGAATTTTGATGACAAAAGCAAATATTTCTCTAATAATAAGTATCTATTTTCAACTCTTTTCACTGATTAACCCTTTCCCGCATACAATAAATCTGTAGCAGACAAATTTGAAATGATCAAATAAAAAATATAGAAAATGTTTATAAATGATAGTATGCTTATTGAAGAGAGTTGAAAATCATTGTGACAATAAGAGAAAGTGCTCATATTGAGCAGTTTCACCATTTGCCACTATGATTTCAAAAGTCATCTGCATCAGAGGCAACAGTCAAAGCGTCTACATGAGGGAAAGGGCTAAACCTTTCCCTCATACGACAATTCTGCAGCAGACGACTATAAACGTATTTTGTCAAAAAATCTCCATAATTGAATGGATAACCTAATAATGCCAAAAAGTGGAAAACATTGTCGCAAAAGGAGAAATTGCACGTTTTGTGCAATTTCTTCTTTTGTCACTATGTTTTCAAAAAGCTGTCTGCTGCAGAGGCGTCAGAAAGCGTCTACATGAGGGAAAGGGTGAAACATTCCCTAATTGAGTTTCCACCTTGGAATGTGGAAGAGAATTTAGTGGGACTGTACTTCTATCTTTCATTCAAGAGGCTACATCAATGACTACATGATGGTTTATGTGCGAGTGAGTATTCACAGCCTTGCAGTTGTCCTATTAACTGTTTGCACATGCAACAAGATGTCATTTAGCCTGATGCTGTTCAAAATCTTATCTTAATTAAGATTAAACTAGAACTGTGAGTGAACTCACACAAGGATACCCCCCGCCCGTCCTGCGCTTACAAGACATATGGACAGACAGACGGACGGACGGACAGATATATTTCCGACCGGGATAATCTTACTTCATGCACATCCTCACGTTGTGTACTGCAACTGTGTAAAGTTTCATTAGAATCGGTCCAGCCGTTAAGGAGGAGTTGCGCTTACAAGACATATGGACAGACAGACGGACACGGACAGACAGGGATAATCTTACTTTGTGCACATCCTCAGGTTGTGTCCTGCAACTGTGTAAAGTTTCATCAGAATTGTTCCAGCCGTTAAGGAAGAGTTGCGCTTACAAGACATATGGACAGACTGACAGACGGATTGAAGGACAGGGTGATTCCTTTATACATATAAAAAGAGCTGGTTTCCATGAACCATTCCCCTAATATAAATGTGACCTTGATGTCTTTTCGGCATTTGTAGAGAATGGTAAAATCGCTAATGGAGCTATTGCATTCCTATTCCTGCAATGTTTTTAAAGAGGTTTATGCATGTAATTGCATTAGAATATAAGAATTCATCACTCCTCAATTATAATGCAATGATATTCAATTATTCATTTAAATATGCAGTCAATGACCTTTTTTTATCTTCAATCTTGTCTCAATGATGTATATATTATGTGCTGAAATAATTTCCATAAAAGTCAAAAAGCTATGTTACCCATAACCCTTTCCCACATATAGACACTTTCTGACACCTCTACAGCAAACATATGTTGAAAACATTGCTAAAAACAAGCAATTTCTCCTTTTGCCACGATGTTTTCAACTTTTTTCAGTAAATATCCTTTCAATTATTGTGATCTTCCATATTTTTGTTTTGTCTGCAGATTTGATGTATGTGGGAATGGGTTAACATATTAGATATGGTGTACCTCTGCAGCAAATGTCTTTTCAATAATTGTTTAAAGTGAAAATTAACAGCTTCAAAAATATGTCTTCCTTCTTTGTTCTCCAATATTTGTGCAAGTCTGTTTACAAAGGCAGTGTCACCTAATGTCCAGATTTTTTAGTTTATTCATAAGAATGGCTTCAATATTGAAGAGTATCATTATATGCGAAATTTGCAAGTTCCTTAACCTCAAATTTCAATTCCGGGACACTCGGAGTCAAAACAACACTATTACATTATTAAAACACAAAGGTAAACACTCCGAAGAATATGCATGTCATGAACCAATACTCAAAATCAAGTTATTCAAAGTAAAAAGGCCATGAAAAGAATCAAAACTCAAATTGCAATAAGAACAATTTTACCCTTTCCCACATGCAGACAAGACATTGGGATGCCTCTGCAGCAGTCGACTTTTGAAATAATTGTGGCAAAAGGAAAATATTCTCATAATAAACAATTTCTCCTTTTGCAGCAATGAATTATACATATTCAATTAGCATATGTTCATTTATAGAGATTTTCTATGTTTTTGCCATGATGTCTTTCAAGTAGTCTGCTGCAGATATGTTTTATACTGGAAAGGGTTAAATATCTTATATGAACCAAATCAAAATGTAAAAATACTCACCAGTACCGGTCCTTCTACGACTTGGCTTGTCAGAGCGGACATGGGTTCTTTCATGTTTTCGATGCCATGCTGAATATTTGTGGCTATCCAAAACAGAACTTGTATATATCACAGAACTAGCACTATCAGATATAGCTGGCTTACTGCGCGTTGGCTTTGTCCAGCCCTTGTCCCCAAACAGTTGGAATATGTACGGAACATATATAGGTCTGTAGGACTTTTTAACACTCGCACCTTGGACCGGCGATGAAATACCAATCATTAGTAGTGTGAAACATAATACACACACCGATATTAAAACTTCCCCAGACTTCATTGTTGATAAATGATGGAGTCACAGAAATGTATCCTTATAATTATCGAATTATGACTGTCATATCTTTGAGGCGTGAAAACGCTGCACTCACTTCCCCTTGATTTGGATGTATATCATGAAAATTGCAGTGATATTGGAGTATATATTACAAAACCAGGGCAATTATTTGGGGTTAAAATATTTATTTTGCTGTAATGTACTATAGACATGAATTTATCATCTACTAAGGCTTCTTGGACTCTTGAATTTTTGTTCTGCTGATTAAGATATTGAAGTAGGTCAATATAATTATGTAACACAGACATTGTTGGAAAAGGTGTTGTTACCGAATCAAAAGCCGTCTTTGAGTAACCCTTCCCACTTGCAGTCACATTTTGACGCCTCTGAAGCAGACGAAATTTAAAAAAAAATGGTGACAAAAGATGAAATTGCTCATGAGCAATTTCTCCTTTTGTCACAATGTATCAACTCTCAGAGGTCCAGATAAGGAGGGGGGGTATTCAGCTCTTTTTCCCACAATTTCTCTCTTATTATTAAAGCAAACCCTATGTTGTGGGTACTCAAAAGAATCGTCTCACTGAGATGATTCTTTTGAGTACAAACAACATTATTAGGATTAGAGGGACAAATAAGGATTTTAGAACATGCAAAACTCCCCTTATCTAGAGCTCTGAACTCTTTTCAATAATTAGACCTCCATTTATAGAGATTTTACATATTGTTGCCAAGATGATTGCTGCAGAATTGTTGTATGTGGGGTTTAACCCTTTCCCTCATACGACAATCCTGCAGCAGACGACTTTGAACTTATTTTGTCAAAAATTAGAAAATCTCTATAATTGAATGGATAACCTATGTCTAAAAGTGGAAAACATTGTGGCAAAGGAAGAAATTGTTCTTTTTGAGCAATTTCTTCTTTTGTCACTATGTTTTCAAAAAGCTGTCTGCTGCAGAGGCGTCAGAAAGCATCTATATGGGGGAAAGAGTTAAATATTTGCTCTGCTGTTATAATGTACATAAATTTATCATTTTAATATTAAGTTTGCAACCTTGTAATTCTAATTCTACAGATGAAATTATTGATTAAGATCAACACAGACAATGTGAGAATTCGAAAATGTATTTCATGAGCATGACTGCAACAGTGGTTTGAATCAGAACATTCGTTGAATTCGAAAGTCATTTTCATCCGGGAAGTGTTTTTTTTGTTCTCTAAGTACTTAATACAGTTACACCTGGATGTTTTTATGAAGATATCAGCATTTAATATCATTTAATATCGGACACTCAACTTCTGTAAAAATTATTTATATTTCCACCACTATAACATATTTTAGTGCTTTTTTATCATATTTAATATTACAAATAGTTCGGAAAACACTTGACTTAATCCAGTTTCCTTAACATTTCTAACGTACAGACACCTTTTGATTTGCTTGCAGCAGACATCTTTTAGTTTGTTTGCAGCAGAAGGCAAAACAATAATTTTACTTTTATCTTTAGACATTTTCTATACTTTTACCAAGATGTTTTATTTTATTAAGTCCTTTGCATAACATTAACTTGATGTGGGAAAGGGTTAACTCTTTCCCTCATACGACAATTCTGCAGCAGACGACTTTGAACATATTTTGTCAAAAAGTGAAAAATCTCTATATTTGAATGAATAACCTATGACTAAAAGTGGAAAACGTTGTGGCAAAAGAAGAAATTGCACGTTTTGTGCAATTTCTTCTTTTGTCACTATGTTTTCTAAAAGCCGTCTGCTGCAGAGGCGTCCGAAAGCGTCTATATGAGGGAAAGGGTTAAAGTCCCATAACTCATGACTATTTTGTACTAGCTGTGTGATTCCTATGTGAAAAGAGAGCGATACACAAAAGGTCTTCAAGAGGCAATATCTTTTCTACCTGTTCTTTAAAATGTTTGCCAAAGTTTTCTTTCCTTTCTCAAATGATTAATTACAATATGTTAGAATCTATACTAGAGTGAAACAGGGTTAAAGCGGATCAAGATTTAATATCATGAGTTGATTCAGGCCATAAAGGGGTTTTGTTACATTTAAGTCTTACGCCTTACCAATATACAATAAATCTGCAGCAGACGACTTTCAAAATATTGAGGCAAAAATTGTCGGCTGCAGTTGAGTAAGTATGCATCTGTAAATGGGAATGGTTAATAGAGGTATGAAAGAATAGTAATGATCAAACCAGTGGTGATCCATTTCTAGTTATTTTAACAGAAGTTAGATCTGAATTACAAACAGAGGGACACTGAAGGCTCTGAAGAAATTGTGAACATGCACAGACTTGCCCGAGTATTTGGCATTCACATATTATGCCCCAAGATCAACTAATTTTATATTTCATAATACAATAGAAAACAAGTAAAAAAACAGGGATATGCCTTATACAATGAGCATTTGTCTAATTATCATACATCTATTTTCTTCAAAAGTTGATCTGCTGCTGAGGCATCAAATGATCTAATTATCGTTGAAAAGTGTTAACCCCTATCAAATAAATCTGCAGCAGACGGCTTTGTAAATGTCCAAGCAAAATTTGGAAAATCTCTATATAATAATGAAAGTTGATTGATTGTTTGCTGTTTTACGCCGCTTTCAACAAGTTCTTGATTATATCACATGTTTCCTGGATAAGCTACCAGTACTACTGGTTCGTTTTAACTTGACATCAGCCAGTCAGTCTTAATGGTAACCCGGAACCCTGAGCAATCATCACTACCATATATGAGCCATAATATGGTGTCCGGGATTTTGTGTTACATCACAGAGTCATTATTTATTCTCCTTTATTTGAAGAACTATGTGTTTTATAGTTTAACAGCATGTCACAAACTGTTAGAAACTACTAAATCTATAAAATAATATGCTATTGATTTCTGAAAGAACTGATAAACTCCTTTAATTAATACTTTTCTTGAGCATTTTCGCCGTGTCCTTCCCGACAAAGGCATGGGAGGACTTTTTGAAAACCAAAACAAACTGTTTTTCTTTATATTTAAAGTTTGGAAACTAATATGTGTGAAATAATAATTTAACAAATTACTTGTAAATATAACTTTAAGATTTAATAGAGCGACGTAAATATGATTTTGATTTGAATATAAAATCCTAGACATTGGCGTAACGAATGTGTCCACCAAGTTACATCACGTCTAAATAGCATCAAAACTCGAAACCTGGACCGATAACCATATTTTCATTGCATTCAAATCACGTGATCACTTACATTCTTTGTTAATGTCGTAAACATGTTGTTCTGGGACAGATATCTTTTATTTGACAGGGAGTCAAAATATGTTTATCAAAATGGTGTCTTTTTTTGTTACGCCCTATTATTTTGTTATAATTAATAAATGCTTCGTCGATCACCTAGGAGGAAACTAAATTTTGGCTGTTCTATTTACGACATTAAACATCGCAACAATTTACGACAGTTAGAGACGTTTTACGACAAGAGTGTTTTAAAATGGCGGCTCGAAAATGACAGTCAGACTTCTGAAATTTTGTTACGCCGGCACCAAGCCAATTGCAATCATCAATGGTTGCTTATAATGTATCGCAATGCGTAGTAACTTCCTATTTCGTTATTTAAATTGTCCAGAGATGTTTGCGAACCTATTTAATTCACTACGAAGAACTTGTTATTATTTTTGACTGGGGAAAAAAAATCGCGAATTTTGTCTCTTTTGCCTTGTAACGTTGACTGTCCTGGAAAGCATATTCTACCTCCATAAGCACTTTGCTTACGTAATAAATACATATTTGCATGATTAGTATATTTTAATTTAACTGGAGAATTATTTATACTGAAAATGTTTATGCTATTATATGATTTGTTTATTTTTTTCTAAGGTGTCCTGTTACACACTTATATGAAGTGCACAATTAGTGTCCAGTTACATCATTTTGTGTCCTGTTACACAACAGTTTGTGTCCTGTTACACCATTCTTTGTCTAGTTGTATACTATTAATTATTTCACTAAATAAACCATTTATTTATTGAAATAATTCCAAATAAAGATGGTGAAAATGTAAATTAGATCTAAACAAATTCAACTAGGCAAAATCTTCATAAAATTGATTTATTTCATGGTGTCCTGTGTTACTAACAATACAATTGAATAAGTGTCCAGTTACATCATTTTGTGTCCTGTTACACACCAGTTTGTGTCCTGTTACATCATGTTGTGTCCTGTTACACCATTCTTTATCTAGTTGTATACTATTAATTATTTCACTAAATAAACCATTTATTTATTGAAATAATTCCAAATAAAGATGGTGAAAATGTAAATTAGATCTAAACAAATTTAACTAGGCATAATCTTCATAAAATTGATTTATTATATGGTGTCCTGTGTTACTAACAATACAATTTAAAACCCACATTTCTCTTTATTTAAAGATAAAATCTATTTTGTCATTTAGAATTTAACAGCTTTAGATATTGTTCTAAACATATATATAGCATTTAATTTGACAAAAGTCAAATATTACAAAAGAGGACACCACAGTGTTTGTGATGTAACTCAAAATCCGGACACCATATTATGGCTCACATATGATTTTTTTTTTTTTAAATAGATTTGAAAATATTGTGGCAAATAAAGAAATTGCAAAAGAAGTCTGCTGCAGCTGCGTCAAAAGGTATCCACAAGATGGAAAGGGTTAACCGAAATGAACAAATCCAAGTACGAAAGGGTATATAGGTTTAGTTTCAGCATAGTAATAATATATCATAGGAAATATGACCAGTAGTATTAAATGATAAAATTAACCCATTACTCTTTTTTTGTTGTGTGAGCAGGGTCGGACAAAAAGTGATCTTATAAGTATATGCACAGTTTTCAGTTTTCACCTCTATTTAGAAGAGCTAACTTTTGAAGAAAAAGTTGATTTGTGTTTAACCAAACTAGTTTTATGCCACTTTCCGACTACAGTTGCTCTCTGACACCTCTTGCGACAGACAACCAGGGGCGTAGCTTGGCAATAATCAATGTGTAGGCCGTCCCGTGAGAAAATCAACATTGTGGTCTCTGCGTAAAGTATCGAACCGGATCAGCCTAAGCATGCCACACAGGTGACCTGGATATACACGTTTTGCCTCCTGTGGATTTTCTGTTTCAGGAATCACTACTTTATCTATCCCCCCTTAGACGCGTACCCTGATCCGGCCGATACATTACGTAGATCTGTATCGCCGCAGCTGCATTTTGGGGCATTTTGAGAAAAAAATTGTAGGCACGTGCCTACAGTGCCTAAAGGGAGCTACGCCCCTGACAACTATTGAAAACATTGTGGCTGAAGGAGAAATTGCTCATGATGATTTCCTCTGTATTTAATAATTAAACTCTCATTTATGGAGATTTTTAGCTTTACCCAATATGTTTTCAGTCATATGCATTAGATTTGTTGTATGTGGGAAAGGATTGAAATATGTTAAGCCAAATTATAGATAATTGATTGAGGTTTAACGCCTTTTTCAACAATTGTTCAGTCATATCACGGCGGCCAGTTCACCTTCTCAAACACAACATACTCTCCAAGCAACTGGCTGCTTTTCCACAGAGACTGTAAGCCCATTGGTGAAAGACAAATGACGCTGGTCAGTGGCTTTTGTAAAACGTCAGAAAGAATGTTTGCCGAGCTGGGGTTCGAACTCACAACCCTGGGATTGACAATCTGTGAGCTACCGGGGCTTGGCAAATTAGGGATGTAAGAAGACCCCAATTCATCTTATGCGTGGTTCATTTATATAATGCAACTTATTTCATCTTTGAAATCTGATCATTTCTTTCAACATTAACTTCTGATAAAATATATATATAATATACTATCCATAACCATCATGATTTATCAACCCTTTCCCACATAGAAGAATTTTGCATCAGAGGACTTAAACAAGAGGCCCAAGAGGGCCAGTATCGCTCCACGGCCATAAGGCAAAAATCAAATCTCCAAACAGCTCTGCCCCCTAGTGGATATATTTTTTACAAACCACCATCTGGCTTAAAGGAATCTTGTAGAGTGTCACCCAAGGAATGTTTCTGCAAAATTATTTGAAAATCAGCCTGACACTTTCGGAGGAGAGGATATTATAAGTTTTCACCATAGCCATATAAGGCAAAATAGCCCTACCCCATGGCGGCCATATTTTTCAACCAATCAACATGGCTTGAAGGAATCTGATAGAGGGTCACCCAAAGAACATTTCTACAAAATTATTTGAAAATCTGCTCAACACTTTCGGAGAAGAAGATTTTTTAAATTTTCACTATGGTCATATAGAGAGCAAAATAGCCCCACCCTCTGGCGGCCATATTTTTCGACCAATCAACATGGCTTGAAGGAATCTGATAGAGGGTCACCTAATGAACATTTCTACAAAATTATTTGAAAATCTGCTCAACACTTTCAGAGAAGAAGATTTTTTAAGTTTTCACTTTGGTCATATAAGGCAAAATAGCCCCGCCCTCTGGCGACCATGTTTTTCGACCAATCAACATTTCTTGAAGGAATCTAATAAAGGGTCACCCAAGGAACATTTCTACAAAATTATTTGAAAATCTGCTCAACACTTTCAGAGAAGAAGATTTTTTAAGTTTTCACTATGGTCATATAAGGCAAAATAGCCCCGCCCTCTGGTGGCCATGTTTTTTAACCAATCAACATGGCTTGAAGGAATCTGATAGAGGGTCACCCAAGGAACATTTCTACAAAATTATTTGAAAATCTGCTCAACACTTTCAGAGAAGAAGATTTTTTAAGTTTTCACTATGGTCATATAAGGCAAAATAGCCCCGCCCTCTGCCATGTTTTTCGACCAATCAACATTTCTTGAAGGAATCTAATAAAGGGTCACCCAGGGAACATTTCTACAAAATTATTTGAAAATCGGCCCGACACTTTCAGAGAAGAAGATTTTTTAAGTTTTCACTATTTTTTTCTTTTGGTTGCCATGGAAACCAGAATTATGGATGGATCAAAAAAAGGAGAAGGAATTTAAGAGAGGACATTGAGAGGATGCTTCCTATGAAGTTTCAACCAAATTGGCCAAGTGGTTAGTGAGAAGAAGTCGTTTAAAGGAAAAAGTTAACGCACGGACGCACGACGGACAATTCGCCATGACATAAGCTCGACTGGTGGAGCTAAAAATGACAGGAAAATATAATTATAGAAATTCTCTATAAATGAAAGGAGAATTACAGAAATTACAGAATAGGGTGAAAGCATCGAGGCAAAATGAACAAGAGGCCCAAGAGGGCCAGTATCGCTCCACGGCCATTATAAAGGCAGAAATAAAATCTCCAAACAGCCCTGCCCCGTGGTGGCTATTTTTTTTACCAACCACCATGGCTTAAAGGAATCTTGTAGAGTGTCACCAAAGGAATGTTTCTGCAAAATTATTTGAAAAAATGCCTGACACTTTCGGAGGAGAAGATTTTTTAAGTTTTCACTATGGTCATATAAGTCAAAATAGCCCCGCCCTCTGGCGGCCATGTTTTTCGACCAATCAACATGGCTTGAAGGAATCTGATAGAGGGTCACCCAATGAACATTTCTACAAAATTATTTGAAAATCGGCTGAACACTTTCGGAGAAGAAGATGTTTTAAGTTTTCACTATAGCTATATAACGCAAAAAAGCCCCGCCCCCTGGCGGCCATGTTTTTCGCCCAATCAACATTTCTTGAAGGAATCTAATTAAGGTTCACACAAGGAACATTTCTACAAAATTATTTGAAAATCGGCCTGACACTTTTGGAGGAGAAGATTTTTTAAGTTTGCTCTTTAGCCATATAGGCAAAATAGCCCCGCCCTGTGACGGCCATGTTTTTTTACCAATCAACATGGCTTGAAGGAATCTGATAGAGGGTCACCCACGGAACATTTCTACATAATTATTTGAAAATCTGCTGAACACTTTTTGAGAAGAAGATTATTTAAGTTTTCACTATAGCTATATAAGGCAAAAAAGCCCCGCCCCCTGGCGGCCATGTTTTTCGCCCAATCAAAATTTCTTGAAGGAATCTAATAAAGGGTCACCCAAGGAACATTTCTACAAAATTATTTGAAAATCGGTCTGACACTTTCGGAGAAGAAGATTTTTTTAAGTTCTCACTATTTTTTTCTTTCGGTTGCCATGGAAACCAGAATTTTGAATGGATCAAAAAAAATTGAAGGAATTTAGTAGAGGACATTGAGAGGATGCTTCCCATGAAGTTTCAACCAAATTGGCCAAGTGGTTAGGGAGAAGAAGTCGTTTAAAGGAAAAAGTTAACGCACGCACGCACGCACGCACGACGGACAATTCGCCATGACATAAGCTCGACTGGCTTTCAGCCAGTGGAGCTAAAAATTACTCATTGAGAGCAATTTCGTCTTTTGCCACAATTTTCTTAAAAGTCGTCTGCTGCAGTTAAATAATCATCTGAGGAAAATCAAAGTATAATTGTTTAAAAGAGTTGGAAACCAGTTTACCAAATTCTACATTTGCCACAATGTTTTCAACATTTTCCGCTACAGATTGTCCAAAATGCATCTGTGTGTGGCAAAAAATTAAACATTGAATTGCAAATAGTGTTTAGATTTTTAATTTTTTTTATCAGTAACCATCTGGTGGTACAATGGTTACAACAAATTATTTGTTTCAATCGCTTTTTTTGCTGATTTTAACACAATTTCAGTGATATCACAGCAAAGGAACAGTTATTCATCATCCCTGAGTAAACAAACCATTACTAGACAAGAAAACTTGCCTTGCCCAAAGGCACTCTACCATGACTGCCGTGATTGGGGATCAAACCCTGGTCACATTTAACCCTTTCCCTCATACGGCAATTCTACAGCAGACGACTTTGAACGTATTTTGTCAAAAAATAGAAAATCTCCATAATTGAATGGATAACCTATGACAAAAAGTGGAAAACATTGTGGCAAAAGGAGAAATTGCACATTTTGTGCAATTTCTTCTTTTGTCACTATGTTTTCAAGAAAGCCGTCTGCTGCAGAGGCGTCAGAAAGCGTCTATATCAGGGAAAGGGTTAACCTTACCAACATGCAGACACAGGTCGACGCACCTGCAGCAGATGACTTTTGAAAATGTTGTGACAAAAGGAAAAAATCACATTAATGAACAATCTAACCATTTATCACAATGTTTTTAACTTTATTCAATAATTGTAGCAAATAATATGGAAAATATTTATGGATTTAAGTATGATTATTGAATAGTGTTGAAAATGTTGTGGTGAAAGTAAAAATTGCACATTATGAGCAATCTATCCTTTTGACACAATGTTTGCATAAGTCTTCAGTTGCACATGCATCAAAATGTGTTTGGAAGTGGCAAAGGGTTATAAAACAGGAGATTTAATATGTTTATTCATTCATTTAATAGTGATGTTAACTGTTGCAGTGATACTTTGTACCAAGTCGCAAAATAGTTAAGTAAAAAACAAGAAAATATCAAATTCAGACAGGTTATTGCAAGTTGATTTGAAAAATAAGTAGGTATTTATTTTTCAAAACCACATCATTTCCAGCCTACTTAATTTGGGAATATATATAATTATTCAAATATTGTTGCTACAATAACCTTTTCCCTACCAGAGTTTATTCTGACGCCTCTGAAGCAGCCAACTGTGGAAAACCTTATAGAACAAGTAGAGGAATTATTGACAGTTCATAGGGCAGCCTTGTAAAGCATGAACAACAAAAGCAAATGGAATCAATTCATCAAAAGTTTTGTTTTCCTAATGTTTTCAGAAGTTATTTAACATAAAAAACAACAACATTTGTCCACCTTGTTTTTTTTAACTCTTTCCAACATATGACAATTCAATTGCAGATGGCTTTGAAAAGATTTTGGCAAAACTATGGAAACTTTCTTTAATATTGAAAACTTTCGGAAACAACATGATGAGCAAATTCTCCTTTTGCCACAACGTTTTCGTTTTTCCTCTGCTACAGATGCATCAAATCTTGTTTGGATGTGGGGAAGGGTTAAGCAAGATAATGACAAAAGTTTCTTTTAGGTTGTGTTACATAATTAATATAACCAATCAAAATAGTTAGATCATCTATGTCTTATGTATTACAATAAAAACAATTTGAGAGAATGATATCAAATTATTTTTTCCTCACACCTACCTTTGATAGATTAAATCAAGAGATTTAATTTCCTAAAATAGTTTAATATTTAAAATGAAGGCAGAGGTTAAACTTTTGTAATTAAAAAAATAATTCCAAACCAATTAAAATTAATGTCTAGAAATAATCCAACCACTTTGATTATTTCCCGAAAAACATTAATTTGCAGCAACTTATCACAGCCTTATCACACACATAATAACAATAGATACATATTCCACAAAATGAAATCATCCACAAGGAAATAGTACCATAAAGGTATCAAAGGTAAATAATCCTTCAATCTATCCCGCTATGTCACCTGTAATTTTAGTCCTGTAAGTGTTTTGTGAACAGTCTCCCCATTGCTTAATCATACTACCCGCTCTTTTCCTTTCTACAGTCAAGTTCAGCAAATAAGTTCCACCATGTAGGGTTTATAATATTATTTGATATGTGATATTAAGATAAACAATATTTCATGAATCATGTCTTCTTATTTGTAATCTACTTACTTGAAACTAATTCTTGTTTTTTTTCTCCCCGTATGATGCACTAGTATTCTATTGTACTTTTAAGCAAGTCTAACCTCAACATTGTTTCTTAACCCTTTCCCTCATATAAATGCTTTCTGATGCCTCTGCAGCAGACGGCTTTTTGAAAACATAGTGACAAAAGCAATTTCTCCTTTTGCCACAATGTTTTCCACTTTAAGTCATAGGTTATCCATTCAATTATAGAGATTTTCTATTTTTTGACAAAATAATGTTTAAAGTCGTCTGCTGTAGAATTGTTGTATGAGGGAAAAGGTTAACACTTTTTACTAAATATAACTAATATCTACAGCAGACTACTTTGAAATCATTCCGTACAGAAATTTGGTAAATCCCTAAAAAAAAGAAAGTGTAATTATTATGTAGAGTTGAAAACACTGTGGCAAAAGGAGAAATTGCTCATTATGAGCACTTTCTCCTTTTGCCACAATTTTTTCTTAAGTCGTCTGCTGCAGATTGGCTGAAATACATCTTTATGAGGGAATGGTTTTATTACTGCAAGTAAAGCAAGTAAAGCAGTAAGGCAAAAATGAATGTACCTTTTTATATAAATACTCTCTGATTTTCTCCTAAAAACCTATTGGGGTTTTTATTAACTCTTTCCACACACTACAAATCTAAAGCAGACAACTTATTCTGCATCAGACGACTTTAAACGTATTTTGTCAAAAAATTGAAAATCTCCATAATTGAATGGATAACCTGTGACAAAAAGTGGAAAACATTGTGGCAAAAGGAGAAATTGCACGTTTTGTGCAATTTCTTCTTTTGTCACTATGTTTTCAAAAAGCCGCCTGATGCAGAGGCATCAGAAAGCATCTATATGAGGGAAAGGGTTAAGAAAGTATAATTATTCAATGGAGATGAAAATGTTATGGCAAAAGTGGAAATTTCTCGTTTAGAGTGTTTTCGAAAGTCGTCTGCAGCAAATGATTGTGTCAAAATGGGGTAAATGATTAATATTAATTCAGAACTTCCATCAGGACCAACACTCTTTTCAATAATCATAACAAAAGTTTTAGTTTGTGTTGTTTTATTTGGGTTTTACGCAATTTCAACATTATTTCAGTTATATCACAGTAACCTAGTTCACTTATTCATGATCCCTGGGTAAACAAACCAGCACTAGGCTAGGATATGTGCCTTGCCCAAGGGCACTCAGCCCTGATCGTCTTACAGGTGTTGGGATCAAACCCGGGACACCCAGTTTCAAACACTGAAGCTAACCACTCTACCACAGTGGATTTCTAAAACAGTTTTAGACTGTCCCATACAAATAAGTCAATATATGAGTTTTGTTGAAAACTGGAAAGAATCAGAGCCATGTAACCTGTGCATTCAATAGTCTATGTTCTAAGAGCTTTCTGACCACTAATTAGGGGCCTATGAATAAATAACACAGCTCTTAACCCTTTCAAACATACAACAAATCTGCAGCAGATAACTCTGAAAACATCTAGGCAAAAATACGGAAAATCCCTATAAATGAATGTACAACTATTGAACAGAATTGAAAACATTGTGGAAAAAAAGAGAAATTGCGCATTATAAGCAATTTCTCCTTATTGCCACAATGCTTTCAAAAGTTGTCTGCTGCAGAGGTATCAGAATTTAAGCTTCTATATTGATAAAGGCTTATTTCAAACTTTTTTGAGGAATCAAATTCAAATATTCAAATCCTGACAAAGGTTAAATTTTGAGCAATTTCTCCTTTTGCCGAAATATTTTCAAAGAAATCTGCTTCAGATGTGCATTACACAGTGTAAGATCTGGTGACTTACAAATCCAAAAAGACTAGGTGTTGATTTGGCCAAGTAAATCTAACTTGGGTTGCATTGCAACAGCTAGGCATTAAAGATTTTCCATATTGATGGGCTTTTCCCAAATACAACCATCTGTAGCAGATGAATGAGAAAATATGACTACATGCAGATAAAATATATGAAAATTCTATTAAATAAATTAGAATTTGTCAATTAACTATAAAGTTGTTCTACAAAAACTATTTTAGTCAAAGCATAACTGACAGACAAACAATGGAGAAGTGATCCATAACTGATTGTTTCTAACAGGCAGGTAAGTAACACAAGTGCCCAAACTGAATGAATGTACTGGATACATTTCATGAACCTAACTGTACAATTTGAGAAATACAAAAATTATGATTATGTAAGAATTCATTTAACTTTAATTTTGCATCTCTGTCAATCAAGTTATTCAAAAATCATTTAGCAAAAATAAACCATAACAAATCATCAATGGTCTATTGATATCCAATCATGCATCCTGCTCATGAAGATCCATTAATCAGACGGCGTATTTCATGTTGTTACTAAATCCTTATTTGAACTCCAAAACCTATCGTTTAGGGGTACCCACAATATGCTTTCCCTGAGTGGGACAATCAATTGAGTACTGCAACATAGGCTTCAAATAAATATTAACCCTATCCGCCTTGCAGATGATTTCTGCACCTCTACAGCAGATGACTTTTGAAATAATTGTAAAATTTGTTGTATGTGGGAAAGAGTTTAAAGAGATTAAGACGTGTTTTAACTCCTCCTGATCTGTTTCTAAAATTGCAATCTTTTCTCATATCATTCTGTAAGTGAGTTTTGAAGCACATTGAAGAAGATGATTTTTGGAAACAATGTTGGACATGAGCAATTTCTCCAGTTCACAAAATATTTTCAAAGTCTTTAATTTCTACCATATTCAATTCTGACTTCATAAAATGTCTACATTAAGGAAAATAGTCAGCCCCTTTACAGCTTTTACAGCACTGCATGATGCCTATATTCCCACATACAACAACTCTGCAGCAGACGTCTTTGAAAACCGTTTTAAAAATAAAAATCCAGAAACTCTTTACAAATGAAAGAACAATTATTGAATAAAGTTGTAAACATTATGGTTAACCCTTTCCCACATACAACAAATCTGTAGCAGACGACTTTGAAAACATACCCCGTCATTTTCTGGAAACTCCCTTTAAATGAAAGTACAATAATTGAATAGAGTTGAAAACATGGTGACAAAAGGAGAAATTGCTTGTTTTGAGCAATTTCTTCTTTTATCGCCATGATTTCAAAAGCCTGTCTGCTGCAGGGGCGTCAGAAAGCGTCTATATGAGGGAAAGGGTTAAAGGAGAAATTATCCAGACCATTCTGTTACAGAGGTGATTTGTGGGAAAGGGTTAAAGGAGAAATTATCCAGACCATTCTGTTACAGAGGTGATTATATGTGGGAAAGGGTTAAACCAGATGACGATATAGTTGTTTTGTATGCAGCAAAAATACATTTCCTGTTTTAGGCTAAAATTCTATTACGTCATACAAACTGTCGGTCTCAAATGAGATGTGCAAGCACCTTGACCGAGAATATCAGTGCGCTTTAATATACCAAGCTGTGCAGACGTGGTTTGCTCAGAGAACGAGGTTAAATAATCTCGAAGCGTGAAAATTTGATAACGTAGTTTTCATAGTCGTTTATCGACGTTAACTCTTTTAACTTGATTGAAAAAACTTTATTTTGCTTGGTTAATTTAAATTAATGCAAATAAATAGTCAGGTTGTTGGTTTCTGTGAGACAGAAATAAATTGAGATTAAATTTTTTCGTTAACACGTGGTGTTTACAACAAGATGGCGGATGCGTTAGTCCAAGCAAAGAAAGCAAGTAAAGAGGCTGTTAAAGCCGATGGAAACAATTGTCTTGTTTCGGAACCAGTCGGTTCAAACCCTGGTTCAATGGCCGAGGGCCGAAAATCTTTAAAACCTATTTCAAAGACAGTTCCTGCAAAAACAGCAGCAGCGGGGAATTTGAACAAAGAGGTATTGCTAGTTCTGAAAGAAATGAATGGTAACATAACCAAACAGGGAACTAAATTAGAGTCGCTTGCTAAGCGTGTGGACGATTTGTATCATTCTGAAGAATATGACTATGATTCTGAGAATCAAATGCCTGAAACAGATGACGAGTCCATTTGTGTAACCCCACCCAAGAGACACTGTGGTGAAAATGATATTTTCAAAGACCTGTGCGACAGGTATCAATGTGTAGAAAAATGTGACTCTGAAATTAACGAAAGTCTAGCGAGTTTCATAAATACATCCTTCAGAAATGGTGTTTCTGATGACACATTAAATGACATGTTGAAAGATATTCATCGCCCAGTAAATTGTGAGGCATTGGTGAAAACAAAGGTGAACACTTGTATTTGGCGACTGCTTAAGCCTCAAACGCAATCAGAGGATGTTAAGTTTCAAGCCATTCAGAACATTCTAGTGAAAGCAGCATCTAACTTCGCTAAGATTCTAGACAAGGAAAGTTCAAATATTGATTCTCAGTCTTTGGAATGGGGAACAAACTCTATGGCTCTTTTAGGTCAAATGAATAAATTGATCAACAACAAACGTAAAGAGAGTCACCGTTCAGACCTTGACCCAAGGTTTTATCCATTGACTTCTGCTTCTCAACCGTACACAGACAACTTATACGGTGATGATATTAACAAGAATGTTCGAGACATTCAAGACATGAGTAAGCTGGGGAAAGATATTGGTCGGAGCCAGCAACCTCAGAGTAGAGGCTACTTTAGAAAGAGAGGTGGTCGTCGTGGACCCTCAAGAGGCACAGGAAGAGGGCGTGGCAATTACGTACGCCCAGCTGAACTTAATACAGTCCAGTCAAAAAAAACCAGAGGGGGGTACAAGAAACAATTCTAAAGGTGAGTGAAAATTTCACTGCTGGTAGATTAAAAACATTCGTGGAAAATTGGAGAAAGATAACTTCAGATGATAATATTTTAGATATTGTTAGACATCTACATATTGAATTCATTCAGGGTTCTAATCCTGTCAATCATAGATGTTTTCGTAATCATTTCAATGAAGAAGAAGCAAAAATTGTTCATCTTGAAATACAAAAAATGATTGAAATGAAAATTATCATTGAGGTACAACACCACCCTGATGAATTTATTTCTCCAATTTTCCTCATTAGAAAAAAGAATGGGGAATACAGAATGATTTTAAATTTGAAAGAGGTTAATAAGAGCATTGCTTATCATCATTTCAAGATGGACACATTTGAATCGGCCTTAAAATTAGTTAAGCCAAATGTATATTTCGCCTCTGTAGATTTAAGGCATGCTTATTACTCTGTACCTATTGCTGAAGAACATCAAATTAAGCTTAGATTTGAGCATTTAAGTAAAATCTACCAGTATGTTTGTTTACCTAATGGTATATCTTGTGCCCCCAGAATGTTCACAAAATTTATGAAACCAGTATATGCATCTTTGCGTATGATGGGACATGTTAATTCAGGCTATATTGATGACTCAATTCTTTTGGGTGATTCTTATAATGAATGTGAAGAAAATGTTTCTGACACAGTAGGATTGATGGAAGATGTGGGATTTATTATTCACCCGACTAAGTCGGTTTTAATTCCGTCAACAAAAATCACGTTTCTTGGAAATGATATAGATTCAGAGAAAATGATTGTGACCCTGCCTGAATCCAAAATATTGAATATTACATCGGAATGCAGAAGCCTATATGTAGAGCATTATGCCAAGATTCAGCATGTAGCCAGAATAATAGGTCTTATGGTTTCATCGTTTTCGGCTGTAGAATATGGGCCTCTATTCTATAGATGCCTAGAAAAAGGAAAGATAGAAGCCCTGAAATACAGTAAGGGTAATTTCGAAGCATATATGACTATCTCAGTTGAAATGAAAGCAGAGTTGAAATGGTGGATTGATCAGTTGCCAATACAAAAAAGGCATATTAACCATAGTACTCCAGCTTTTGTTATTACTACAGATGCAAGCCTAGATGGCTGGGGTGCTGTATGTAATGATATAACTATTGGAGGTCGTTGGAATGACCAAGAGTCAATTCACCATATTAATTCTCTAGAAATTCTTGCTATTTCACATGCAGTTAGGTCTTTTTGTATTGACCGTGGAAATATAAATGTTCAAATTGCAACAGACAATACCTGTGCAATGTGTTATATAAATAACATGGGTGGTTTAAAGTCTGAAAGTTGCAACACCATTGCTAGAGATATTTGGATGTTTTGTATAGAGAAACACATCTGGTTGTCTGCAATACATGTTCCAGGCAAAGACAATAAAGCTGACTTCGGATCAAGACATTTCAATGAAAATGTAGAGTGGTCTATTTGTAGACCAATCTTTGATAAGATAGTACATACATTTGGTAAACCAGAGATTGACATTTATGCTTCAAGGTTGAATAAAAAGTGTGAACGTTATGTTTCATGGAAACCAGATCCTGAAGCTGAAGCAATTAATGCATTTTCACTTCATTGGTCTTTGTATAGTCTAATATATGCATTTCCTCCTTTCAGCCTTATTGGCAAAACTGTACAGAAGTTGAGGGAGGACAGAGCAGAGATGGTGTTGGTGACACCACTGTGGGTAACACAGAACTGGTACCCAGTGATTCTGGAGATGTTAATAGACTTTCCATTGAAAATCAAAGTGAAGCCGGGTATTCTCTCCATTTGTCAAACACAGAAAATTCATCCACTAACAAACAAACTACAGTTGATGGTATGTCGTTTGTCAGGAGATCCTTTGAAAGCAGAGGAATTTCGAAAAAGTCTACAGACATCATTATGGCATCATGGAGAAAATCCACCAAGAAGCAATATTCCACTTACATCAACAGATGGTTGGTCTTCTGTCGTAAAAGGCAAATTAATTCATTTCAAGTGTCTGTAAACAACATTATTGAATTCCTTACTGAACTTTTTAACTGCGGATTTAAGTATGATACATTGAATACAGCACGTAGTGCCCTTTCATCCATGTGTGTAACTTCAGATGGATTTTCAGCAGGATCTCATCCTTTAGTTATTAGATATATGACTGGTGTTTTTAATTTATGTCCACCAAAATCTAAATATATTGAGACATGGGATGTTTCTAAAGTTCTGTCTTACCTACAGTCTTTGTCACCAACTGAGGATTTGCCATTGAAACTTCTTACATACAAACTTGTAATGCTTATAGCTTTGACTCAGGCAAGTCGAGCTCATTCGTTAAGTTTATTGACTATAACAGATCTTAAGAAAGATCCATGTATGTATATATTACATTATTGCGAATTGCTTAAGCAATCTAAGAGGGGTAGACCTAATCCAGTATTAGAACTCAGAAAATATTCTCCAGACAGGAGGATTTGTGTTTATTATACATTAGAAATGTATTTAGCTCGAACTGAAGGTATCAGGGAAACTGAGCGAAGATTATTTATAAGCTATGTAAAACCATATAAGTGTGTGTCTTCTAGCACTGTAAGTAGATGGCTTAAACAAGTTATGTTTAATTCCGGAATTGACATCAAGAAATTCACCTCTCATAGTATCAGAGGAGCTTCATCGTCTAAGGCCAAAGCAGCAGGAGTTCCAATTCAAGAAATAATGAAAGTAGCTGATTGGGCAAGTGAACTTACTTTTGCCAAATATTACTGTAAACCAGTGGAGTGCAATGTTTATGATTCATCAGTGCTTGTATAGAGATACAGTTCAGATACATAAGACAAGGTATGGGTTTCTATTTCTATTGTTGCACAGCTCTTGAAATTTCTTTTTGGGAGCTTTGAAGTCTCATTTGAGACCGACAGTTTGTATGACGTAATAGAATCAACCAAATAAACGAAACTTACCTGTAAGTTGATGTTTGGTTGTGATTCTATGTAGTCATACATAACTGGAGGGATTAAATGCCCACCCGTGGATAATTATTTCCCTCCCAGAGAGTATGTGTGACATGCTCAATTAAGATATACTGGAATTTCGCTGGTTTCTTTTTCCCAAAGAGAAATTCCTTTACGCTTTCAATACTGATATTCTCGGTCAAGGTGCTCGCACATCTCATTTAATCCCTCCAGTTATGTATGACTACATAGAATCACAACCAAACATCAACTTACAGGTAAGTTTCGTTTATTTGGTTGATTATATTGCATATTTAACCCTTTCTCATATAAGACAAATCTACAGAATACGACTTTGAAAATATGAGCAATTTCTCCTTCGGCAATAATGTTTTCAAAAGTCGTCTGCTGCAGATTCATCAGAAGGCGTCTGTATTTGGGAAAGGGTTAAATAAAACATTCCCATGATTGGTATTATCAAAAGAAGTTTTGAAACCTATTTATTTTACATATCCATTGTGAAAAACCTCATACAACAAACATTAATCAAAACTTAATTGGGCCAATTTCCAAGGTTGGTCCTTCTTTTACAATCAAAGGATTTGAACCCAGAGCTTTGATATGAATAACATTGTCAGCACACTACCTCTCATTGACAGGGCCACAGTCCCAACCAATACATGTATATGTTTTAAATATTAACCCTTTCCAACATAAAACAAATCTGAAGAAGACCACATTTAACCATTTCCCTCATACAACAATTCTGCAGCAGATGACTTTGAACATATTTTGTCAAAAATTAGAAAATCTCTATAATTGAATGGATAACCTATGACTTAAAGTGGAAATCATTGTGGCAAAAGGAGAAATTGCTTGTTTTGAGCAATTTGTTCTTTTGTCACTATGTTTTCAAAAAGCCGTCTGCTGCAGAGGCGTCAGAAAGCATCTATATGAGGGAAAGGGTTAAAACATCTAGGCAAACATATGAAAAAGTCTCTATAATTATTCAATAGGGTATAAAGCATTGCGGCAATAGGAGAAATTGCCCACTATCAGTAATTTTTTTACTCTTGCCATAATGTATTCAAAAGTCTTCTCCTGCAGAGTCTTCAGAAAGTGTCTGTAGGTAGGTAAGGGCTAAACCTTTCCTACATGCAGACAAAAATGAGGATTCTGCATTAGTCATATTTTGAAAATATTGTGGCAGACAGAAAAATTATTCTTAATAAGAAAATTCTCTTTTGTCACAATGTTTTCAACTCTGAATATATAATAATACTTTTAACTTGAAGAGATTCTCCATATCTGCCATTGTGTTTTCAAAGTCGTCTGCTGCAGATTTGTCGTATGTGGGAAAGGTTTAATTGATCATGGTAGCTTCAGTTAGTAACAATTGTTATTGGAAGCCGCCAGGAGCCGGCTTCTTGTAGGGATGCTTAGAAATTTCGAACAAGGAGAATATTTAGACCTGCCAGTGTGACCATATATCTTGATTTCTCTTTGTCCTTACTAAGAACATTAATTTAAGTTAATGACTTTTAAAACATCCTTTTTACACTCTATATACATGTGTGAGTTTTACAAATTAACAAGTAACTGGAGGATTGCAAGCAATACCATAGTCCCCTACCGGTTTGCACTTTTGAGTCTGTTTCTGTTGTCATAGCAACCCAATGTTTAGGTATATCAAGACAATAAAGTATGAAAATAAAGAAAGGGAAATAACTCAAAAATTAGGGAAGCAAGAGTTATGGTTCATGTGCACTGCACTCCCCCTTGATACGATGTATTCATGTGTGAAATTTCATAGCCATAGCTAGAATAGTTATGGAGATATGCTCCGGACAAAAATCAAGTATGAAAATAAAGAAAGGGAAATAACTCAAAAATTAGGCAAGCAAGAGTTATGGTTCATGTCCACTGCACTCCCCCTTGATACGATGTATTCATGTGTGAAATTTCATAGCCATAGCTAGTATAGTTATGGAGATATGCTCCGGACAAAAATCAAGTATGAAAATAAAGAAAGGGAAATAACTCAAAAATTAGGCAAGCAAGAGTTATGGTTCATGTCCACTGCACTCCCCCTTGATGAGATGCATCCATGTGTGAAATTTCATAACCATAGCTAGTACAGTTTTGGAGATATGCTCCGGACAAAAATCAAGTATGAAAATAAAGAAAGGGAAATAACTCAAAAATTAGGGAAGCAAGAGTTATGGTTCATGTGCACTGCACTCCCCCTTGATACGATGTATTCATGTGTGAAATTTCATAGCCATAGCTAGTATAGTTATGGAGATATGCTCCGGACAAAAATCAAGTATGAAAATAAAGAAAGGGAAATAACTCAAAAATTAGGCAAGCAAGAGTTATGGTTCATGTCCACTGCACTCCCCCTTGATACGATGTATTCATGTGTGAAATTTCATAGCCATAGCTAGTATAGTTATGGAGATATGCTCCGGACAAAAATCAAGTATGAAAATAAAGAAAGGGAAATAACTCAAAAATTAGGCAAGCAAGAGTTATGGTTCATGTCCACTGCACTCCCCCTTGATGAGATGCATCCATGTGTGAAATTTCATAACCATAGCTAGTACAGTTTTGGAGATATGCTCCGGACAAAAATCAAGTATGAAAAAAAAGTGCGGAAAACGAATATTCTAAGTCCAAAAAGGGGCATAACTCATTAAAAAATTGACGAAATCCCAGGAAACGCGAACTTGATCTGTGACACATGATTACAAAGGCATATACAAAATTTCAGCTCAATACCTCAAAGCATGTAGAAAAAAAGTGCGGAAAACTGATTTGCCGGACTGACTGACTGACGGACTGACGGACGGACTGACGGACTGACTGACGGACGGAGTGCAAACCTAATAGTCCCCTTCGGCACGCCGGTAGGGGACTAAAAACAAAAGACAAAGGCCAGTATATTAATTGAATATATGTACATTTTTATTTAAGCGAAATTCATACTGTATCTTGTCTAAACAGTAAACTGAATTGGTTACCTGCCTCATACGCTTTTTTAGTTCGATAGTATGTTAAACTGGGAACCATGAACAAGAGAAGGCACACAGTAAATGTAATCTGTTTCTTGTATTCAGTGGAATAGGAAAATACATAGAAACAAGAGATGTTTGTCAAACATTATGCTCCCCCTGAATGCCATGTTGTCAGGAATATTTGGACGATTTTTGACCCGATGACCTCAAAATCAATATAGGTTATCTACTGGTCACCCTTAGCCTCCATGTCAAGTTTTAGGGCCATGGGTGCAGGCTATGTGGAGTTATCACTCTGACAAGCTTTTGGCGTTCATGGTCACTGTGACCTTGACCTTTGACCCAATGACTTTAAAATCAAAAGGGGTCATCTACTGGTCAGGCCCAACCTCCAAGTCAAGTTTGAGTACTAAAGCTCCATGCATTGTTTAGTTACCACTCAGACAAGCTTGGTCACTGTGATCTTGACCTTTCACTTGATGACCTCACAATAGGGGTCATCTATTGGTCACCCCCAGCCTCCATGAGAAGTTTAAGGGTCATGGGTGCATGCAATGTCGAGTTTGACCTTTGACCCAATGACCTCAAAATCAATAGAGTCATTACTGGTCAGGCCCAGCCTCCACGTTTGAGGGCCATGGGGGCAGGTGCAGGCAATGTCGGGTTATCACTCGTACAAAGTCTTCAGCTTCAAGGTCTCAAAATCAATATGGGTCATCTACTGGTCACCCCCAGCCTCCATGTCAAGTTTGAGGGCCATGGATGCAGGCAATGTCGAGTTATCACTTGGACAAGCTTTTCGCGTTCAAGGTCACTGTGATCTTGACCTTTGACCTGATGACCTCAAAATCAATAGGGTTCGTCTTCTGGTCATCCCCAACCTCCAAGTCAAATTTAAGAACCATAGATCCAGGCATTGTTGAGTTATCACTCGGACAAGCTTTGGTATACCGACTGCCCGCCGGACATGTGCAAAGAAATATACCCCTCTTCTTCGAAGGGGGCATAACAAGGGGTTGTAAAATATCAAAGGGCAATAACTCCATAACAAATATTGAAACTGAACAAGCCGATATTGTGTGCCAATCCTTTTGGTACTGGAGCTTCCCATAAAATTTCGTAGATTTCCATACAGGTGTTGTTGAGAAATAGTGCGGACACAAATAAATGTTTGAACATTATCAAAGGGTCTCAACTCTCTAAAAGGTGTTAAAAATGACCAATGTACATCTCCTCTTGGTACTTATACTGCCAATCAATCTTTAGCGAATTTGAGCCAGCAGTTGCTGAGAAACAGCACAGATACAAAATGGAGACGCACACAAAGACTCCCAGACTAACAGATGCATCGGCATTTTAGTGACGATGATGATTATGCTCCCCTTAACCCATTCCCTCATACGACAATTCTAAAGCAGACGACTTTGAACGTATTTTGTCAAAACATAGAAAATCTCCACAATTGAATGGATAAAAAAAGTGGAAAACATTGTGGCAAAAGGAGAAATTGCACGTTTTGTGCAATTTCTTCTTTTGTCACTATGTTTTCAAAAAGCTGTCTGCTGCAGAGGCGTCAGAAAGCATCTATATGAGGGAAAGGGTTAAAAGTTGGGGAGGCATCTAAATGCCATGATTAGGTGCATTATAAAGTCCCATTACACACCTTGCATTTTTTAGATGTTTCAACTTTCGAAAACATTTTGGCACTTTTAACACAATGTTTTAACTGTTTTCAAAATTAATAGATTTACTATTATTTTTAGAAATTTTCCGTATTTTAGCCAAGCTGTTTTGATCACGTCTGCTGCAGATCACTTATATGTCGGAAAAAACATTCAAAATAAACATTTCTAAATCTACCCATGTTAAATTAACCAGCAAATAATTAAACCATACTACAGGAAAACCAACAATATAGCATTTATTTTCCCATCTTATCTAATGGCATTTACTTGTTTTCAATATATATCTACAGCTTTAGCTATATTCCAATAATAATGGAAAAAATAAACAAGAAGACATTTCAAAGCCTAATTTGTTTTAAACAATATAGCGCAAGAAAACAAAAAATAAACATCACTGGTTGAAACATCAAGGTAGTTCGTAGAAATAAAGCAAATTGCAGCTGCACTGTATTTATGACTGAATCTTCTAGACATTTCTCTATATAATAATAAAACAACTATTTATTTGTTACACCTCATCTGAAGCATCAAATGCAAGTCTTATCATCCGAATTAGACTGCGTCATAACAAGATTTATCATATCTATCCTTTTCCAATTGCTTACACATTCTGGCACGACTTTTGAAAACATTGTAACAAAAGGAGAAATTGATCAACATGAGCAATTCTCCTTTTGCCTCAATGTTTTAAAAAGTTGTCTGCTACTAATACTCCAAAATGGGTATGCAGGTGAGAAAGGGTTGAATCATAAGAGATAACTTTTGATATCATTGCAGCAGGTTAATATTGGAAACCTTTTGATATCATTGCAGCAGGTTGATATTGGAAACCTTTTGATATCATTGCAGCAGGTTGATAAAGGAAACCTTTTGATATCATTGCAGCTGATATAATTGCAGCAGATTTATATTGGAAACCTTTTGATATCACTGCAGCTGATATCATTACAGCAGATTTATATTGGAAACCTTTTGATATCACTGCAGCTGATATCATTGCAGCAGGTTGATATAGGAAACCTTTTGATATCATTGCAGCAGGTTGATATAGGAAACCTTTTGATATCATTGCAGCAGTTTGATATAGGAAACCTTTTGATATCATTGCAGCAGGTTGATAAAGGAAACCTTTTGATATCATTGCAGCTGATATAATTGCAGCAGATTTATATTGGAAACCTTTTGATATCACTGCAGCTGATATCATTGCAGCAGGTTGATATAGGAAACCTTTTGATATCATTGCAGCAGGTTGATAAAGGAAACCTTTTGATATCATTGCAGCTGATATCATTGCAGCAGGTTGATATTGGAAACCTTTTGATATCATTGCAGCAGGTTTATATAGGAAACCTTTTGATATAATTGCAGTAGGTTGATATAGGAAACCTTTTGATATCATTGCAGCAGGTTGATATATGAAACCTTTTGATATCATTGCTGCAGGTTGATATAGGAAACCTTTTGGGATAATAAGAAATAGCTGATCAGGTCACATCTTTTCAACTCGACTCTCCTAATTGACTCTTCCTTTTTGTGCAGATGTTTTCAACTATTATCAAAAGTTTTCAAAACAGACTTATAATTAATGATATAGAGTTAACCTAATGGGTGATCTTTAATTATTTACAAGTTAATTAAAATATATTCAAAAGTCTATTTCTGTATTGTAGAATGAATGCATGCCTGCATTTAACTTTTTGTAATCTTTGACATTAAGTTATTCATTGTAGAAACATACGGTTAATTAAAGTGAAAATAACTTAATATTATCAAAAAAAAATATAGGGTTTTGGAAACTTTTTGATTAAAGAATATTTGATCATCCCTCCGAATGTGTTTTATCCAATGTATCACCGAATGCTTTCCGTTTGCTTTCCGAATGTTTTCAGTATGGTTTCAGAATAATTACAGAACAGACGAATGCTTCCCGCATGTTGATTTCGAAATGTTTTCTTTACGACCGTTTTCTGTATGCTTTCCGAATGCTAACAGAACACGGCAAATGGACCTAGAATGGACCAAACTCTTTCAGCATGCATTCTATGTCCATTCGGGGTGTTCTGAAAGCATACAAAACATACTGTGCATTCTAGAAAAGAAATCCATTTCGGGGCGATCACATTGGGCCGAATGCCATTCTGTTGGCTTTCCGAATAGGAACTTGGGTGTTCGAGAGCGAACGGATCATATTCGGGAAGCATTCTGTGTGTTCGGCTCCGTACAGATGCATACGAAACAGCATTCAGTAGCTCCAAACATTTGATGTGCATGTTCAAAATAATTTTCATCGACCATCCGAATCATCCGAATTTGGTGTCCATGTGTATTCGGGAAGCATTCTAGGAGCATAAGGTATGCAAAGTCTGCAAACTTCCTATAAATAGGGGAGCCTCTGTCAGTACGATAAATATATAATCCAAAATGCTCGTGTGTGTCTCTCCTCCTCGCAATTTCGTTATATGGGCGGTTCTTAAAGCAATCGGCCAGATGTCAGTGTAACCCGAAAACGTTCGGAAAGCGTGCAGAAAAAGTTTGGTCGATTTGTTGTGTTCTGAAAGCAATCGGAAAGCATTCGTCATATTCTATGTCCATTTGGGGTGTTCGGAAAGCATACGGAACCCAGCACCTCCAAATTTCGGTCTATTCTAGGTTGATTTGTCGTGTTCTGAAAGCATTCGTCATGTTCTAGGTTCGGAAAGCATACAGAACACAGCACCTCCAAATTTTCATTCCGAATGCACAAAGAACTAGACACATTTTCCCGAACATTTTCCGTACACGCTGTATGCTCCTAGAATGCTTCCCTAATACTTCCAGAATACACATGTACGCCACATTTGGATGATTCGGAAGGTCGATGAAAATTATTTTGAACATGCACAACACATTGTTGTAGCTACCGATTTTGTTCCCTATGCATCCGTTCGGAGCCGAACAGCCAGTATGCTCCTAGAACACACCAAATGCTTCCCGAATATGATCTGTTCGCTCCCCAAACACCCAAATTCCTATTCGGAAAGCAAACGGAATGGCATTCGGCCCAGTGTGATCGGGCCATTAGATGGAATGGTGTTTTACACTGCTTTTGACATTATATTTTCCTAGTTAGTTTATCTAAGAAAACCAACTATTTAAACCCCATAAAATGATATGAGCATTTGGTTAACATTGTTCCACAGCATCTGATCAAGATCTCAACTGTTTACATATCAAATTACTAACAAAAACTTGTTAGAAGCTTCTATCAACTTGTCTAGCTTCTAATAAAAACAAACAGATATACAGGTGTATCTGAACCTACTCTTTTTTGAAATGCCAACTTGGACCTTTTCCCATGAACAGACTGACATATGAATGTCAATTAAGAATTATGTATGTCAGTAGTTCTGACATAATGTCAATTTTTGTACTGCTATTGTCTAGCATAGTTTATTTTGAACATGTGACAATGCAATGATTTCATCTGGACATAGGGTATTTGAGTGGCGTCAGACAAAAAGGACATTTTGCCTGATGTGGCTGACATTTGCTATTTTATTCAGTAACCATAACCTTGTTCCCTACTAAGGTCTGTGGCTATTACTTAGTTAACTCTTCTTGAAGGCTTAGTAACAATTCTCTATGTTATCAAAGGGTTTCATTTCTATAAACTTCTTCTACAAAAAAAAACTACAAGAGACAATTTAAAAATGTATGGACAATCTCTTTAAATGAAAATATTATTTTGAAATAGAGTCATTAGCAATTTCTTCTTTTGCCACAATGTTTTCCAAAGATGACTGCTGTAGATGTGTCAAAATGTGTCTCAAAGTGGGAAAGGGTAAAAACAAGTTAATAAGTATATACCTTTATTAAAATCTTAACTTCATCTGCAGCACTGCATGGCCACATTGTGGCAAATTGTTTTCAACTCTACTAAATAATTATACCTTCATTATCAAAGTATTTTCATATTTGCTGCAAGTCCGTTGTGTGTGGGCAAGGGTTTAGCCATCAAGTTGTAAAGTAAAATTCCACATGAATAGTTTGCTTCAAATTAAGATTCATGCAGTTTGACAGTAGCAGATAACATTGTTAACCCTTTCCCATATACAACAAATCTGAGAGCAGAGGACTTTAAACACATCTAGATAGAAATATTGAAAATCACTGAAAATAGAAGCATCATTATAGTTTAGAGTTTAACCCTTTTCCCTCATATAGACGCTTTCTGACGCCTCTGCAGCAGACGGCTTTTTGAAAACATAGTGACAAAAGAAGAAATTGCACAGAAGGTGCAATTTCTCCTTTTGCTACAATGTTTTCCACTTTTTGTCATAGGTTATCCATTCAATTATGGAGATTTTCTATGTTTTGAAAAAATACATTCAAATTAGTCTGCTGCAGAATTGTCGTATGAGGGAAAGGGTTAAAACTTTTTTGGCTAAAGAAGAAATTGATCATTATGAGGAATTTCTGTTTTCGTCGAAATTATTTTAAAAATCGTCAGCGTCAGAATTTTTCTGCATGTGGGGAAGGGTTTAGGGCAGATAACACACACTAAGAGGTTAATCATGTATTATGTAGCCTTTTGTTTAATGGTGGCAGTTTAAGATAGTTCCTATCTGATCCTCATGCCATATATTAAATCATACAGCTCAGTGATTTTCACACCTAGTAACTCCATCTTACAATGAGTTATGTACTCTTTTTCACATGCAGCAAATCTGAAGCAGACGTCTTTGAAAACATCCTGGGAAAAGTATCAAAACATACAATCAATGAAGTATAATTTGCTCATGAACAATTTCTACTCTCACCACAATTCTTTCGAATAATTAAACTCATTTAAATAAAATTTCTAGTTATGTCAAGATGTTTCCAAAGTCTTCTACTGCAGATTTATTGTATGTGGCAATGGGTTAAATAGAACAAAAACTTTTCAAAAGTCATCTAATTTAGCTGCTATAGAACTTTAAGACTTGGTTGGATTGACATCTTCCGAGAAAAACAACGTTATTGTAATATCTGGAAATTTAAGTTAACTTTTCGGGCAGTTGAAAAAAATGGTGAGAAAAGAGAAATATTAATGCTTGTTTTTCGACAACGATTTCAGTATTTGACTGATGCAAAGTCATCAAATTTTTAGCAATTACTGCTACATAAATGCTGATAGACTAAAATTGCCAAAAATGAAGGGAGACGACAAATAAATTTAAATAAATGATGGAATAAAATATATTCATTAGCTCAAGTTATTACAGGGTATTTAATAAAATGCACATTTTGTAAGTAATAAAATGACTAATACACATCATAAATGTTTTATATGTTAATTTCCACTCCTGTCTTATTCATGATGCCTGGTGCATCTCTGTCAGACATTTAACAGTTTACCTGACATTAGTAGAGTTTAACCCTTTCCTTGATACGACAATTCTGCAGCAGACAACTTTGAGCATATTTTGTAAACAAGAGGGCCATGATGGCCCTGGATCGCTCACCTTAATTATACAATGTACTGCAATGCAAAACACATCAAGACAATTATTCTGAATGCAACCTCCACAGTGTTAACAATATTTTCCTTCATTTGGCCTAGTGATCTGTATTTCTTTTAACTGATATGAGCCATATTCCAACATGGATTAGATATCATCAAGACAACATTCTGACAAAGTTTCAACTTGCTCAAAGTAAAAATGCGGCCTCCGGAGTTTGAACAATATTTTCCTTTATTGACCTAGTTTCTAATCCAATATGACCTCTATTCGAACTTGACCTAGATATAATTCAGACAAACATTCTGACCAAATCTCAAGCTGCTGAAGCAAAAAATGAGGCATCCAAAGTATTCACAAGATTTTTCTTCAATTTGATCTAGTGACCTAGTTTTTGACCCAACATGACCCATATTCTAACTTGGCCTACATATCATCAAGAAAAACATTCTGATAAAATTTCATCATGCTGAAATTAAAAATGCAGTATCCAGAGTGTTAACAAGATTACCCTTCAATTTGGCCTAGTGACCTAGTTTTTAATCTGGCATGACCCATATCCGAACTTGACCTAGATATCTTTAAGACAAACATTTTGACAAAATTTCAAGCTGCTGAAGCAAAAAATAGGGCATCCAAAGTGTTAACAAGATTTTCCTTCAATTTGGCTTAGTGACCTAGTTTTTGACCCAGCATGACCCATATTCAAACTTGGCCTAGATATCATTCATCTCAACATTCTGAACAAATTTCAAGCCACTGAAGCAAAACATGCGGCTTCTACAAAGTTAACAAGATTTTCCCTCAATTTGGCCTAGTGACCTAGTTTCTGACCCAATATGACCCATATTTGAACTTGACCTAGATATCTTTAAGACAAACATTCTGACCAAATATCAAGCTGCTGAAGCAAAAAATGCGGCATCCAAAGTGTTAACAAGATTTTCCTTCAATTTGACCTAGTGACCTAGCTTTTGACCCGGCATAACCCATATTCGAACTTGACCTAGATATTTTTAAGACAAACATTTTCAAACTGCTGAAGCAAATATTGCGGCCTCTGGAGTGTTAACAAGATTTTCCTTCAATTTGACCTAGTGACCTACTTTTTGACCCGACGTGACCCATGTTCAAACTTAACCTACATATCATCAAGACAAACATTCTGATAAAGTTTCAACATGCTCAAGTTGAAAATGTGGCCTCCAGAGTGTTAACAAGATTTCCCTTTAATTTGACCTAGTGACCTAGTTTTTGACCTCATATGGCCCAGTTTCAAACTTGTCCAAGATTTTATGGAGATGAACGTTCTGATAAACTTTCATGAAGATTGGATGCAAAATGTAGCCCGTAGAGTGTTAACAAGCTCAAATGTTGACGACACACAACGGACGACGGCCGGACGCCGGACAAAATGTGATCCCAATAGCTCACCTTGCACTTCGTGCATAGGTGAGCTAAAAATAGAAAATCTCTATAATTAAATGGATAACTTATGACTAAAAGTGGAAAACATTGTGTCAAAAGGAGAAATTGCTTGTTTTGAGCAATTTCTTCTTTTGTCACTATGTTTTCAAAAAGCTGTCTGCTGTAGAGGCGTCAAAAAGCGACTATATGAGGGAAAGGGTTAATATAACACTCATGAAGTGTTGAAAATATTGTGGGAAAAAGACAGATGGTTAATTGATCAATTTCTCATTTCTGCAGAATTTTTCTGAAAAATCATCTTATACCATTTAACCCTTTCCCACAAATAGACACTTTCTGATGCCTTTGCAGACGACTTTTGAAAACATTGTGACAAAAAAAGAAATTGCTCAAAACAATGTTTTCAACGCTTTTCAGTAATTCAACCTACATATACAGAGGATTTGTGCGAGTTTGCCAATAAACTTTCAAAGTCGGCCGATTCAGATTTGTTGTATGTGGGAAATGGGTTAAAGCTTCTCTTGATATACAGAGGTATCTGCAGGAGTCTGTATCTAGGAAAAGGTACCATGGCAATAGAGCTTCTATTGTGAAAACTATCCATCAATTTCCTTATAAGTTTTCACCCTTTCCCGCATACAAAAATATAAGCTGCAGACAACTTTGAAATCTTTTTGGGGTAAAATATGGAAACTGTCAATAAATGAAAGTAGTATTATCGAAAAGAGTTGAAAAACCGGAAATTACTCATCAAGAGCAATTTTTCCTTTTGCCGCAACGTTCTTTCAAAAGTCATCGGCTGTAGATGCATCAAAATGCGTCTTCATTTTGGGTTGGGTTAACCCTCATACGGCAATTCTGCAGCAGACGACTTTGAACGTATTTTGTCAAAAAATAGAAAATCTCCATAATTGAATGGATAACCTATGACAAAAAGTGGAAAACATTGTGGCAAAAGGAGAAATTGCACGCTTTGTGCAATTTCTTCTTTTGTCACTATGTTTACAAAAAGCCGTCTGCTGCAGATGCATCAGAATGAATGAATGTATATTGTTTTATGGCGCATCGACAGCTAAGGTCATTTAGCGCGCAATTAAATTTAATTATTCATGATCCCTGGGTAAACAAACCAGTACTGAGCTAGAAAATGTGCCTTGCCCAAGGGCACTCCACCATGACCGGCAGATGCATCAGAAAGCGTCTATATGAGGGAAAGGGGTAAAGACATGTATCTGACAATGATAGTTTATTTCATTTCATATCAATTTATTTCCTAGTGTCTGTCTTAACCTTTTCCAACATGCAGACATTTAAGACGACGCATCTGCAGCAGACGACATTTGAAAACATTATAGAAAAATTTCTCATTTATAATTTCTCCATTTGCAACAATATTTTCAACTCCATTCAATATTTATACATTGTATCATCATTTATAGAGATTTTCGTATTTTGCACTGATGCGTCCAATTTATGCTGCAGATATGTTGTTTATGAGAATGGGAAAGCTTTCCAAGTGCATACCTCCGCAAAACTAAAATTATCATTTAGTAGTGAAATAATTAAGAAAGAAAGCGTATGAAAAATATAAGAAAACTCACAAAATAATAATGGTAAGATAGCAGAATGAATGAGAGTCCATTAAGACTAATTGAGTATGACACAGGTTAAGTAAGACAACAACAACATTCCCCCCTCCCATCCACACGGGCCATTAATTAATCTTATATGAAGAGGCCTAATTAACTATCAGTTATTATTGTTAGTCACCCAAACTTCCAGTTTATATATCCCTTTCCCTCATACGACAATTCTGCAGCAGACCACTTTGAACATATTTTTTCAAAAAATGGAAAATCTCAATAATTGAATGGATAACCTATGACAAAAAGTGGAAAACAATGTGGCAAAAGGAGAAATTGCACGTTTTGTGCAATTTCTTCTTTTGTCACTATGTTTTCAAAAAGCTGTCTGCTGCAGAGGCGTCCGAAAGCGTTTATATGAGGGAAAGGGTTAAGCATCCAATCTCTTTTAGCAATTTCTCACCTGCAGATGCATTTACAAGCATCCTACGACTTTTGAAAGAATTGGTGTAAAAGGGGAAATTGCTCATAATGACGGTTATTATTGTAAGTCACCCGAACGCACATTGATCTCTTTTTAACCCTTTCCAACCTGCAGAAACAATTTGATGCATCTGAATCAGATGACTTTTAAAAACATTGTGGTAAGAGAAGAAATCACTCGTAATGAGCAATATCTCCTTTTGACACATTGTTTTTAATTATATTTAATAACTGTACTTTTATCTATTGAAATTGTCCATAGTTTTACCCTGATGTTCTCAAAGTTGTATTTGGGAAAGTGTTAACACTTTCCCTCTTACGACAATTCTGAAGCAGACGACTTTGAACATATTTTGTCCAAAAATAAAAAATCTTTATTATTAAATGGGTTACTATGACTAAAAGTGGTAAACATTGTGGCAAAAGGAGAAATTGCTCGTTTTGAGGAATTTCTTCTTTTGTCACTATATTTTCAAAAAGCCGCCTGCTGCAGAGGCGTCAGAAAGCGTCTATATGAGGGAAAGGGTTAAACAAGATTGTTCACAGGAATCTAGAACCAAAGTCCAAATATATTGGACAGACAGAATGATCCCTAATGGTCACCCTACCTTAAAGACAGGTGACACAAAAGGCATTTTGAAAGGTAAGAAGAAGCAATTACCTGCAGAAATTTGTCAAGTTAATTTAGGCATACAAGAAAATTAGAACGTTTAAACCCATTCCCACATACAATCAATCTGCAGCAGATGACTTTGAAAATATCTAGGCAAATATATGGAAATTCTATGCAATAGAAAGTATAATTATTGAGTTGTAAACACTGTGGTAAAAAGGGAAATTGCTCATCATGAGATATTTTTTTCTTTTGTTATAAAGTTCACAAAATGCATCTGACGCCTCTGCAGCAGACGGCTTTTTGAAAACATAGTGACAAAAGAAGAAATTGCTCAAAACGAGCAATTTCTCCTTTTGCCACAATGTTTTCCACTTTTAGTCATAGGTTATCCATTTAATTATAGAGATTTTCTATTTTTTGACAAAATATGTTCAGTCGTCTGCTAAAGAATTGTTGTATGAGGGAAAGGGTCAACTGATATGAATCTTGAAAAAAAAAGTTTGAAAATAGCTGAGGAAAAAATGTAAATATTTTGCAAATTGGAAGCAACATATTGATACAAAGTGGAAAACATTGCATTGGAAGAAGAAATTCTTTACAATCTTTCAAACAGGGTCAACTGCAGAAATGACAACTTGTGTCTGTATAAGGGAATGGGAATGGCTTCATCTCCATGAGTGCAGACGTACATCTCATTTCCAACATGCAGACGTATATCTCATCTCATTTCCAACATGCAGACATAATTTGACTCATCTGCAGCAGACATATTTTGTTAACATTCTGGCAAAAGGAAAATTTGACTTTAATCTGCAATATCTCTTTTTACCACAATGTTCACAATCCTATACAATAATCATAGCGTCATTTATAGACCTTTGCCTTATTATTGTGCAGATGTTTACAAGGTCGTCTGCTGTAGATTCTTTAATTTGGGAAGGAGATGATTTCCAATGTGATAGTCATGTAGCATCAAAAGGTTATGGATAGCACAGGTTCCCTGTGTGGAGTGTAAAAATTTCACCGGACTGATTTCAAAAGCCCTGTTGAGGCTGTTGTATATTATACGATAGTGTGGGAAAAATGACATGCCGGGTACCTGTGATGGTTAGAAGCTGAAGGACTACAATCAGTCCATAATGGGAAAGTTGAATTCAGGATAACTCCAATCTCATTGAAATAAGACCAAAATACTTTGCTGCTGAGGACACCACATAAAAGGTCAGCTCAAATTGACCCTATACATTTTATTGCTAATTATTCTGGCCAGTGAAATCGAAAGATACAACCATGTAGCGCTCAGAACACTAGGCCATCATCGCTTATCCATCTCATTTACTAATATAAGTTATCTCCCCTGTTTATACCTATAGATTTAAACCCATTCCTACATACAACTAATTTGCAGCAGACGACTTTGAACATATTTTGTCAAAAAATAGAAAATCTCTATAATTGAATGGATAACCAATGACTATAAGTGGAAAACATTGTGGCCAAAGGTGAAATTGCTCATCATAAGCAATTTCACCTTTGGCCACAATGTTTTCAAACGTCATCTGCTGCTATTGCGTTAAAATGCGTCTGCAGACGCAATAGCAGCAGCAGTTTTCCATATTTGTGGCTATTTGTTTTCAAATTTGTCTGCTGAAAATGTGCTGTGCGTGGTAAAAGACTAAAAAACTCACTAAATCTACCTAATAATGCATTAATAGACTCTGTTAAACTGAAAATAATTCAAGAAGGAGTATCATTTTAAGATACGAAAATATTGTGTTTAAAGGAGATAGTGCTATTCATGTTGAATTTGTCCTCTTCATATTTCTTGAAAGCTTCTTAAAAGTTTAATGTCAAGAGTCATGTGTAAAAGAAAGCTTTCACCACTCACCTCTGACATCAAGGCGCAGCCGGTACCCCTTTCGCTGTGTCCCTTCATAATCTTCAACCATGGAAAAGGAGCATTGATAAAATCCACTGTCAGACTCCTTGAGATAATATATTTGCAGGGAGGTGCCCTCGGCGATCCTTGCTCTTCCCTTGTACTTTTCATCAACTCTAGGGTCATGTCCACTGTAAGAAATTAATTTGGTTTCAACCCTTTCCCATCTATAGACTGACGTTTCTGACACCTCAGCAGCAGATGAATTTGAAAACAGTGTGGCAAAAGACTGATTGCTCACAATGAGCACATTTTTATTTTTGAAACAATGTTTTGAACACTAATAAATAATTATACTTTTATTTGTAGAAATAGTCCTTACATTTGCCAAGATGTTTTTAAAGTAGTCTGCTGCAGATTTGTCATATTTGTGAAAGGCTTTATACAACATAAAGTGCAATTTCTCCTGACAAACGGCTACAGAGGTAAAGATTCATGGCTGTTCTAGAGAGGTGATGTTCTTAAAGGGTTAAGCTTTCCCTGACAGAAACACCTTTTGTAGAAGACACAATGTTTGGAAAACATTGTAGGTATAAGGGGAACAAGAGGCCCAAGAGGGCCAGTATCGCTCCACGGCCATTAGGCAAAAATTAAATCTCCAAACAGCCCCACCTCCTGATGGCCATGTTTTTGACCAATCAACATCGCTTGAAGGAATCTGATAGAGGGTCACCCTAGGAAAATTTCTACAAAATTATTTGAAGATCAGCCGGAAACTTTCGGAGGAGAAGATTTTTTAAGTTTTCACTATAGCCATATAAGGCAAAAAAGCCCCGCCCCCTGGTGGCCATAGTTTTTGACCAATCAACATGGCTTGAAGGAATCTGATAGAGGGTCACCCTAGGAACATTTCTACAAAATTATTTGAAAATCGGCCAGACACTTTCTAGTTTTCACCCAGAATTATGGATGGATAAAAAAAATTGAAGGAATTTAGGAGAGGACATTGAGAGGATGCTTCCTATGATGTTTCAACCAAATTGGCAAAGTGGTTAGGGAGGAGAAGTTGTTTAAAGGAAAAAGTTAACGCACGCACGCACAACGGACAATTCGCCATGACATAAGCTCGACTGGCACAATTCATGGCACTCCATCCGAAAATAATGCCGAGCCCCGGTAGCTCAGTCGGTAGCGACGCGGGCTGTCAATCCAGGGGTTGTGAGTTCGAATCCCGGCTCGGCCAACTTTCTTTCCGACGATTGACAAAAGTCAATGCGACATGCGTCATTCGTCTTCCACCAATGGGCTAAGTCTATGTGGGAAAGCAGCCAGTTGCTTGGGAAGATTGTTGTGTGGAGTACTGGTGTGAGAAAACCAGGAAATGCATGAGTAGGTGAACTGGCCGCCGTGATATAACTGAGAAATTGTTAAAAACGGCGTTAAACCCCAATCAATCAATCAATCAATCCCAAAATAATCTTTTACTTGTCCAGATTTATAATTCACCAGACATGGGGAAAACAGAACTATTGTTCTACAGTGTGTTTTGCTCTACACAGTTTCCATTTTGAGGAGTTTTTTTGTGCAAAACCTGTTTATTAAACCCTTTCCCACATACAACAAATATGCAGCAGACATATTTGAAAGCATCTAGGCTCAAATATAGAAAATCTCTATATAGAGGAAGGGTAAATGCAAAAAGGTGATATACTTAAATTAGTGTGATAAAACTTGTGTCTCATTGACAAAAGTCAATGCGACATGCGTCATTCGTCTTCCACCAATGGGCTAAGTCTATGTGGGAAAGCAGCCAGTTGCTTGGGAAGATTGTTGTGTGGAGTACTGGTGTGAGAAAACCAGGAAATGCATGAGTAGGTGAACTGGCCGCCGTGATATAACTGAGAAATTGTTAAAAACGGCGTTAAACCCCAATCAATCAATCAATCAATCCCAAAATAATCTTTTACTTGTCCAGATTTATAATTCACCAGACATGGGGAAAACAGAACTATTGTTCTACAGTGTGTTTTGCTCTACACAGTTTCCATTTTGAGGAGTTTTTTTGTGCAAAACCTGTTTATTAAACCCTTTCCCACATACAACAAATATGCAGCAGACATATTTGAAAGCATCTAGGCTCAAATATAGAAAATCTCTATATAGAGGAAGGGTAAATGCAAAAAGGTGATATACTTAAATTAGTGTGATAAAACTTGTGTCTCATTCTGTGTTCTGTCTCATATAATATCTCTGACCTTTAATTGCAACCTTGAACTTCGACTACAGGTTTTGATCTTCAATGCAAGAGATTGTCTCATCCAGATTATTCTGTATGCCAAGTGATTAGAAAAATATAGTTCTAGATAAATTTCCAATTTCCCAACTGCAGACTATTCTGATACATCTTCAGTACACAACTTTTTTTTTTTTTAACCCTTTCCCACATACAAGAAATCTGCAGCAGACGACTTTGAACATATTTTGTCAAAAAATGGAAAATCTCTATAATTGAATGGATAACCTGTGACTAAAAGTGGAAAATATTGTGGCAAAAGGAGAGAATTTCTTCTTTTGTCACTATGTTTTAAAAAGCTGTCTGCTGCAGAGGCGTCAGAAAGCGTCTATATGAGGGAAAGAGTTAACTCAATGTCTGTTTTATGGGATAACAAGAGAAAGATTTTCTTCAAATAAAGGCATACTCGCAAAATTGATGTTGAAGCAAACGGCTTCAAGGCTATGCATCTGACAAGTTTAGTAAATGTCTTTCTATTTACCTATATTGAACAAAGACTGGGTACTGCATGTCATCCTTTCTCCACTGGACCAAATATTCACCACGGGATGGGGGTTTTATACCACAAGGTAGTATCTTATTGCTTCCTGTCTTCGCCAACAAGGTATCTGTAAAACACAAACATATTGCATGGCTGTAGATAAGGTGCACATTTTATATTCTTAACCCTTTCCCTCAAATGGACGCTTTCTGACGCCTCTGAAGCAGACAGCTTTTTGAAAACATAGTGACAAAAGAAGAAATTGCACAAAACGTGCAATTTCTCCTTTTGCCACAATGTTTTCCACTTTTTGTCATAGGTTATCCATTCGATTATGGAGATTTTCTATTTTTTGACAAAATACGTTCAAAGTCGTCTGCTGCAGAATTGCTGTATGAGGGAAAGGGTTAAATCCTTATTTGACCTACAAACCCTATGTTGAAGGTATTTAACCTTTTCCCAAAGACAACAAGTCTGTAGCGGAAAACTTTGAAAATGTCACAGCAAAATAAGGAAAAGCTCTATAAATGAAAGTATCTTTATTGAATAAGGTTAAAATGATTGTTGCGAAAGGAGAAATTGCTTAATATGACCAATTTCTCCTTTAGCCACAATGTTTTTAAAAGTCATCTGCTGCATATGCATCTATATGTGGGATATGTTATTAGAGTCATCTCAGCAAGACTATAGTTTTTGTCCACATTTTTCTGTGCCTTATCCAACCATTTAATTTTTACTTAATAACACTGGCACCGTACACAACTCTAAGAGCCCAAACTTGTTTGAGTCCCCCTGCAATACTGACACAGCAGGCTGGCTGCCTTGCACACAAGATATTCGACGGCAAAAATCTGAAAGTATGGGCATAAAGTCACTCAATTTCATTGAGATCTGTCTCGTAATTCATAAATGACGTTTGAAAAGTATTTCATTACACAATATGGCAGTCTTTGAAAACACTGCCAAAGTTTGTACAAAGACTAACATTATATTGTAATGGTTGCTAAAAATAAAAGTATTTTACTATATAATTTTCTACAACAAAGTCCATGCCTGATGCTGTCTTCCTTTCAGCTTTAAAAAAAACAATCTTTAGGCTACAGTTCTCCATTTTATCAAGGGATTTCATTTCTATAAACATCTCCTATATAAACATACTGTCCTTCAGTTATCAATATAAATACTCATTACTGAGGAAATAAGATATTTTAAAACCATTTTTCAACTACAAAACTACTCAAACTCAGTTACACTAAACACTTTTTCCACTTACCGACACATTGTGATGCAAATATGGACAACTTTTGAAAACACTGTTATTGCAAAAGCAGAAGATGCTCATAACCTATAGAGGTTTGCCATATTCTTAACAAGAGGTTTTCAAAGTCGTCTGCTGCAGAACTGTTGTATGTGGGAAAGGGTTAACATGCAAAGAACAAATGAAAACACTCTGTCAACAGTAACAACTAAGATGGGCAGGCTGATTTGTTGTATGTATTTTCTGAAAGATAGGCATGTTATTATTAATCAGCTGAAACTTAACCATACATATCAATGCAGCTTCCAGAGTGTTAACAAGATTTCCTTCAACTTAACCGAGTAATCTAGTTTTTTAGCCAATATGACCCATATTTAAAAGTGACCTAGATACTTTAGAGGCAAAGGTTCTGACAACATTTTAAGCTGCTGAAGCAAAAATTGCGGTCTTTAGTGTTAACAAGATTTTCCTTCAATTTTGCCTGGTGACCTACTTTATGACTCGACATGACCCATTTTTGAACTTGGCCTACATATCATCAAGACAAACATTCTGATAAATTATCAACATCCTCAAGTTTAAAATGCGGCCTCCTGAGTTTTGACAAGATTTTCCATCAATTTGTCCTAGTGACCTTGTTATTGACTGGACATGACCCATATTCAAACTTGGCCTACATGTCATCAAGACTAACATTCTGACAATGTTTCAATATTTCCAAGTTAAAAATGCAGCCTCCAGAGTGTTAACAAGATTTTCCTTCAATTTGACATAGTGACCTAATTTGTGCCCCAATATGACCCATATTTAAAAGTGACCTAGATACTATTAAGACAAAGTAACCTACCAGTGTATTTCCTGGTTTTTCTTGCACCAGTACTCCACACAATTCTTGCGAAGCAACTGGCTGCTTTTCAACATAAGACTGTTGATACATTCTCAAATGACGTTTGTGCCCGGACTTTTGTAGAATGTCAGAAATAATGTTGGCCAAACTTAGGTTGAAAATTCACAACACCTGGATTGACAGCCCATACTGACTGGGATATTAGGGCTCTGCAACTATAACTTTAAATGATATTAAAACAGGGAGTCAATAAGAACAAAACAATTTGCAAAACACATCTCATTCGATCCAATTGAAGGGTAAATTAAAACAACAACTTTCTTTTTTTTGGTCTGTTATCATCAGTTTCTTATTTCAGTAATCGGTTGACATATTTTGTGATTATTCTTGTTTCTATGCATTGTTCATTCTAGACAGATGTTTAACACTTGTAACTTAGACAACAATGATTGACAAGGCCATTGTATCAGTTACTTGTAAATTTCACCCTTCCATTTTGTATCAGATCTAATTTCCCACCTTTCACTGATATGTTATGACTTTAAATGTTTTAGCAGCAAGAATTTATTAAGATTGGGTCCAGAGGACACTTAACCCTTACTCACATACAACGTAATCTGGAGCAGACGTATTTGTTTGTTCTTTTGTATGGTGTTTTGTGCCTCTTTCAACATTTGTTTAATAATATCACAGAATTTCCCTACCAAGTTACCAGTACTACTGGTCATTTTATCATGACATCAGAGAGTAAGATTTAATGTAACTCCACAATCCTGATTGCCAAGGAGGGAATTTAAACCATAACTACCATTTTTAAAGTCTCAAATGACTTTAAAAACATTTAGACAACCATATGGAAAACATATGGAAAACATATGTAAATGATAGTTTAATTATGAAATAAAGTTGAAAGCAATGTGGCAGAAAGAGAAAAACTTATTCTTTTGCTACAGAAGCTTAAAAATATGTCTCATATGGTGGGAATGGGTTAATATAAGCACCACACTTTTGCTGAAGTAACTTAACTATTTGTATGTCAAGGCCAATAACTCTTCTAGCTGTTTCAGAGCTCACTTAGATCAACAATTATACAAGAGGGCCATGATGGCCCTATATCGCTCACCTGATTTAATAGAACTTCAATAGTTTTCAAAGTTTTATACTCTATACATATAAGGAAAACAAGCAACCCCCCTGGTGGCCATGTTTTTCAACAATTGTGGTAGAGGGTGCCCCAAGGAACATTTCTGCAAAATTATTTTCAAATCAAGCCAGTACTTTTGGACAAGAAGATTTTTAAAGTTTTGGCAATTTTCCCCTTTCTGATGCCGCGGCAACCAAAGTTCTTCTTGGAATTAAATTCTTTGAACAACTGTAAAAGAGGACCACTTTGAAGGAACATTCCTGTGAAGTTATTTGGAAATCAGACCATAGGTTTAGTAGGATAAGTCATTTGTAGGAAATTTTAACAGACGGACGTACGGACGACGACGCCGACTCTGGACGCCAGACGTTGAGTGATCACAAAAGCTCACCTCGCACTACGTGCTTAGGTGAGCTAATAAAAGTTTGTGGCTGCAAGTTAAATACTTTTGGAGACAGGCATACCATGTGTATATTTGTATTTGTATAGTTCTTTGTATATTTATATAATATGTATATTTGTATTTTTTTCTATTTTGATAAGAGCCTGTCCATGCAAAGAAAATATTGAATTTTAAGAACAGTGTAGATCTGGATCCAAATTTCTTACATTTAAGCTTGTTACAGGCTTCTATAAACATGTGTAGATTCTTTAACCCTTTCCCATCTACAGACGCTTTCTGACGCCTCGGTAGCAGACGACTTTTGAAAACTTTGTGACAAATGAAGAAATTGCTCAAACAAGCAATTTCTCCGTTTGACACAATGTTTTCAACTATATTCAATAAGTATGTCTTCATTTAGGGAGATTTAACATATTATTATTGAGATGTTTTCAAAGTCGTCTGTTGCAAATTTGTTGTAATTGGGAAAGGGTTAAAGATGTATAAGCTGATTTGACTTTCACTGAAATTTTAACTTGTACGTTTTCCCATCAGCATGCTCAATTAACCCTTTTCCCACACACAACAACAACAAAATAGTAAAAAATATGGAAACTCTCTATAAATGAAAGAACAATTATTAAAAAAATCGATAACATTGTGGCAAAAGGAGAAATTGCTCCTTTTGCCTCATTGCTTTCAAAAGTCATCTGCTGCAAAGTCATGCAGAAAGCTGATGTGTGTAGGACAGGGTTAACACGTTTAAGTCTGATCAATTAAAACAGGAATGACATTGATTTGGGAAACATTTGGCAATGATATACAACAACAAAGATATTCTAAATCATTTAACTTCATCTAATACCGGCCTGTCACACAGCTTGTTGCCAATCAATGTTTCACGTCCATTTAGCTGTCAACCATATAAGATTATATAGAAAGTTGCTTTAATCCTTTCCATTATGTAGACGCTTTCTGACACCTCTGCAGCAGACGACATTTTGAAAACATAGTGACAAAAGAAGATATTGCTCAAAACAAGCAATTTCTCCTGTTGCCACAATGTTTTCCTCTCTTAGTCACAGGTTATCCATTCAATTATTGAGATATTCTATTTTTTGACAAAATATGTTCAAAGTTGTCTGCTGCAGAATTGTTGTATGTGGGAAAGTGTTAACACTTTCCCTCATTATAATAAACACTTTTTAATGCACTCTCAGCAGAATTAGACTATTAAAAAATATGTTGCAAAAGGCGAAATTTCTCATTATGGGCAATTTCTCTTGTTGACACTGTTTTCAACTGTCTTCATTATTCATACTTACATTTATTAAGATTATTCACATGTGTGCACTACATATTTTAACCCTTTCCCGATTACAGCAAATCTGCAGCACACGACTTTGGAAATGCCTACTCAAAAATATTGAAAATCTCTATAAGTGTAGGTATAATTACTGAAAAAAGTTGTAAACATTGTGACAAAAGAAGAAATTGCTGGTTTTGAGCAATTTCTCTTTATGTCACACAGTTTTCAAAAGTTGTCTGATGCAGACACGGCCAAATGCATCTACAGGTGGGAAAGGATTTTGAACACATCTTGATAGGGAGACTAATTGTGTGAAAAAACATCAAAATCCATTCAAGTATGTGAAAGCTACAGCCCAGGCACGAAATTTCGGACAGACTTACAGACAGACAAACAGTGACCTTGACCTTTTGGGTGCATGACACATCATCTTGTTATGGAGAATAATTGTGTGAGGTTATATCAAAATCTATTCAAGCATGTCTAAGATACAGCCTGAACACGAAATTGCCGAGAGAATGTTTGAGCCTAAACTGTGACATTGAACTTGGGAGTAGGTGGCTGGATGACCTGCATGACACATCATCTGGTTATGGAGAATAATTGTGTGAAGTAATTTTAAGCGAAATTTCGGACAGACAGACAAACTGTGATCTTGACCTTGGGAGTAGATGACTAGGTGCTGTTGTCACATATGGTTATGGAGAAGAATTGTGTGAAGTAATATAAACAAGAGGGCCATGAGGCCCTGGAATCGCTCACCTGAGAATGGGCTATTTAAGACATAACTCTCTCATGCTCAAGCCATTAAACATGTGGCTTCCACAGTGTTCACAGATTTCCCTTAAATTTGGTCTAGTGACCTAGTTTTTGACATGACATGACCCATATTCGAACTTGGCCTAGATATCATCAGGACAAACTTTCTGATAAAGTTTCAACATGCTCAAGTTTAAAATGCAGCTTCAAGAGTGTTAACGAGATTTTCCTTAAGTTTGGTCTAGTGACCTAGTTTTTGACCCGACATGACTCATATTCGAACTTGGCCTAGCTATTACTTAGACAAATATTCATGTTCAAGCCAGAAATGTGGCTTCTAGAGTGTAATCAAGATTTTCCTTAAATTTGGCCTAGTGACCTAGTTTTTGACCGGACATGACCCATATTCGAACTTGGCCTAGATATCAAAAGACAAACTTTCTAATAAAGTTTCAACATGCTCAAGTTTAAAATGTGGCTTCCAGAGTGTTAACAAGATTTTCCTTCAATTTGGCCTAGTGACCTACTTTTTGACCGGACATGACCCATATTCGAACTTGGCCTAGATATCATCAAGACAAACTTTCCGACAAAGTTTCAACATGGTCAAGTTTAAAATGTGGCTTCCAGAGTGTTAACAAGATTTTCCTTCAATTTGGCCTAGTGACCTAGTTTTTGACCCGACATGACCTATATTCGAACTTGGCCTAGATATCACTATGACAAACATTATGACAAAGTTTCAACATGCTCAAGCCAAAAATGCGGCTTCAGGAGTGTTAACAAGATTTTCCTTAAATTTGACCTAGTGACCTAGCTTTTGACCCGACATGATCTATTTTCGAACTTGGCCTAGATATCACTAAGACAAACATTCTGACAAAGTTTCAACATGCTCAAGCAAAAAATGCGGCTTCAGGAGTGTTAACAAGATTTTCCTTAAATTTGACCTAGTGACCTAGCTTTTGACCCGACAATACCTATTTTCAAACTTGGCCTAGATATCACTGAGACAAACATTCTGACAAAGTTTCAACATGCTCAAGCCAAAAATGTGGCTTCCAGAGTGTTAACAAGATTTTCCTTAAATTTGACCTAGTGACCTAGCTTTTGACCCGACATGACCTATTTTCAAACTTGGCCTAGATATCACTAAGACAAACATTCTGACAAAGTTTCAACATGCTCAAGCCAAAAATGCGGCTTCAGGAGTGTTACCAAGATTTTCCTTAAATTTGACCTAGTGACCTAGCTTTTGACCCGACATGACCTATTTTCGAACTTGGCCTAGATATCACTAAGACAAACATTCTGACAAAGTTTCAACATGCTCAAGCCAAAAATGCGGCTTCAGGAGTGTTACCAAGATTTTCCTTAAATTTGACCTAGTGACCTAGATTTTGACCCCACATGACCCAGTTTCGAACTTGGCCTAGAGTTGATCGAGATATATGTTCTGATAAACTTTTTTAAAGATTGGATGCAAAATGTTGCCTCTAGTGAATTAACAAGCAAATGTTGACGACGGACGACGAACGACGGACAAAAGGCGATCACAATAACTCACCTTCAGCACTACGTGCTCTGGTGAGCTAAAAATCCATTCAAGCATGTGGAAGATACAGCCCGGACACTAAATTGCGGACAGACAATATTTGAGCCCAAACTGTGACCTTGACCTTGGGAGTAGGGGGCTGGGTGATGTGCATTACACATCATCTTGTTATGGAGAATAATTGTGTAAAGTAATATCAAAATCCATTCAAGCATGTGGAAGATACAGCCCGGACAAGAAATTTCAGACAGACTGACCGGCACGAGCAAACCTATAGTCCCAAAACCGGTAGACAACAAATTAAACTTTAAATGAAGATTTGCAAACACAGAATATACTCAGAAATAATAATGTCTGCAACTTGGTAAATTGAAACACTTGACAGGTTACCTTATGTTAATGACAGTTTTCTCAGTGATTTTTAGTGAAAATATATTATGTGGGAAAGGACTAAGATATAAAATTGCAATATGGTTTTGGATGTAAATTGAAATAAATTTTTAAAATAAACTTTTCTATCAACCTTTTCCCACATATAGACGCTTTCTGACGTCTTATGAATTATGGGGAAGTTGTTCATATTGAGCAATCTCTCCTTTTGTCACAATGTTTTTAACTCTATATATATTCTAAAACTAAACTTTTGTATCGATGTATTTTATAATATTTTTCTCCAGATTATTTCAGTCATCTGCTGCAGATTTGTTGTGTGTGAGAAAGGATTAAGGTCTTGTGCAATCTTAACACAGTTAACTAAAGCTTGTGAGTATCTTAAGATTGCTATTGTTCAAATATTGCAAGCTTGCACAATCTTGCAAGCTTACACTACCTTGCAACCATATGGGAAGCTTGGGACCTGCACAATCTTAACTAGAAATACTGTGAGCAAAGCTCACTGAAGAATACCCCCCGCTCCCCTCCCAAAGCATCGGATACAATGGTAAAGTTTAAGTTGCGCTTACAAGGTATCACAGGAGTTCCTCGTAACCTCTTAGTTGAATTATCTTCCCTTGGAAGAATCTGAGGAGAAAAATCTTCCTTCATGCATATCTACATATGATGTGTAGCCTTCATATACAGTTTAAATCAAATCAACTGAGCCCTTTAGGAGGAGTAGCGCTTACGAGGTATGTGCACAGGAGTCCCTCGCAGGTAACCTCTAAGTTGAATTATCTCCCCTTGGAAGAATCCGAGGCGTATGATCTTCCTTCATGCATATCTACATATGATGTGTAACCTTCATGTAAAGTTTGAACCAAATCCATTGAGCCGTTTAGGAGGAGTAGTGCTTACAAGAAATGTGGAGGTATGTGCACAGGAGTCCCTCGCAGATAACCTCTAAGTTGAATTATCTCCCCTTGGAAGAGTCCGAGGCGTATGATCTTCCTTCATGCATATCTACATATGATGTGTAACCTTCATGTAAAGTTTGAACCAAATCCATTGAGCCGTTTAGGAGGAGTAGTGCTTACAAGAAATGTGGAGGTATGTGCACAGGAGTCCCTCGCAGATAACCTCTAAGTTAAATTATCTCCCCTTGGAAGAGTCCGAGGCGTGTGATCTTCCTTCATGCATATCTACATATGATGTGTAACCTTCATGTAAAGTTTGAACCAAATCCATTGAGCCGTTTAGGAGGAGTAGTGCTTACAAGAAATGTGGAGGTATGTGCACAGGAGTCCCTCGCAGATAACCTCTAAGTTAAATTATCTCCCCTTGGAAGAGTCCGAGGCGTATGATCTTCCTTCATGCATATCTACATATGATGTGTAACCTTCATGTAAAGTTTGAACCAAATCCATTGAGCCGTTTAGGAGGAGTAGTGCTTACAAGAAATGTGGAGGTATGTGCACAGGAGTCCCTCGCAGATAACCTCTAAGTTAAATTATCTCCCCTTGGAAGAGTCCGAGGTGTGTGATCTTCCTTCATGCATATATACATATGATGTGTAACCTTCATGTAAAGTTTGAACCAAATCCATTGAGCCGTTTAGGAGGAGTAGTGCTTACAAGAAATGTGGAGGTATGTGCACAGGAGTCCCTCGCAGATAACCTCTAAGTTAAATTATCTCCCCTTGGAAGAGTCCGAGGCGTGTGATCTTCCTTCATGCATATCTACATATGATGTGTAACCTTCATGTAAAGTTTGAACCAAATCCATTGAGCCGTTTAGGAGGAGTAGTGCTTACAAGAAATGTGGAGGTATGTGCACAGGAGTCCCTCGCAGATAACCTCTAAGTTAAATTATCTCCCCTTGGAAGAGTCCGAGGCGTATGATCTTCCTTCATGCATATCTACATATGATGTGTAACCTTCATGTAAAGTTTGAACCAAATCCATTGAGCCGTTTAGGAGGAGTAGTGCTTACAAGAAATGTGGAGGTATGTGCACAGGAGTCCCTCGCAGATAACCTCTAAGTTAAATTATCTCCCCTTGGAAGAGTCCGAGGCGTGTGATCTTCCTTCATGCATATCTACATATGATGTGTAACCTTCATGTAAAGTTTGAACCAAATCCATTGAGCCGTTTAGGAGGAGTAGTGCTTACAAGAAATGTGGACATACGGACAGACAGACAGACAGACAGACAGACGGACAGACGGACAGACAGGGTGATTCCTATATACCCCCCCAAACTTTGTTTGCCGGGGGGTATAATAAGGTTGAACAGGCGTGCACATGCTTAAAGGTAAGATTTCACAATATACCTGCATGCTTAAATAAGTTAGTCGCAAGCTTATTATGATGTGGGGACCTTACTGCAATCTTAATTAAGCTTTTTCAGAAAAGAACATGAAATTCAAACATTATTAAGAAGTGAGCATAAATTGACAAATATTACAGGACATGCTATATAACTAATGGGTATATAGATACAGTGCTAATAAACTATAAAGAGTTTAGGTTAAATGCATGTGTTATTTGTAACTGCCTCGCTCACGTTGACACAACATTCCTATAGCGACAATAGAATGTGAAGTATTTGTAATATATTGAAACAAGTTAATGGTGTATTGCAAACAATACAAAAGTTCCCTACCAATAATTGTGTGATGTTATATCAAAATCCATTCAAGCATGTGTCACCTTGACATTTGAGGTATATGCCTGGGTCTTGTGTGCGACACGCCACCTCACCACCACCTCACCATGGTGAACATGTGTGCCCAGTAACTTGAGAATCATATGATGCATGGGCCAGAAAAGGTAGTCCTATCAAACAGTACTCATTTTGACCTTTGACATCCAATTGTGACCTTGACAATTGAGGTACAGGCCTCGGTCTTGAGCATGACACGCCGCCTCATCATGGTGAACGTTTGTACCAAGTTTCTTGGAAATCCTATGATGCATGGTTGAGATGCGGGCCGGACAAGGTAATCCTATCAAACAGTACTCATTTAGATCTTTGACCTTGAAATTTGAGGTACAGGCCTAGGTCTTGTGCACGACACGCCGCCTCATCATGGTGAACGTTTGTGCCAAATCCTAATATGCATGGTTAAGATGTGGGCTGGACAAGGTTAGGTGGGACTGACAGACGGACAGAAGGAATGGACCAAATCTATAGTCCCCAAACCGGTCTAGGGGACTAATAAAAGTAATGCATTTAATGAAATATTATAATTCAAATAATTACAAGAAAGATATGTAATTTTTCATGAAACTCTTCCAATACCCGTATTTTATAACACATTTAAACTCTTCTGTCTTAAATTCATCTCTAGGTTACATGACAATTATAGATAAATTCAAGTTTTATTCAAAGATGCTCATGTTGTGCACTGTTTACCTTTAAATGCACTGTTTTCAATATTGTTTGCAGCAAATACATTCAAAGTTGTATTTATCACTGAAAGGCACTCACAAACAACATTCCTTAAACAAGAGGCCCATGAGGGCCTATGCTCTACTGGTATGGTTCTTTGGTCATTTTCAATCCAGAGCATGTATGTATGGTGAAGATCGGATAGTAAATGGAGGCTCTTTTGTGTTCACAAGCTGTATTATAGCAATTTTTACAATTTCATGGACCATAATCCAGTCTTGCATGGGCGGATCTGGCTGATTTTCAAAAGGAACCAAGCTCTCATCAATATTTAACTACTATCTAAGTTTGGTGAAGATCAGATAGTAAATGGAGCCTCTATTGTGTTCACATGCTCATGCTGGTTTACGAAAGGAACTGAGCTCTCATGGATATCCAACTACTGTATCAGTTTGGTTGAGATACAATCAAAAGTGAAGACTGTATCGTGTAAACAAGCTCTTTTATAGCAATTTTGACCATTTCAAGGGCCATAATCCAGTCATGCATGGGCAGATCTGGCTGGTTTTCGAAAGGAACCGAGCTCTCATGGATATCTAACTACTGTATCAGTTTGGTTGAGATACAATCAAAAGTGAAGACTGTATCGTGTTAACAAGCTCTATTATAGCAATTTTGACCATTTCAAGGGCCATAATCCAGTCATGCATGGGCGGATCTGGCTGGTTTTCAAAAGGAACCGAGCTCTCATGGATATCTAACTACTGTATAAGTTTAGTTGAGATACAATCAAAAGTGAAGACTGTATCGTGTTAACAAGAAATTGTTTACGGACGCACGCAGGCACGACGGACAAATCGCCACGACATAAGCCCTTCTGGCCTTTGGCCAGTAGAGCTAAAAACCCTATCCCAAATACAACAAATACCTACAGCACATGACTTTTAAAATGTCTACGCAAAGATATGGAGAGCAATTTTTCCTACTCCAACAAAATGTTTTCAAAAGTCATCTGCTGCAGAAGCATCGATGTGGGAATGGTATAATTCAAGTGCACATTTTCTTCTTTTACCACATTGTTTTCAAAATTTATCATTATTACTGAAAAGATGAACATAATGTCTGTATCAAGGAAATGAATCCACATTCCTTAAACCTTTTCCCACATACAATAAATCTACTGCAGATGACTTTGAAATTATCAAGTCCAAAATATAACAAGAGGGCCATGATTGCCCTGGATCGCTCACCTGAATTATACAATGTACTGCAATGCAAAACACATCAAGACAATTATTCTGAATGCAACCTCCACAGTGTTAACAATATTTTCCTTCATTTGGCCTAGTGATCTATATTTTTTAACCTGACATGACCCATATTCCAACATGGACTAGATATCATCAAGACAACATTCTGACAAAGTTTCAACTTGCTCAAAGTAAAAATGGGGTTTGAACAATATTTTCCTTTATTGACCTAGTTTCTGATCCAATATGACCCATATTTGAACTTGACCTAGATATAATTCAGACAAACATTCTGACCAAATTTCAAGCTGCTGAAGCATAAAATGCGGCATCCAAAGTGTTAACAAGATTTTCCTTCAATTTGATCTAGTGACCTAGTTTTTGACCCAGCATGACCCATATTCGAACTTGGCCTACATATCATCAAGAAAAACATTCTGATAAAAGTTTCATCATGCTGAAATTAAAAATACAGTATCCAGTGTTAACAAGATAACCCTTCAATTTGGCCTAGTGATCTAGTTTCTGACCCAATATTACCTATATTTGAACTTGACCTAGATATCTTAAAGACAAACATTCTGACAAAATTTCAAGCTGCTGAAGCAAAAAATAGGGCATCCAAAGTGTTAACAAGATTTTCCTTCAATTTGGCCTAGTGACCTAGTTTTTGACCCGGCATGACCCATATTCGAACTTGGGCTAGATATCATTCAGCTCAACATTCTGAACAAATATCAAGCCACTGAAGCAAAACATGCGGCTTCTACAGAGTTAACAAGATTTTCCCTCCATTTGGCCTAGTGACCTAGTTTCTGATCAAATATGACCCATATTTGAACTTGACCTAGATATCTTTAAGACAAACATTCTGACCAAATTTCAAGCTGTTGAAGCAAAACTTGCGGCTTCTAGTGTTAACAAGATTTCCCTTCAATTTGGCCTAGTGACCTAATTTCTGACCCAATATGATCCATATTCAAACTTGACCTAGATATTTTTAAAAATTGCGGCATCTGGAGTGTTAACAAGATTTTCTTTCAATTTGACCTCTTGACCCGACCTGACCCATGTTCAAACTTGACCTACATATCATCAAGACGAGCATTCCGATAAAGTTTCAACATGCTCAAGTTGAAAATGTGGCCTCCAGAGTGTTAACAAGATTTCTCTTCAATTCAACCTGGTGACCTAGTTTTTGACCTCATATGGCCCAGTTTCGAACTTGTCCAAGATTTTATGGAGATGAATGTTCTGATAAACTTTCATGAAGATTGGATGCAAAATGTAGCCCGTAGAGTGTTGACAAGCTCAAATGTTGACGACGCACGACGGGCGGAAGCCGGACAAAATGTGATCACAATAGCTCACCTTGCACTTCGTGCATAGGTGAGCTAAAAAATCTCTTATAGATTTTTTATATTTTAAGCTTGATAAATGATAGTATGATTATTGAATAGATTTGAAATCATTGTGACACATGGAGAAATGACTCATTATGAGCTATTTCTCCATTTGCCACTATGATGTCAATTGCCGTCTGCTTCAGAGACGTCGGAAAGCGTCTACATGAAGGAAAGCAGACAACTTTGAAAGCTTCTGGAGAAAATTATGGAAAAAATCTATGAATGTTATGCTAAAATATAAATATAAATTATTAACGATAAGTAATTTCTCCTTTTCCCACAATGGTTCGAAAAGTCCTCTGCTGCAAAACATGTATACCAAAATGCAACTGCATAATGTGAGAAGGTCAAACTGAGCAGGTTTCATTAACATTTTTTCAAGAAAACCTCTTCCACTATTTGAGGCATCAAAGATTGAATGTATAAGGGAAAAGGACAAAGCATTCCTATAATTAACAGTCTGGAAGGCAGTTCCTATTTTATTAGATGCAGGTTGCTGGGCCTCATAAATTGTAATTAAGTCAGAACATTCATACCTAACTGTATGAATCTGTGGTATAATAGAAGCTTTGTAAAGCATAAAATTCAATCAAAACTTTTCTTGTTCAATTAGATGTACTATTAAAGTCACTTTACGTTTTAATTGATACATTCCAAGAAATAAAAAAAATATGAATGCAGAAATATAAAATAAACCTAGATTTTTAAATGCTTCCAGTTTTATTTTCCGCTATAAGATATTTTGTGGATTCTCATAAGAATCTGTAATTGATTGAGGCGATTGAAGGCCGAACACTGAAGTACTTTGAACCAACAAATGTCCTTTAACCCTTTCCCTCATATAGACGCTTTCTGACGCCTTTGCTGCAGATGGCTTTTTGAAAACATAGTGACAAAAGAAGAAATTGCACAAAACGTGCAATTTCTCCTTTTTCCACAATGTTTTCCACTTTTTGTCATAGGTTATCCATTCAATTATGGAGATTTTCTATGTTTTGACAAACTACATTCAAAGTTGTCTGTTGCAGAATTGTCGTATGAGGGAAAGGGTTAAGAGTTCAAGTCAAAGAAGCAGAGAAGTGTATTTGACAAGATGTCATTTGACATGTAAATTACATAACTAATTCAGTAAGGTACAAAATAAAACTTTATTTTTTAAATTCCCCCCATTCTTTCAGAAGAAGAGGGAAATACCCCCTTCTTACTTCCATATCCTAAATTGGGACACTGGAGATCTTGATCTACCAAACTTTCAAATGTTCAAGCGTCCAGTTCCATGGCTCATAGATACTTTGAACTCATGCCAAAATTAAGAAATTTGCAAAAAAGTAGATGAAAAAGCTTGACCCATTCCAACATGCATATACACTTTTACACATCTGCAGCAGAAGACTATTGAATATAGATTTTCAACATTTCTGCCTAGATGTTTTAAAAGTTGTATGTCGTGATTTGCTGCAAGTAGGAAAGATGGGTTAGATCTATCCAGCATTAGGGTAATTAAATTGAATTTGACCTGGAGTGGTAGAGAACATTCAGGGAAAAGAAGACATTGCTCTCAGGAAAATAAATGGAACATGATTGCTCCAATTCTTGTAATGTTTTGAATCCTCAGCTGACATTAACCCTTTCCCTCATACGACAATTCTGCAGCAGACGACTTTGAACATATTTTGTCATAAAATAGAAAATCTCTATAGTTTAATGGATAACTTAAGACTTAAAGTTGTAAACATTGTGGCAAAAGGAGAAATTGCTCGTTTTGAGCAATTTCTTCTTTTGTCACTATGTTTTCAAAAAGCTGTCTACTGCAGAGGCGTCAGAAAGTGTCTATATATGAGGGAGAGGGTTAACCCTTTCCATTAGACAGCATAAAGGCAGCAGACAACATTGAGAACAAATTTAAAAATCTCCATAAATGTGTTTTCAATAATTATGAGCAATTTCTGTTTTGTCACAATGTGTCAGAAAGCATCTGACTGTGGCAAAGGGTTAAAAATCGTCAGTGTTAAGGAAAGGGTAACATTGAACACAAAGAAATTATGGGTTTTCTGCCACTTACTAGCATTTCTTGGATTCTGTCTACATCCTTCACCATTTACGCCTCTTGCACGAGTGACACCATCCGGACAGCAGCCATAGTAGGAATTCTTACAAGATTCATTTCTCCGTGGTGGTTGAGTTGTCTGAAAAATTATTCCCATCGTTTAACCCTTTCATGATTTAACAAATCTGCAGCATACAACTTTGAAAACATATTGGCAAAAACATGGAAAATCTCAATAAATCAAAGTTTAACCCTTTCTTTTCTGACGCATTTGCAGCAGACGGCTTCTTAATGACAAAAGAAGAAATTGCTCAAAAAGATTTTGCCATAATGTTTTCCACTCAATTATAGAGATTTCTATTTTTTGACAAAATATGTTCAAAGTCGTCTGCTGCAGAATTATCATATGAGGGAAAGGGTAAAAATTATTAAATAGAGTTGAAAACATTGAGGCAAAAGGACAAATTGCTCATTTAATGACCAATTTCTACTTTTGCCAAAATGTTTTCAAATTTGCTACAGAGGCGTCTGTCTATATGTGGGAAAATATTATGTCAAAAGGGAAAAAAGCACACAATTACTCATTTTCCACACAATATTGTCAAGTTGTCTGCTACAATATTGTATATGTCGGGAAAAAATAACTATTTACCAGATTAAGTATTGTTATTGTTGTCTACTTTAAAAACATCTCGGGAAACAAAAATGAAATATCTGAGAAAATAAAACTGGTTTTACTTGTGTTGAAGACATCTGAGTAAATTCTTCTTTCCTCACAATGTTGTCAAAGGTGACTTGCTTCAAAGCCATTGATGGTCGCCTTTATCAGTGAAAGGTGTTATGAGAATTAAAATCATGTTGTTCATTTTTTGTCTATTCCTGAACTGTTATGGAAACCCAAATGAAAATATATTATTAAGGCAGAGTAGAAAATGTTGAATGAAAAAAGGAAATTGCAGACCCTCTTTTTATACAAAATGTTTACAAAAGTGGTCTGTTACAATAATTACACATAAATCAAAATGGGGGAAATAAAGGAAACAAACAATAGCATTCCAGATGGTTGGCAAATTTATCATAAATTTATGATACACTCTATTTCTCATGAACATTTTTTCACTGAACAATTAACCCTTTCCCACATACAGATGCTTTTTGACGCCTCTACAGAAGACGACCTTTGAAAACATTGTGACAAATTACTCATAATGAGAAATTCCTCATTTTCCGACAATGTTTTCAATTCTATCCAATCCTTATGCTGCCCTTTATAGAGAATTTCCATTTTTTTGTAGGCATGTTTTCAAAGTCGTCGGCTGCATATTTATTGTATGTGCGAAAGGGTGAAATTGCTTTTTAAAGTAAATAACTAAAGTCTGTGAAAGATGTACTAATTGAATATATATATATATATATATATATATATATATATATATTTAAAATAGTATTAACTTGTGATGATCAGCCAAAACTTTATATAAGGCTACAATGGGCTCAAAATACTCTCAGTTTATTATGCAATACTTTTGAGCCATTTCTAGCTATTTTTGGTCTTAATGTATCTGCATACAGTGAAGACTCAGACAAGCCTGTGCATCGTCACTGTCTTAAAAGAGCCTTCACTGGCAATCTATAAGTCAAAGGAATTTGGGTGAGTAAATGAGAGAGTAATCTACATGTACATAAGTTGTTTCGAATTCAATGATTTGTTTTTAGTATGTTGTTTTACTCCTCTTTCAACGTCATGCTCATAAGCTTATCCTGAAAACCCCTCATCAAGCTAATTCTACTTCTAAAACCTTGAGTGCAAAGGAGGGAAGCCACTACTACCTTCTTTTAAAGTCTGGTATTATATATGGGCCACAAGCCCTGATCTCCCACTCACTTGGCATTGCTCTAACCACAACAGCATTTATGCAGCAGTATCAATGTATAACAAGAGAAAGTTGATGCAAGGCATCAATGTCGCCGGAAAAGACTGCATTGATTTATTTTTTAACACACATGTATTCTTGACTTTCATTAGTCTAAACATACACATAATGTTTTCATAAGGACTAATTCCAGGATTTTTGAAATTCCACATAGATCTACAAATTTCAGGATTTCTTTTGGTCAGGATTTTTGATGTTTTGTATTTGTCAATAAAACCACAACAAATAAATACATTTTGTGATTTAAATCTACATGCAATGAAAAGCTATTAAACATTTCCATAGTCTGAAGCAAGCAATGAAAACCTTTAAGCTAACATTGAGAAAACGGTTAAATTGCTGAAGACATGAACTTCCTCCTTTTTAATAATAATTATAATAAATATTTCACAGATGTTAAAATTTATCCTCGTATGTTTAAAAAGTAGACCACACTTGAAACAACATATCAGCTAAATTGTTTATCTAAATCGTTGATGCATACAATATATGTTTGGCGCAAGAGAAATGCCAGTTGCGAGTCCCATTACTATTTAATAGGTGGCAAGTATGAAATTAATTGGGTGCGAAAGAGCAGATTTTCTTTATTTCTAAATCTATTGTTTATCAGAGTTTGTTCTTCTCTTAATTTGTTTCAAGCCAAATAATCATTTAATATCACATATATTTAAACATTTAAGTGTGTAATATTAGCTATCTAGTTGTAATAAGGTGTTTGAGCATTCTTTCGAAATGTTGACCCTCTTTCAAAATCGAGTCGTAGTGTCAAACATCGAAGAAAGTGAATAAAAAATCAGGCAAAGCTTTAGTGCATTCGAGAGAAAAAAGCATTTCTATAGTATCTGTCTTTCTCCTATATTCGACCCATGCACTCGTTTCGTGACGTTTAAGAAATCAATTTGTCGTGCGACATTTTTTGTATGCATAAAAAAGTCACTTTTCTAAGTTTACATTTTACTTCCGGTTACTTCGCTTTGTTTACATTTTGGCAATATGAAACTAGGTCACAAACTGAGGAAAAGGCGTTTCGACGTTCACGACCGATAAACAGGCTTATATTTGAGACATATTTTCAACAATTATTCTTATTTTTGTTTCTGTTACCAGTTTATGTTGATACTTATCTATTAAAAGGAGAATTCGACGTTATTTTAATATCGATAATCGGCTGCAAGCAGGTGCGCGTATGTAATCAAATTAAACTGTGCGACGTAAAGGTTTGTAGTTATCGCATTTTGATTACATAGTTTATGAAAATAAAGTATCCCAGTCTACCTAATAGGGACTATTTGTCTTCGTAAATAAAACACAAAAACGTAAATGCCAGTAAAAATAAAGAAACTGCACATACTTAAAACATCGGAATATTTATTTCATTTTAGATGTGTCATAACTTAGTGTTTTTAAACAAACGCAATTGTAATATGTTCAAGACATTTAAATAAAAAAAAAATCTAATAATAACCCCCCCTCCCATGTCATTTCCGAAAATCTATTAAAAATAGAAGTCGCGGGCTTCTGCCCGGCGACTAATAATTGTTAAATAGATTTGAAACCATTGTATCAAAAAGATGTATTGCTTTTTATGATCAATTTCTCCATTTGCCAAAGTGTTATCAAAGACAGTATAATTATTGAATATAGTGAAAACCATTGTATCAAAAAGATGCATTGCTTTTTATAATCAATTTCTCCATTTGCCAAAGTGTTATCAAAGACAGTATAATTATTGAATATATTTGAAACCATTGCATCAAAAAGATGCATTGC